>JAVJAQ010002051.1:0-430438 GCA_032362365.1 Zygogramma bicolorata
TTTTTAATTTCTGACAGTTACTTTTTCATTTTCCAGACGACGAGTTCGACTCCAATTCATTATTTTCTTATTGTTTTTCTCTATATATTTGAGGAGAATGAAATCAACATTTTCAAATATCTTTTTTATTCCTAGTCGCTTGTGAACGCCGGCGCCGTAAAGAAGCTAAAAATTTCCCTCTTTTCGTTGAAAGTGATAGTTGATATGTTTCATACTTATTTTGTGTTGAGTTCCATCAAGCATTTGTGTTTTTGTGCCGACAGCTCCATTATAAAATAATAGGATTCATTTTGAAAACTGCCTACCGTGTTAGCATAACAACTTTCCTTGGTAATCTCTCCACTCTGTTGAATCTTTCTCCTACTTTGAGTCATCATTCTTTCTCCTCACTTCCAACAAACCCAGTTACAGTTTCCACTGTCATCAACGGTAATGGATGAAGTTTTGACATTGTGTATAGTTCCAGAGAGTTTGGAGAAAACCGCAAAGTTATGTGTAAGCATGTTAGTAAGTTCCATAATGAAGTTCCACCTGATTGAAAAATCTCAACAAACCTTCCTCGTCCGAAACTTCGTCCAGAGTTTCTGAAGCAAATGTAGTGGAAGTGAAAGCCACCAAATAGGGTCCACTTTAATGAATATTATAATAAGTACAGTTCTGAACTGAACTGAGACTGTGATATCTCTTTTTTTCTTTGCTAGATACGTCACTTCAAACTTGTACATCGAATATTCATTTCCACACTGTTCTACGACATTGTGGGGGATATAATCGACTTTCGATTAACTCCACTACTAGGTTC
The DNA here is from genome assembly GCA_032362365.1 of Zygogramma bicolorata. Lineage (NCBI taxonomy): Eukaryota > Metazoa > Arthropoda > Insecta > Coleoptera > Chrysomelidae > Zygogramma > Zygogramma bicolorata. The sequence goes on from JAVJAQ010002051.1 coordinate 803, forward strand.
TTCGTATCAATTCATGTGATGGAAGGATACATCGTTCTCTTCCATTGAAATCAACTGAGAAATACTACACTTCCTTGTCATACTTCAACTAGGAACGGGTTTACAAAATCGCGTCACCTGTTACGTTATACAATAGCTTTCTCAAGCAAGAATATTTCTCCTTGTTCACCTGGAGAAAAAAATATCAATCTCACCACGAATTTTTGTATGTATGTATGTATGTATATTTTTCTACAAATTTTTGCTGAGAAATGAATAAAAAATTCATTACAGAGTTTGGCCAAAATGTGACATGAATACGTTTGCTTTATACAGAGTCCTCCATCGGAAACAATTAATCCTGAATTTAAACACAAAATTGCTTTAAAATATGAGAAATCTGCGAGAACTAACTCGATTTACAACCCTCTCTTTTTCAAATGGAAACATGTGTGATACATCACTGGAAATATGCGATTGAGGTAAATATTTCAGCCATTTCAATGCTTGAATATTTCCGAAAAATTTTGTGATGTTGCTGAGGTGAAGGTTCAAGATATGCACAGGGTTAAAATATTTTCCCTTGCACATCTTTTGTTACGAATCACAGATATTCCCATCTGTCCCAGAAACATTTACCGTGGGAAGTTTCCAAATCATCACTCTGTATATCCTAATCACAGACTTTTTGAACGAGGGTAGTTAATACAAGTAGATATATGTATACTGAACAAAGAGTACAAGTGAGGTTGTAAATGGAAACGTGTAAGAGATCTGGTCGAAAATTTATGGAAAAGCAATTTTTGTTGAGAAATTGAACGAATCTCGTATAACTGGTTAGTTACTGATAGCTCTCACAAGGACTTTCGAATAATTGATTGTAATATTATTTTCCAAGCCTGCAACACACATCCAATCCTCTGAAAGTGATTTCAAATATTGTCACCTGCATTTTTCCTAGCTCAACCTATTACCCCAATCTTACAAGTAGGGAATTTTAATTGTAGAGTTCGGCCTGAATCTAAGACGAATGAGGGAGTATTTGAAAATTTCGATTTTTTCAATATAGGGAACAGGTATGACATATTTGTAAGTAGTAAAACTCATATGGAAGCATCAGAGGACCAATCAACAAAAACTTTCGAAACATCGATAGATTTTTTGAGACTGTCAACAAATCGAAGAAGGAATTATGAGACATCAAACAGGAATATCTTGAAATATTTTTGTTACTAAGCGAAATAAAAGTATCAGTTCCATCAATCTATTTTAAGTAGAAATATCACTAGAAACTACAGAACTGAGAACTTCATGCACAAGCTCGAAACCTTCCTGCTGAATGAAATCAAACTCATTCCAGAAGCCAAAAGATGACGCTCGGTGCTGGAGTCTCTGGATAGATTTTATAATGAGTTTCCGCATAGCAGATTCAAGATCTCGAAAAGTTGTTGGATTATTCATGATGTTAAAGAAGCTCGGATGTACTAGTGACCCTTATGCCAAAAAAAATATTTGCCAAGCATTGAACTGAACAGGCCGATACTTGATGACAAGCCATATCAATGAAAATTTAACAGTTTTCTGTACGATGGGTTTAGAATCCCATTGTCACAGGAAACTGTGATAGTTTTGTTCATTTGCAAAATATATTTGGATGTATCACTACTAGCATTCCCAAAACAATTGCACACAGGAATGTTCACATCAAAAATTCACTGAATATAGGTGGAACCAATCGATGATAATTAGTGAAGCAATATATCAGGTGGAAAGCGGACGGACTCCATAATGATGTGCAAATATAATAAATAATTGATCAGCTGCATAGAATGAACGTTTGCGTGAAGGCTGGTGGTTGAAGGATTTCAGGTCTTTGATTATCGAACGGTGAGTCAATTGTTTGGACACCAATATTGGTCTCTTCGAAAGGAAATCTCAATTTCAATTAGGTGGCAAATTCTCAAGTTGTAATCGAAACAACCACCCTCCACCCAGAAATTTTGACTCATTCTGCATATGTCAATCTTCAGACACTGAAAGTACAGAGAGCAACCTTTTCAAAACAAAAGCGAACTAATTCTCAAATTCTACCCACACAATATATTGCCAATTTAACGAAAAAAAGGAAAATTCATTCTCAATCTATACTTGGTCTTCCTGTGGACAACCTATAAGTAATACAAACATTCCTTCACTGAATTCAAGAAAAAAATAATTAGGGGTTCGAGCGTCAACATGTCAAGAGTCATTTCATCATCCAATGTTATAGATCCAGAATAATATCTGAGAAATACCAACCTTGAATTCATAATTGAAACAATCTCACCTGAAATTTGAAGCTATAACATTCAATCTCATGCTTGAAATAATTCAGTGGACTGCCATATCAGCGTTTGCTAATCGTAACCTACTCAAAACTCTCCTAGCAGATACAGACTGCGATATTGCACTAATCAGTATTAGATGCCAATCACATTTCACTTATACGACTCTCATCAGTGCTTCAGTGAATTATTTCCCGCAAACATATACATATATTACCAAAAAAACAGTACACAGAACAAGAATAAAGTAGCTCAACACAAAAACCTAACATCTAGCCCACCAACACGTGATTTTCCAGTTTCAATTCACAACTTCTTCGATACTCTACTCGATGGAAGTGTCCATGCAATTTTATCAAAAGGCTTCAACTTTCCTGTTACCTCGAAATCAATTTCTATCAGAAGAATACTACAGAATCAGCTATCTCTTATCTTCCCGAAAAAATAGCCGAAGAAGCCAGGCAAGATATCGCCTCTTCCTTGGGAAGAGGTGAAATCCCTCCTCTCAATATCATATCTGCCAAAAGACAAGCTCTCGAGAACTTTCACAACCCTGACATTTTGATTCTCCCAACCGATAAGATAACAAAATCACCCTACACAGCTGAATACCAAATTGATACAAAAAAAACCTCAAACTATCTTGAAAAATAATAATAGATATCATAAACAACTACAATGTTTCTATTGACAAGAAGGAATATTTGATTCCCAGGAAAAAATCATCATGGCCTTCCCAAAATAAACAAATATCACATTCCACTCCATCTTATAGCTAGTGTATTTGCCTCACCCACACAAGCACCAGCCAAATATCTTGTAAGCATTCTCCAGCCTCTAGTAGAACAATCCTCGTCATATGTCATCTCAAAAGCCAAATATCAAATCTCCGAAGATACGCCCGACCTCATCATTGGAAGTTCAGTGCATACTTTCTTTTCCAGGTCAAATTCAACAAACAAGTTAGGGGCGCCTCCATGGATTCTCCCCTCTCCCTTGTACTTGCTAACAATGCACGGAAAATTTCGAGTTTAGAGCTCTCCACGCATTGTATTGAAGCCTACGTGTTGGCTTCTTTACGTGGATGATGTCTTATCTGTCCTCATGAATCCGAAAGCTCAAACACCGTTCTTGATCACCTCAACAATATTCACCATGAAAATCTAGACTGAGAACTCTATTCTTCACTTAGACGTCTATATCAGAATATCCAAAAATTCTTTTGTTCACACTATCTACCGAGAACCCTGGCACACCAACATAACTCGATGCTCACTCTCAGCATCATCCAGCTCAGATGAGCTCCGTACTAAACTCTCTTATCTGCATAGCCCTCGAAATCACCAAAGACCACAGTAGACTCCGTGATCTGCAAATTGGGAAGACGAGTATCGAACGGGTCATACGAACACGAACTAGCAGTACGTAATTCGCGGGTCTAGGTAAATTATTCGAATACAGTTTTTCGAAGAACAATTATCAGAATACAATTATTCGAAAAACAATTCTTCGAAGAGTGATTCTTCGAAGATAACAATTATTCGAAAGCAATCACTCGAATTCGAAAACAAATTTTAAATTGTGTATTAATAAAAATATCAAATGAATCGAAATGAACCAATACGGCGCCATCTGCCCCCCAGAAACTATCGTTTGTTTTCTGCAAACGAGTGTGTGATTGGTCAAAACTTGTGTTAGCCACCCAGACATCACGTGATCTGGAATGCCTAATGTGACTATCGTAACCTAAACCAACCTTACTAACCTATCAGCCTAAACGAATTTTAATTATAAACTTTCAAATGATGTTTGAAAAAATTTGCGACCTAATCTAACCCAACCTAACTAACCTAACCAAACCCCAACCAACCTAACCTAATCTTCCGAAAACTAACCTTGCCAACCTTAGCTAACTAATCAACTAACCTCAGTTCACCTGACCAAACCTAAATTAGCCTAAAACAACCTAAACTAACATAATTAGGAATTACAGATACTTGCCAACATCTTGTCAAATGTCATCTTGTCATAACTTCCAAAGGTATGGTTTATAGTGTTCTGAATCATCTGTGCAAATTTCGAGGAAATCGGTGAGGTTACCGTATTCGCTACCTTTACCTCTTTCCATCTGTTTTCAATTTATTAAACTAAAATAATTTTCGGATAATTTTTTTCGAATAATTGTTTTCGAAAAATTGTACTCTTCGAATACTTGTTATATTCGAACAATTGCATTCGAATAATTGTATTCGAATAATTGTTTTCGAAGGATTTACCGGCTACCGTAATTTGCTTGTCATTTACCATTTTCAAACATCACCGCGAAACTGGACACAAAATTTACTTCCACAAACACAATGATCATTGTTACGACAAAAACACTCCAGCCCAGAATAATTCGCGAAGCAATAGAAATTGAAAAACTTCGTGACTGCCTCAACGAAAAAAGACTTTCCGAATCCCGAAATCCATTACTGTCCCAACGAATGAATCCTGAGGCTTACGAACCTCAAGAATTCACAGTTAAAGTCGATTCGTATCTCCTGTCTCTTGATTCGCGCAATTCTCTTTGAACATTACAGGTCTTACCTTCCGTGTGAGTCTGTATATATGCTACCGGATTTGAGGATGAACTAGTTTTGCCTAGGCTGAACTAATTCGTCCTACATGCATGAGGATAAACTGGTACAGCCTAGGCTGAACTGGTTCGTCCTAAGCCCGATATAGGATAAAACAGTTTAGCCTAGGCCAAACTAGTTCATCTTGATAGAAATACACACACCCTTTAGGTTACGTTAGGTTAGATTGAGTTAGGCTAGGTTGGGTTAGGTTAGGTTAGATAAATTGGATGAATTGTTTTATCATATCGGGCTTGGGACGAACCAGTTTAGCCTAGGCTATACCAGTTAATCCTATTGCATGTAGGACGAATAGCCTAGGAAAAACTAGTTCATCCTATAATCTGGTTTGGCCGGTAACATATATATATATATATATATATATATATATATATATATATATCAGCTCAGTGATAGCCAACTTCTTCATGGAACGTTTTGAAGAGAAGGCAATCGACGCCTTTGATTCGAAGCCGACCTTGTGGCTACGTTACGCGTGGATGACACCTTCGTCGTCTGGAAACATGGAAGGGACGCTCTGAACCTTTTTCTGGACCACCTGAACGCTCAACACCCCAGCATCAAATTCACCATGGAAACCGAACAGAACCAGCAGATAGCATTCTTAGATGTTCTTATTGAACGATGTGGTGCTAGACTAACCCACAAAGTATACCGAAAACCCACGCACACGGATAGGTACCTGCACGCACTATCGAACCACCATCCCAGTCAAAAGAGAGGAGTCATATCTACCCTAACTGAACGTGCTCGAAGAATTTGTGAACCAGAACATCTAGAGCAAGAACTGGAACATCTTCAAGTGACCTTGAGGTCAAATGGATACAGAGTATCTGAGATCAACAGGGCCATGAAACTGAAGAGTCCCACGGTTCATAACAGGGAGGACTCTCAGGTAGTTGCGAATGCATATCTGCCATATATCCCGAGGGTCACTGACAGAATTGGGAAACTCTTGGGGAAATATAACATAAAAACTGTTTTCAAGCCGACCAAGAAGATCCAACAAAGCCTCAGATCGGCTAAAGACAAAAGAGACCCACTGTCAGCGGCAGGGGTTTACCGCATACCGTGCACCTGTGGGAAGGTTTATATATATATATATATATATATATATATATATATATATATATATATATATATATATATATATATATATATATATATGTATATATATATATATATATATATATATATATATATATATATATATATATATATATATAATGTTATATAATACCGAAAAACCAACAGATAAACTCCCAGAATACCAATTTCGCATACTCAAGCATCCGTGAAAAACTTCACTGTAACATATATATATATATATATAAATTAGACCTTTCCCAACCACCCCAACGTTTGATCCGAACACATTTTCTTAATAAAAAACCATCCGACCCTCGTATGGTTATACATACCAGACCTCCATCCACACCACCTCACTAGGAAAAAAATTCACACATTTTGTAATATATTCTGCTATCAACAGAATTTTTGTTTCGAGGTGCAATACTTTCATCAGCTATATTAGTTTTTTCCGTTCAATCACATCTTTATTATCATTTTCTTCAACAATATTGACATCATGGAATATCGAACGAATCAAATACAAAAATCAAACAGGAGGGATTTGGATTATTTCCATTGTTTGTTGAAACTCAATATGGAAAACAACCGACGCGCCATCACCAGATTCCAGCTTTGAACCCTCTTTCTCCGAATGGGGAATATAGCAAATCGATATTCACATTGAAGAGGATTATATTTATGGAATTAATTCGAACTGGGAGGAATCATGACCTTCACTCTTGGGACAATCTCTCAGTAGGGCGCCATATAATTTATTTTTGTCTAGAATAATGAACCGATTCGCTGAATATACAGGATGTTTGCATACGATAAACATGTTTCTAATAGATGATGATGATCAAAGAGGATCAACCGGTCTAGAGGGTCGGAGTAGAATCAATGATAGTGGAATAGAGATCAAGAGAAGGTATAACAATTTATAAATCGCTGATAGTAACGAAAGGGCTGCAAACGTAGTTTTCAATGAAACAGCCATTGTTTTTTTATTTATAACGACCACAACTTGAATTATATAACTCTCAGTACTGGAATAATTGGTAATAGTTTTTTCGATGTTGAATAGTCGCTATATAGTATAAAACAAAGTCGCTTCCGCTGTCTGTCTGTCCCTTCGAATGCTTAGATCTTAAAAACATCGCAACGGATCTTGATGCGTTTTTTTTCATCAGATAGAGTGATTCAAGAGAAATATTTTATACGTATTATATTAAACGTGCATATGCATGATATAGCGGAGAATCACTGATAATTCTAGAGGTTACTACTGTGGTGTCGTCAATAAACACATTTTTTGCACTTATATTGCAAACGCTGGCTGAACCCTACGAGAAAGATCAAAATATTGTATTCCAGTATTGTACATCTTGAAAAGGTCTACAAGAAAGTCCTCGATGATATATGTCTATCTCTCAGAAATAACCCACAATAATAATTTCGAATCTGTGCGAAGCCGGGGCAGGTCACAAGTATATACCACGATGTAAGTTGCAACTTTGTTTTACCATATAAATCTTTTCAATCAGACGAAATAAACCATTTCACAATGTTTACTCAGAAATATAAATTCCAGAATGAATTTATGGACATCTTACTATGGTTCTCAAGTCCATTTCAGTATATCCTAAAAAGGCTAACAATTTCTGCGATATCTATACTCAACAGATGAGTTTTGAAGCGATGTTTGGCAAGGGGATGGGAATTCATTCAAGTGAATCTGGTAGGAAATTGAAAACTTCAAGTATTATGTGCTTGAAATATATCTGGTCGGCTGTTCTTTTGTTTTGTTCTTGTCGACATATTCCTTGAATCTTGTTTCTATTGAAAAATTACAATCAATTTCTGGTGGTGATCGTCTATTTATGTGTGATTGTACAATTGAAATACACATTTCTAATATTTAGTTGAGCCGCATCTCGATGTGATTTCATTGTAGGGTCAGTAGAGAGTTTGAAGCATTATGTTAAATGTTAGTCATGAGATTTGTCAAGTTTTCTCAAATGCGATGGTACAATTCCACGCCAACTGATATTAGTATACACAAGTTTTCAACATGAGAATTCTCCCCTTTATTGTTTTCCTCTATGTCTATTTTCATGACACCAATGATTGAATGATAATTAACTTGAAAATAACTTTCAGTTCTTTGTTGGTACATTTTCAAATCTAATACGAGTACCTTATATTATCAAAAGAGAGTGACCTAAAAACAGCAATCACTAGCAGTTATTTCCAGTTTTATCCATTTGAATATTCACCTATAATAAAAGACAAATACAACATTGCATGTATATCTAACTCAACGATATCGTCACATATTAAATCTACCATTTATACATGATATATAAAATGAATAATAATAGTAGAACAAGAATGCTACTTTTGTGAAACAAATAATAAAAAATTCAATTTCAATGTTGCACTGTACTTTGTTTTCAGTGTAAAGGTATTTGAGGTAATTATCATTCTTGTTACGAATGTGAATTTTTCATCTCATTCATCCTCAAATAATTGGTGGAGAACTTGTGCAATAAATGGTGAAGGATCTATGCATTCTTTAGATTGGCGAAAGACCATCAAAAGAAGTAACCAGCATTTTATCATTCTTCTGAAAAATGCAAACAAGATGAAATTCGTTTGTTGTTTCTTATTATTCCATGTATCTTAATCAATATCTACTATTTATTTCCAAACGTTCTGTCCCAGATAATGAAATAGTTACGAATGATGCGCCCTTAATTTAGATGAGTGTTCGAACATCTAAGTTCCGGAATTCATCGGTAGCCAAACTTTCCACGAACCCGGTATGAACATCCCTGGCGCCTTCGCTATAATTTGAAACCCGATAACGCCCCCAATGTATGCGCGGTGGCAACATCATCTCTTCCAATTACGCTTCCTTGTTTTATGTTGATATAGCACGCTCGGAAGTGTATTACCATTGCTGAATTGCCACGTTTTTTCATTGATAATGGCGTCGTACGTCAGGCTAATGGCCGTTTTCGACAATTCAGACAGCGGTGAACGCAATTTAAAAATTGATGTTTCAAAGTGCTGCGTGGAAATTTTTAATAGCTCTGCTTCGGACACGTCGTTCGTCAACTCAATTGATTTTCAAGTCATCACTTACACTCCCCTTGTTTATTGAAAGCCTGCAATTATTTGTGCACAGAGTAGTGGATTTGGAATGCAGCACCATTCTTCTTGTTTTTCGCGTTCTAAATCCTCAATTGGTGCACTAGCAATGGTTTAGTACCCATCTTTCAATGAAAATTAATTGCGCAAGAAGTGAAGAAGTGTGTTAGTTCTCCCAAAAATTGTACGAATTAATAAAACAATTGAGGACGTAAATAAGTTATTATTGTTGTGAATAAACATCTGAGATTTCAACCATAATAAACAAAAAATCAATACCGAAATCTATGGGAGTATAGAAGAACAGACTTCGAAAAGTTGCTGGGAGAAGTAGAAATTTTGTTTTTGAATGGGAAACACAAATATCTGTGAAAACTGCTCATATTCATAGATGTCTCGAAAATTGAATACGTTTCCGTTTCTGAAACTGCACTCAATATTTGTCAAAGTTATGATTTTTCTCTGCTCAAGAGTCAAATATTCTGATATTTGCATTGAATTTGAAGTAAGAACCCAAGTGGGAACATTTACAGTTCTCTTTTATGAATTCTAGTTTCACGGTTAGATATAACATCTCTGTTAATCTCATTGATATCACAGCCATATCTGAACGAATTCTACAAAGAGGTATCAACGAATATCATTCTTACAGAGTTATTTATTCCACAGTAAACCAAGAATTATTTCTGCTAGTCGGATTTCAAATTTGAATTATTTTCGTTTTTCTGAATTGGCTATTGTGATGTACATCAATATTTGTCTAATTCACGAAGGTTTTGGTCAGTTTAAATATGAATAATAATTTGAACTATATGTGGGAGGTAGCTAGTGCACATTATCCTGTGCTGAATGCAAAAAGGACATTAATCATTCCATTATACTTCAACTGGATTCAAAAATGTATTGCTTTTGAAGGGTTCGGAGTTACAATAAGTACTAAAGAAGATTTCACGAAGTAAATTTCCATTCAAATGAATCCGTGAGTAAATGATGAAAGAGACAAAAAGAAAAACAAAAAAAATGTTAGTAGAAGCAATAAGATGCTTTCCGAAGGTAAGGAGAGAAAGCATTGAAGAAAAATTTTAATTCAAATTAAGGGCCGGAAATCATTCGTTCATAGCGAATATCCATATTTTGGACGTATTCCAAATATATCTGGCTATATTATAATTATTGACACCTGAGAGTGTTCATCGAATGAATGAGATAATACTTGTTCTGTATATGACAGTTCTCTTCTCTCAGTGAATTGTACACTGAGCATTGAAATAATATATGGTTCATTCTTTCAGTGAGCGTTTATATTGTAAATTGTACAAATTCCGCAAGGATTCATGTGTTGATTCCATTGAATGAATTTCATCGAACTTCTGCCGCAGAATTTTGATTGCGAGATGATCTGTACTAGGAGTGCATGAGTTAGATGATGAGTTTTTTGTGATTTTTGAAAACCATCAAATGATAGAGAATTTTAAATTAACATCAGTTAGTGGTCTTGTTTATAGACTGGTGAAGTATTCGTTGAGGATCAAGGGTATTTTGCGCTGCAGTGAGGTAGCATTTAGATCAGCCCTTTAGTTTGAAGCCTTTATGTGATCAAACTGTTCGATGATCAAGTACATGGATTATTTGAAAATAACATGAAAAAGTTTGACTCAACTTGTTTCAATCTTGATAAGTTCAGTAAATGGGAGGTGCAAAGGTATCGATAGTATCTTGCTACCTTATATCCTGAGCTGGTATCCATGTCATCATGACACTAAGAATGGTGGACTCATACAGACTCAATTAACCTTTCAAAGTTGGTCTTTGCCATGATGGTCATCACCGCTCTCATCGCCTGCTTTGCATTTTCGCAATTATTACAGCCATATCTAGAAGAAGAGATGAAGTGATGATGACCCCAGGTGAATGTTCGTTTGGTTAATTCTACTTGTGACAAATTATTTAGCTCAAAGGATAACCCTGTTCCATTATACCAAACAATATTACACATTATATAACATTATACTGTACAATAAATTCCTTGATCCATCAAATCACTGCAGGAATTAAAAAAAAGTTCATTGGCTAAATAAGCATGTCGCTTATTTAGCGCAAAAGTGCATTACATACTGAAGCGGAGAATGTATCATCTAACTGATTCATCAGCAGTAGGCTGATAACATACCATGACTGAAGAAACGGTCACATTTAATTTCTGACAGCTGGTGGGGCTCGTCGTTATACTAGAAATTGGATGTTTTTGATGAAGAAACCGAGTACCGTCGTCTTTGCTGTCCATTCGGTAGTGGGATAATGTAAGGTGACTTTGTTTTATCACCTTGTTGTCAACGATAATCTTCACATGTCCTCAATTCCAAAGGAAATGATAACATTCTATATGAAACAATAATAAGAGATAGGGAGAGTGTCAGAAGATTGAAACAGTTCTGCTTTCAACCTCCCCTTTTTCCCTGTAAACTAATGATTGCTGAAAATGGGTTAGAAATGAGTCAATTTTCGAATGATTTTGAATGTCGCTTCAAATGCTTGAAATGCATTTGACAAAAATAGCAGATAAATGTCATGTAATTCGTTGATACTATCACAAATCGAGTATTGTAACAAAGTACCACACTGTTAACTCAGACAAACTCTTTCTACAAATAATTCGGACCTCATCTTTTTCCTGGAATCTATGCAGATATGATCATAATGCGAGTGGTCTTCATTCCCACGGTTTTCAGAATTGCAGAAAATATGGTTTTGAATATGTAATTTCAGTGAAGGTTTCCATTTGGTGGATAATTATCCATGAATGTCCAAATATTGCTTCAGTTTGCTATGATCACCAAACTATTTCTAGCTTCAAACACTTCTGGCAAGAAGCTTCTGTACCGATTCTCCCTCGGATCGTTTTAGAAAATTCGCTACTCAAAATTTGTCATATAACTTTTATGAATCAATATGCTGACTTCGTGTTGTGAATTTTCTTGTCTGCCCTATTTGATTTATTATCCTGTACACCTTTTCGTGGCTTCCTTCATCAGAACCAGTTTATTATTCTGTTCAAATTATCGCTTCTGAAAATAGACTTTCAATAAGCCAACCCTCTTCACAAATAATTCGACCCAGACTCGGTATATTCACGAAGCCGGTTCTAGGTGAGAGATCGCGGGAAGTAGCCATTGTGAACCCAATAAGGAACACCTGTTGTATCCCCCAGTTAATAAGCAAAGTTCGGGTGACCCCATGAAAAGCTTATTGAAGTCCCCGTAATCTCATTCAAATCTCCTTTTTAGGCAGCAACAGGTGAATGTGGGGTGGGAATCACGCCTGGAATAGCGTTGATCGTGTGGTTTAATGAAGTGATGTAATTAGGAAAGTATATACCAGGCAGTCATGATATGAGGCCTGATAGAGAACTGAAAGGAAACTCTAAATTCTATGGATAATAGTCAGTGCGTGGTGATATTAAATAACTGGAATGTTCATACGTGTTTGCTCAAATGAACACGCAGCAACTGGGATTTGGAATTAATACAGCGCTTACCAATGGAAACCTTTCACCACAAATATTTATTATTTCAAGCTTTCATTAAACAATGAATATATATATATATATATATATATATATATATATATATATATATATATATATATATATATATATACATATATATTTCAGTTGGCATATTCAAGAATGTTACTGCTCCTACTTGGTGCTAGCAACTGGTTTCCAAATAGTTTCTCGGTCGTAAATTGTAGCCGATATGATCCGTTCCATCAGCAGTCGGGTCGATTATGGTTGTCGGACCTTTGGCTAATGACTGTTCAGGTGATAATAGTCGGTCTGGTTTGTGGCGACCTGCATCCACCGAAGGACCCACACCATCACCCCACACAACTACAATCCGTAGTCAACACGCTGGTGTCCCGATCTTTTCGTCTGACGGAAACAACAAACAGACAAGGAGAGCTAACAGAGACGTCTAAAGCACTTCGACGAAATGGCTAAGGAACACACTCAATCAGAAGGGCAATCCAAGCGCAAACAAACCCAAGAAAAACTAGGACGGAAGACCCCCCAGAATCCAAAAAATCAGTGACACTACCCTTCATCAAAGGAGTCACCGACAAAATCGGAAGACTAATGAAAAAACAAAATGTACGCACCGTCTTCAAACCTCAAAGGACCATTCCGTCTTGCTTACCGAGACCAAAAGACAGGATTCCTCTCGAAAACCAAGGAGTATATAGCATCACATGCGGGGACTGTGATAAGCAATATATTGGCCAGACGAATAGGAGAATGTCAGCTAGAGTGCAGGAACACAAAAATAGCATAAGGACAAAACAAACATCTTCCGCAGCAAAGCTAATAGCGCAGGTGAACCATTTCAGAACACGCCAATTTAGGGAAGCTATCGAGATAGAAAAACATGAAGAAATAAACAAAAGAGACGACTCTCAAAATATACCAAATGTCTGGAGGGCCCTCATCAACAAAAAGAAAAACAGTTCGGAAAATGGTCCTTCGGTGGATGCAGGTCGCCACAAACCAGACCGACCATTATTACCTGAACAGTCATTAGCCAAAGGTTCGACAACCATAATCGACCCGACGGCTGATGGAACGGATCGAACAACAGTTGCTAGCACCAAGTAGGAGCAGTAACATTCTTGCCAATTGAGATGTTGGCGAAACGTCGAAACTATATATATATATATATATATATATATATATATATATATATATATATATATATATACCAAGATATCATAAAATTACAGACGAAAATTAGTATCATATCTCTGTTCGAGATGGAGAAATAATCCGAATTTCAGGAGAAGAATATACTGGATAATATCTTTCAAACGATTTATCAAACGTGGTGTGATATTGTCTCCGTGAAATTTCAGCAATTGTCTATCCGACAATTATGAATATAATTCGTCCACATAATCTCAATATATAATTTTGTGAGAGACCTCCATTCGAATTCATATTAGAGATTCACAGAACAGCATATCTCTGCATTACTGAAGTCATGAGAACCACACTGTCAAGAGCTCTGGATGTATCATTCAATATTCAATCTCACCCCTATAGAGATGATGGATTATATTTTCGTTATTATGAGATAGCAGATTACTGTGCAGTAATTCGCTACTGTTGTCATAGAGTACTTGCTGGAATTAGATTTCAATTGTACACAATTCTGTTTATTTTCGTCAACAAATCTTCCCACAAAGGTGGAGCTGATCGGAAAATGAAAGGTATCAATACCTTCAACGGAGATGATTTAGAATGAGGATTGTATCCTGAAACAAACACTCAGGAATATTCATCAACAAATAATATTAAAGAAATTATGCACCTCAACACGAACAGCAGATAAGCGCCTTGAAGAACCCACAAGTCGTATAAAGGGTAGCAGTTGTTCAGTGTTGAGGGGCAGCAGTTCATGGCTTGGAAGTGCTCTGAGTGTATCATTGCAAATTATGTCAGGTCTGTGGATTTCATTTAGTCTCTTTCAGTTTTATTCATGGAAGAGCTACAAAACATCGCATTGAAACTTGCGATCTCGACCATTTTTTTGGTTTTCGAGTACCTAAAAATGAGAAATTAAATGAATCATTCGAAATTGGAATAAATTTGAATAGCTTTCGCAGTTAATTTGGATAACTCATGAATGAAACTCAACTTTATTTTGTTTCAACTTGCATTTGCTGTAATAACCCAAATTGAGGAGAATTCTCCATCATTCAAAACGACTGTTTTCTCATAAAATGATAATCGAACGTCAGAAAACAGATCTTAGTTCTGTTGATCAGTAGAACTTTGATATTATTTTCACTTTGTCCTGAGATATTTTATTATATTTATCGTTACCAAAAAAAAACCTGAATCACAACAATTATTCTCTATTTTTTTCATTGTCTCAGTATTCTGCTATGTGAATACTTTAAATATCGTATACATTTTAAACTATCCTTTCGAATATCAATTTCTGTTTCAAAAGGTATGGTACTGATATTGGAGGAATGACAGTTCTATTAATATCCCTTTACTCACTGACCACCTCATTGAACTGATGATATAATCAAATTCCTTCGCCGTAACCCACATTCCTACCAATCATTTCCATATCTTCCATGAACCCAATTTGTGTGGAGTGACTTTGAAAAACTTCCAGACCCTTTTTCGTATTCACTGCGGTATCTCCAGGTCGATACAAATTGGGAAGTTCAATCGAAAGAATGAGGATGTCGACCCACAATTTCTATTTTGGTGTTATTTGACGAGTGTGCAATGTCTCATTCGATATTCCGACCCATGTCTCAATTCTATTCTCGAACAAATTTGGGGCAGAGGCATAAATATTGGGGGATTTCGGATAAGGGATACAAAGGCTGGGAAAGTTCAGTGATTCTGTTATATTCTACAGGCCTGACATTCTGTGAGAAGAAGGAGTTGCAAATGTTCATTGGCTCGAAAAAATATCGACAGTCATTTCTGTTCGTGATAATCAGTGTATATTTCGTCATTATGAATTTCATTGCATTTGATTCGTCATGCGCGTTTCGCTGACAAGGTTAGCGTCTTCTGGGGAAGAAAATGAACACTGCATCTGGAAAGTAGGATTAGTTATACACCGAGTGACAACAGGATCATTGTACTGACATGACATGAAATTTTCCTCTGACCCTTATAACACATGTGGTAAATCTTCTCAAAATCATGGCGTAGGAAGCATTTTTCCAATTTCAATTTAGCGGAACTATGACGTTATCTATGGAACTACACCTTGATGGAGTGAGAAACAGAAAACCAAATTTGCTAAGTTGGTGACAAAAACTTTTACAATTTATAGAATGCGAGTGATTTGTATGTTCCAATAAAAAGAACATTGAGTTTTGACGCTGTGAACATCCAACGAAATTTCTTGAGTATTTCTGAAACAGTCAAGTTAAATGTATGGTGAATTTAGCATTTTTTCAAAAAAAGAGTTCCAAACGTATTACTTTCTAGTGATTGAAATGTATCAGAATTTTCGAAGTTTTCGTCAAGAACTAAGCAAGATTCTTTTTTCCTCTCTCACTTCACTTAGTTTTTTCATGAATGACGTGAAATAGTCGCAATATTGAATTAGGAGAGACGTGGTCTCTACACCAACATTTTGAAAAAAAATGAACACATGTTGGATGTTTTTGGTAAGAAAATTTCATGACCTATCGAATGATTCTCAAGAAAATACAGTATTTCATTTGAAACCGGCAGTTAGTTTCAATTTTTCTATAAATAAAAAGTGAAGCGTCGCATATAATATATCATAAAATGATTATCAAATCAACCATTTTTGCAAATATGTCTGCTGCAGAGATCGTTCTTCGAATTTGTGAAGATGTTCCTCTAATTTTCAAAATAGTTAATCACCATGTGAAAGGGAATATACAGGAATAGATATATGCTTCTTATGAAGTCTTCATCTATTAGAAATACGTTGGCTTATCTTTCGTTGTGAGTTCTAGCAGAATAAGACTACTTTTAATTTATGCAATGTGAATACAATATCACTTTTGATGATCGCCTGTTCCATTTGAAAATATCACCAATAGAGAAATAGAAACAGGAGTTTGACATGCTGCTGAAATATTCCCAAGGGACTGTTAGAGAAATACAATAGGCAACATCATTAGAATATGTTTATATTGAACTCCCTTCCGAGATGTAACACTGTAACACTTGATTTCCCTATGGTTGAAATACGAAATACGCACAGCCTAATAATCAATGATTTTAACGAACTGTTAATCAGGTCGTAAAGTACCCGCCCTAAAGATAGTAAACTGTGATGATAAATGGATAGTGATACTGAAACTGAAACTGACATTTACAATCAAATGTCAATTTTATCACTGTCAGTCGGTGAGAGGAAATTGAACACGATATATCTCCCACCAATTGACTTATTTTCAGGGGTATGATTATTACCGATAATTTTTTGGAATATTAATGAATTGCAATCCCAAAGCTGAAAATACAACGAGTCCGCAGGACGAGTTGTATTTTCTTGCATTGGGATTGCCAATGAATTGATATTCCAAAAAATTATAGGTTATTAATCATACCACGAATTATATTTAGGACGACATTATAACCCCTGTTTGAGCAAAAATTGTTGAATTGCCTGGTAATTGATTCTTTATTTCTGGCCGTATTCAAGGGAATACTCTTTTCCACTTCTTCATCTATGATACCAATCGCCATTTGTCCCCAACGATCGCTCATATTGATTAAGAAATATAATTAATCAAAACACATAGATTTGACGTTTATCATTTAAATCATTATTTTCACTTGACAGCTAGTAAAACAAAAACTAAGCAGGTTTATCACCGTGAAAATACAGCGACAAGCTATATTTTCACTGTAATTCGGATTCTATTGGCTGAATTTCAAAATTTGAAATAGACTGATTGGTTGTTAAGCAAGGAGATATATTGTCAATTGAATCACTCCACTATTCTATATTTTCATTAGGATAATCACTTGAAAATGATATTGGGGAAAGGTTCCATGTTTCAAGATTTTCTCGTTGTTGCCAGAAATGCATCTCTATCAGTTCCAAGGAAGTTTCTCAACTAAATTCACAACTGTTTTCCTTCTGTATTTATCTATTGATTATCAAAACCAAAAATAAATGAGCAGTGGGTCGTTAATAAGTAATATCTCATTCTGTTAATATATAAATATATGTGAACATATTTCTCCTATATGTATAAAGACTCCATTGGAAGCATAGATCTGTAGATTTACTATCAACATGGGAATTAACCATCTCGGAAGAAAATGAATATATTCACGAATTCAAAGAACGATCTAATCGAATACAGCTGCAACAGACTATTGCAAGAGTTAATTCCCTCATCGTTTCTTGAAATTTTATATGACTCGCAATACTTGATCAGCTGATGATTGAGATGTTTTATGCCATGAAATAGTGTTCATTCATTCACAAAAATTCTGAAAGTTCAGAATTAAATTGAAACTCACAGAGAGGATAAAGTACTTGAAACAGAAGTTGCAGTTCACTTCACTGCCCACACCTCATAGACGATTCAATAGGTGGGATTTGGATCAAGCTAAGTGTCAACCTAAGTGTTATTTGGCTCCCGAAGTTTTATGCTGGTTTGAGTGCCTGATAGATCGCCAACTGCATTTATTGCAGATTGAATAGAGCAGTAAAGTACGTTTACTCATAGCTTAATCTGAACTCAAATGAATTCGAATTGAAAAATTATTTTTATACCAGCATCTTCTTTCTATGTTTTCATAGCAATCAAGGAAATTTGTTTCGTTTCTATGTCTAATAACTGGTTTCAAATTTATGTTCTCTCTTTCCTCGAAAGGAAAATATCCTACATTCTCATATTATTTTTCTCTGACGAATAGTTGCATAGATAGATAAATTGATACGAAAAATAGTCAAAATTGACTGTTATATCAGATAGGTACAGAAATTATTCCAAATGAAAAATATAATGAAATGAAAGACATTTCACAACCACATAAAAGTCAATCAACTTTGAATTGAACTGGCCGTTATTTAATCAAAATCCATAGATTATGGTGAATAAACCTTGTTTGATAAAAATAACACTATATTTTGCAAATGCCTTTGACACTGTGTTTCATGCTGAGCTATTATACAAATTATTCAATTGAGGAATTTACGCTGTAACTTTGTTTCTCTTATATTTCATAATATTTTTATTATACATCAATAGTATCAGTGCGAGTAACAACCTCAATGAACTTCCCATCTCATATGCAGATGGTACAGCCATTGTGATTGTGGAAGTCTCCTAGGAAAATGTATACGATGAATTAGAAATGGTTTTACAAAATATACGGATATGACACAACTACCATCTAACTTCGAATATAAATATGTAACTTTTTCTCCATTGCAGATTAATCAAATTCAGAATTGAAAATCAAGAAATCACTCAATACGCTCCACAAGATTGCTCATATATCCAAACAGAAAAAGTACGAAATATAAACTATTTGAGTGTGATAGTCGATCAGCACTAGAGATGGGAAATCCATGCCAATTACATGATAAATCAATCAGTCAATCAGTATATTATCATACAAGCCACTTACAAAGGAATGGATACGTTTTGTCAGTCGGTACTGATTGGAACAGTACAAAAAATGCCAGAAAGAGAGAAAATTCAGAAGTAAAAAATTAAAATTAATTCAGAATCAATTTGAAAATGACGACATCTCAGTAAAATACATCACATTAGGAAACTAATGACTTGAAACCAGTGACACATAAAGGAAATGACAAATAATAAGTTATTCAATTTGATTGGCAGTAGTCTGTCAATTCACGGAGATTGTAAAAGCAGTATTCTTTGTGTGTAGGAGTACTTTCAGAATGTATATTCCTACTAATGTAAGAATTTTCTTCGAAGGTTTCCCGGCAAGATTCTCTGTATTCCAAGTTGAATTACAAAAACACGATCTGTTTGAGTATCTTGACCCCATGAAATAATGTTATTTGATATTATGGCATGTGGAGTTGCAAAATAATATCGCATCAGAAAACCTTCATCGAGAGTTTTTTACTCAGAGTCAAAATAGCAAAGAAACATTTATTCAGCTTGGAACAGACGTAGTTAATATAATCAATCCAGCTCATATCACCATTGACCCTTGTGCCAAGAAAATTTGTGCTTTCAGTACTGGATATCGATATGTTATCTCGAGGTTCATTTTTTCGTGCTTTTGGCGAGGTCCTGATAATTGCATACATACAGTTTTTTCAAAATTATTATGAGATGGTTTCTTCTGCATCACGAAGATAACTCGAAAAGTACCATGTTTGCCCTCAATCCCAGTTCATCTGTTGTTCTTGCCGATACAACAACCGTGGTATCGTCGGCATACACGAAAAATCTACCTTCTAAGATATAGGATGGCAGGTCATTCACGTATAGCAGGAAAAGTAGTGATCCCGAAATGCTCCTACGGAGCTCCAAGATCAAACATAAAATCCGTCAGAATAGCAATTTTCCATCGAGGTCTGGATCACCTTTATTGAATATGGAATATGTTTTTGCTAGTTTCAATTCAAAACGGCTCAGGGTACTAACGACACAGTTTTATGCTTTTTGCAATATTTTGGATGGAAAAAATTTAATAACCACATACAATTTTTAACCGAATCTGTACTGAGAACCTGTATGCACATAATCTAGAATACAGTCCTGGAAGTTCTCTTGGAGAATCCCAAAATTTTTTCTGAAAATAAACAAATGAATACTCGTAATCTTCACATTTATAACTGTCTCATCTGGATGGAGAATAAACATATATTCTCCATAGATTAGTTCATTATTTTCTCAATCGAATAAAAATTTTCGATTTTTGTTTCAGCATACCATTCATCACCAATATCAATCAATACTCCGTGACTGTCAACATTGTCTTTTTTAGAGGAAGAAATTGGGTGAATTGAAGTTTTCATCGAACTCTCCAGTTTCTCATTACTTCAATATGATGCATAAGGAACGCTCCTTCATGAAAATTACCATTGGTAATTCACGACTGTCGATATTTGATATTTGGACAATTATTCTCATGAACTTCCGACAGTTAATTCCATAGTTTATTTGAGGAATATGAAAAATGTTCAAATATTGAACGAACCAGGTATTGTGGTTTTCATATCCAAATCAGCACCATGGTCAGGGATTATCAATTTCAGTTGTGATCCTCAAAGAATGAACTGCCTCCGCTTAACATTATGGAAGACTCGAAACCAAAATGAAAAGAAGTCTAGCTTTTATCTCAAGATTTCCGGTAGGTATCAAAGGTTTTCCTGGAAAAGAAATCACTCTTTGTCCCACCTGAAATTATATTGGCGAAGGCGCCACCGAAAAAAAATCCAAAATGAATTGAGGGTCTGAAATCTCGATATCATTCACAAACATACTGTGATATCTTCGTATGTTTTGAAAATATCGATATAATTTTCCAACTTACCGTGAAAAGTTCAAATGAATATCATAAATTTACTATGGCGATAATTCTGTAGATATCAAGTTACTCAGTTAAAATACGTCTTCATTTGTAATATTCCACAATCATTCCTACCGATCTCAAATTATTAGTGAAAATAAAAGAATTTGTGACCCGGCCATTATGGAAAGGAGAACGGAAGAGAAAGAGGCAGCTTTGGCGCTTCAAGGTATTTTAATATTAAGCGTGTTCCCTTTTTTCTCGAAACTCCGGGAATTTCCGAGTCTCCTTTAACGACGCAGTTGTTCCATTGAAATATCCGCTGCGGCTAAATCTGAGCTTATGCCTTGGATTTGTCAATTCGCAAAAAACACACTGCGACCCAAATGAGATATCTTTTAATGAGTTGCCGCTTTTTGTCCTATATATTCAATGTAGCTTGACGAGCGACTTTCCATAAATTCGATGTGGGTGTAGTGGAAGGAACTACAGATGCGTATTTCCATTCGGATTTTTATTTCGAACACAGATGAAGCACATCATGCACAAAGGATTGATTAGTTCGGTCGTTTGAAGAGGAAAAACATTCGAAAAAAATACTCATTCAGAGTAAGTTTTTGTATTGGCAAAAGTTCTAATGCTTCGGTTCATATTCCCGTTAGGAATGTTGGGAGCAAGGGAAATGGCGATGTTATTTTCGAAGAGCTCTGAAAACAAGAACCTATCGAAATAATCATTGCAAGAGAAGTAAGGAGTGAATATAAAGGAAGCGAATTTTAAGGATGTTCTGCTGAAAAATGACCTTGAATGTCTTGCCTTGAGAGATTATAGAAAATCAATCGCTAACAAATCCTACCGTTGTGCCTCCACCTAACAATAATTTCATCTGAGTTTTGTCCACTATGCAATTTATTTCCTGTGCTGCCTTCTATCAAGACACAACTACATATATTATTGTAAGGAATTCAATAGACACCCCTATGGGCTACGACTCAGCTTACATGACTCAGGGGATATTAAACGTGATAATGATGTAATGGGAATTGGTTGAGGACAAGATAGTAAGTCGGAATTGGATCTGCAAGGGACCCCTGTTTATTATTGATGGTTGTAAAGTTGTTTATATACCGGAAAGTGGAATGAAAAGTATCGTGCGAAACATGCGTCGTTTTTCTCCTCTTCAGTGAAAATATTATGGATATTCAGTGGTACTGAGAGTTTTGCATAATATATCATATACCAGACAAAGTAAATAATTTCTTTTGAACGTTCATTTGCGATTTACATTTCTATTGGTGTCATTCAATTTATGAGTTATTCAATAATAGTGAATTGCCAACGAACATAGTTCAATAGCATTTGGTCCATCGATTCAAAACTGACTAGTCTGTTGATGAATAGTTGCAGAATCTCACTCTGAAAAGTCATGTCCTTGAGACATGAAATAAGAAATAATTCTAGAGGTACACTCAGAGAGGGATGGATATGAAAGCCAGAGAAAACCTGATTCTGAGTCTCATATCGTCCAACTACGAGTAAACAGTTAGAAATGCTGAGAGAACGAGCTGATTCCTCTAGAATTTAAAGAACTTCTGTAGAATCAATAGCCTCGTCGAAAATGTCGAGGAACAGCACAATTCAAAGATGTGAATTGAAAGTAGAATTAAAATCTCAACGCCAAATTATTGAATTGGAGAAGGCAGAAGGAGATGGAACTGAAGAACCATAAAATGTAGTGAAGAGAGAAGTATTTTGTTCCCTCTAGAGGCTAAAACAATATTGAAACTGTTGATAAGAAGATTCAAAATTGGGTTGATGACGTTCCGTCTTTGACTTATCAGTTTTCCATTTTGAGTTTCAGGTCTGGAGAGGGCGCTTATTCTGAGCACGTTTATGGTATTGAGACAGGGACTGAAGATAGGCGTGAAAGGAGGGAGAAAGAATATATCAGTGTAGCAAAAATGGAACCGAAAATGAATTATGAGGAAGAAGAAGCGCCAAAAGGAGAGGAGAGTTTGTTGAAGTTCTCAGCAGGACCCTCCATCTCTAAAAAACTTCCAATATTTTAAGGCGAACCAACTGACTGGTTACAGTCCATCACAGTCTTCAGAAAAACATCCAAACTGCGTGGATGGAATATATAGAGACCGGGCTCCACCCCTGTAAATTTACAAGAGATTATCCTTCCTACTGACCCGAAATAAAATTGATTTTTACAGACGGGAGATGAAATGTCAAACGTCAATATTATTTCGGGTCAGTAGGAAGGATGATTTTTTGTTGATTCACGGGTGAATTTTTTGTGAAAATATGTGATGTAAAAAGTGTTGACAATTGTTCAAATAGAATGTGTATATTTTGCTGATGAAAAAAAAATTCCAAGCGGAATTGGCTGGAAAAAAAGCATATGCCTCAACCCCGTTTTCCAGTCTTTGGGGGACCATATCTCCGAAACTAGTTGAGAACGCCAAAAATTGCAATTGAAATTATTGTTCAGGGGGCCAAAATACGGAAGAATGAAAAGATACACTCGAAAAAAGGTTTGAAAAATCAAAATTCGTCAATAATTATTCAATTGCATCTATCAGGAAGTTTCCCCAGTTGCGAGACGATAAATATATATATTGGACTTTTGGAAAACCGTACAGAATTTGTCAGTAACAGTGATAAGTCTCAACTTGTAGCATTTTTTTTGCAATCTCCAACTACTGGGTGAACTAGTTTCAAAATTGTCATCCAATTCGAAACTTGAATGGGTCAAGAGAGTAGTTTCAATGTCAAATCTGAAAAACTCAAAATTTCAGATATTTCCATTTTGAGAGTAACAGAGAGAAGAGATTTGTTTGTGCCGCTACTGAGGAAAACCCTACATCCAGATTTCATTGCCTGTACTGCAAAAAAAAATCATGGGACAGAGTCCTGCAGGAACTTCCAACAACTAGTAACAGGCAAGAGATGGCAATGGGTAAAGAAAATTGAATTTTGCTTTTGTTGGATGCGTAACAAATATCGGAACAGATATCCCAAAATATTGCATGATTATGAGATCTTGGTTCTAAAACAGTTAGTTGCAAGGAGAATCAGAAAAAAAATTGGGAGTAATCCCTATAAATTTAAAAAGCCCACTAATGTGATCAAAACGTATGCCTCAATTGATGAAGGTTCTACTGTTACTATAATTGATAAAGATTCATCCGCATATTCAATTTCAACAAGTCCAACTGATCCGTCGTCAGTGGACGAATGCATCGATAAATGAAAAGAAGAATTCTCAAAGCATCAATTTGAAAATTACGGTCAAAATAAATTTCAGGAATATTTATCAATGATTGTTACAACAGTTAGAAAACTTAATTTACCATCTCAAACGATCGATTATGGAAAATTTGTTGAAAAATAGAAATATTTGCCTCCAATTGATAATCTTTCCATGGTTAATTCAAAGCCAAAATTACTTATTGGGCAAGACAATATTCATTCGATTTTTGCACGTAAAATCATTGAGGGTGGGAAGAATTCACCAATATTGTCTCACAAAAAGCTTGGTTGGGTCGTTTATAGTACTGTGAGACATCGCGGACGTATTGACATGATTTGGTCGAGATGTCTACTGGAATTGATAGTTTTGGTGTGAAATTAGAGGGAAAAATATCAACGAAAGAATCCAAATCCCTCAAACTAATAGAAGAAACAACTAGGAGAACAGAAAACAGATGGGAAATGGGACTTCTATGAAAAGATTTCATTACCGATTTCAAGGCCAGCTATAGAAAATCGTCTTAGAACAATGGAAAGGAAACTACCTCAGTATCCAACTTTTGCCCATGAATATTCGAAAAAGCTCATTGAGTATGAATCTAATGGATTGCAAGAGAGGTATATGATAAAATCAGATAATATCAAAGATGGGAGCTTGTGGCTTCAATCTCATTCCGGAGTTTTGAATTATGAAAAACCTAGTAAAGTAAGCTTTGTTTTCGATGATACTTTGAAGGTTAACAGTGTCATATTATCGAGGATTATCGAGGAACTGGAGATTTCCAAAGAACTTTCCAACAACCCTCATTACTTGAATACTCAAGTAAACTCAAACAGAGATTTCCTTCCACTTCATCAAAAGATTATGAATCTCTAATATAATTAGTCATTCAATTTTAAACTTTTCATATTGGCATCCTTTCAACAATTTTTAATCAAGTTCCACATTATTTGAAATGACACTTGACTTGATGCACTTCTCACGAGTCGTCCTTCTCATTGAAAACATATTTCCTAAATCTTCAGCATGCTTTTCGCTAGTTATTAGCTAAATTAGCTTCCATATAAATTAAATTTCACGATGTATACTGTTCTCATGTTGTTGATACTTCCTGTCTCCTGACGAGTAAGTACGCAATTTTCAAATTTCTATAATCTCAAATTTCAAATTTTCACAAAACTTTTCTTTTCAATCAGAGTATTCGCTTCCAGGCGAGCACTGAAGATGACGAAAGTCGAAAGCGATATGCAATAGAATTTTGAATTATACACTTTTCACAAAAGTCTTCGATTCATTCATCCTCGTTTTCTGCCCACTATAGAAATATCTGAAATCTACTGTTTTTTTCTTTGATGAAAATTCTATGAAACATGTCTCTGATGTCTCCTGTGAATACAATTCTCTTCTGTCTGAATTTAATGAAACACCCAGTAGATATTTCGGAATAGCAGGACATTTCAGAAGCTTCAGGTTCTCCCTGCATCTTACATCGGGAGAACCTGTAGACCTCTCATCACTCGTATCAATGAACACCCAAAAAGAACTGACAAATCTACATTTGGCAACCATTTCAAAATTTATAATAATAATTTCAGCCCTAATAAAAATTCCAAAATTCTACCCAAAATTGATAATAAAAATTTCCTTACAGTGGACTTGTTCGAGGAACTAGAGATATCCAAAGAACTTTTCAGCAACCCTCACTGCTAGAATACTCAAGTGAACTTAAACAGAGATATCGTTCCACTTCATCAAATGATTATAAATTTATAATATAATTTATTTAAACTTTTAGATTGGCATCCTTTCAACAATTTTGATTCATTATGGACCTCTCTTCAAGTTATCACTTTCCACATTAATTCAAAATGACACTTGACTTGAAGCACCTGTCACAAGTCGTACATCACATTTAAAACACATTTGACATAGTCACATGGCCTAAATCTCCAGCATTCTTTTCGCTGGTTATTAGCCAAATTAGCTTCCATATAAATTAAATTTCACGATGTATACTGTTCTCATGTTGTCGATACTTCCTGTCTCCTGACGAGTGAGTACTCAATCAATTTTCAAATTTTCATAATCCCAATTCTCGAATTTTAACAAAACTTTTCTTTTCAATCAGAATATTTACTTCCAGGCGAACACTGAAGATGACGAAAGTCGAAAGCACTTTGCAATGGAATTTAAAAATAAACTCATTACCAAGAAGTGTATTCAGCTCCCTAAATTCATTCAGAAAATGAAGAAACACAAAAGTATGAAATGACCGTGAACATATTTTTGGTAACAATATATTTATATTGATTGAGCCATATTTTTTCAGAGTTGGTCCCAGGGCGTGATACATTCATTCATTTTAGCCAGGCCTGAAAACTTCCAGGGACACTGCAATGGAATTTCTATCATTTCATTTACCTTCTCAAATTGTCTTCAGAAAATGTTCATTCAAGAGTGTGAGAAATTATTTTTCGGTTTTAAGAAATTCTGTATCTATATAGTCG
The DNA here is from genome assembly GCA_032362365.1 of Zygogramma bicolorata. NCBI lineage: Eukaryota > Metazoa > Arthropoda > Insecta > Coleoptera > Chrysomelidae > Zygogramma > Zygogramma bicolorata. The sequence goes on from JAVJAQ010002051.1 coordinate 27,760, forward strand.
TATCGAGTGAATTATTTTGTGGAAACAATCATTGCCGGAAACAAACCACTGAGAAGGACAAATCGATTTTTTTCGAATATTTCCCTCATATATAAAATGTCCCATAAGAGCAATGCAATTATCGAAAACTTACAGCGGTAATTGCATTGTACCAAGTCATCATAACAACACATTTGAAACCGTATCCCTAGACGTCAGTAAACAACACAAATAAATGTCAGATAAACTTCAAAAATAGAAAAACATTCCGCGTTTAGGTGAGTACTCCATACAATCTATAGAGGAAAGTATAAATGAACAAAAAATAGCATTTCCTTGAGAAATTCTTCATTCGTGAAATATTCCAATGAATTACATCCGTGCAAAAAAATGACCAGATAATTCTGCATTCAAGCGTGATATCTTATACAAATTGCATTCGGTTATTTTCATATTTTGTAAAAGAGCCCTCGTCCTTCGGACTCGGACACCTTCGCCAAAATATGAAAATAAACTTGCAATTTTTAGATATCACGCTTTCTTGCAAAATTATCGGTAATTTTTATGCACTCGTGCAATTATAACCGATAATTGCTGTTATAACTCCATTTCTCATTATTCATCAAATCTTTATTTGCAATGTCCAAATTCATTGTATGCGGACATGGGAACTCTAGAAAATTATACAATATGTAGACTACTATCATCTACGACACTATGCATTACGCAATGAATGGGAAATCACTGTTGTATATAGGTCACATAAAAAGTAATTAGCGTGATGAGATCAACTCACCAAAACTTTGTAGTTACGCTAGCCCGGTTATGAAGTTTAAAATTTAACTTCATTATGCAACTATTCAACTAATTCAGTATCAACTATTACTTAACCCTTGATTGATCACACCCACCAAATAATTCTGTTCGTCAGGATGGAGCTCTTGAATATACCCAAAGAGAATATCTTCCTACCTGCATCACCTCGAAAATATTAGACGGTTTCAGACTACAAAAATATCACAGTTTCTCGTGCAAATTGTCACTGAGAATCGTACAGAAACTGTGATAATTTTGTTGATATGGATCTCCATCAAATATCGGTCCGTTTAAGACCGGTTGAAAGACACCAATCTAACTACTGACAATCAAATCTCGTGAAACTTGTCGCAGAACAACAGTCCAACTTTGCTTCGAACTCATCCTGAACCAAGTCCCATGAGAACGCGAACAAACCTATTGACAAGGTAATGATATGAACTGAATTAACTGTACTGCTGAAATTGATTGAAGAATATCAGCATGCATGGATAGAATGTCAACCCAAACCCTGTACTCATTTCCCAACTGCCATATTGAAGCATTCGATGCATTGAGGTTTATATTTATTTATTCATACGAGAAAAATATTATGATCACTGTTCAAAATTTCCCAAGTGAAATAGTTTGCCATTTCAAGCAAATCACTGTTTTTCCGAAATTTGTCTCATTCAAAAAGAACTTGTGTATAGTTGGAAGATTTCACAATTATTCTCTTTTGTGGTTGAGATGCCATGACTGCAAAAATCCTGACAAAAGTGAGCAATCACATTTACAAATTGATTCAAACTGTGAATTCACCGACTAAGATACAATAATTCACCTCATTGTTCTCCGGACTTTTCAGTGGATAAGCAGTCTCAGTATAATTAACAGGAGTTCGATGAGCCATATTGGCTGTAGATCAGCGGGAATTGCGGAAAGACCTGGAATAGAAACAAGACTAGTTCTTTGTTCGCTTTTTTCCAGTACCTTCGTATCGGCAGCTTTTGTTGGGGAAGAAAATTACACCCCACGTTAGAAATTACTTTTTACAAATGCAAATAAAAGATTAGATAACTATGTCGATTTCTGCTCTACTGACTTATTTGAGTTGCTATCTTGTTGCTACGATAGATGCACATTGAGTTTCAGACTTATAACAACATTTTTTTATTATAAAAGTAGATACTAACGTCTGTAGGAAAACCCTGCCAAATTCAAAGTTTCAAAATGAACGGAAGGTTCGTAACTTCATGGACCGCATGAAAAATGAACATTATCCCCTCGTGGGATATGAAGTGAACGCCTACAAAAACATAGTCAACTATTATGTTGTTGGCAACCAAGCCTGAAACTCAAAAATGAATCTGTATGATATGGAACTAATTATAGCAGTGCGGTGAGATTTCAGTTAATGTCATAATAAATCAAAAATATCACAGTTCCATCTACGATTCCAACTGAAAATGGGTTAACAAAACAGCGACAAATGTTTCTCCAGACAGTGGTTTTCTCAAGCAGAAAAATATGCTGCCCATATCCTGATAAAAGCTTGAGGAATGCTGTTGTATAGCGAAATACGTGACACGGTTTCGTAAACCCATTATCAGTGAGAACCGAACAGAAAACCGTGCTTTGTTCGTTAATACGGATTTTCATTGAGTATCGGCCAGTTCAATTCAATACATAATATATGTTTGGCCACGATGCATGAAAACTGATATACTTTTGTTCATTCAATTAGGGACATAGACATTTCAACTAATGGACTGGCCTCCATGACAGTATTCCACATAACACGATGCGGAAAACATTAGAGAAAGAAAGGATATGCAACTTGAAGAGATATCGTGAAGGACAGACTGATAATTTTATACTCAAATCACTCCATCATTCACAACCTCTCTTTATCTGCTACAGTGAGTGTGGTATGCATTCAATTTACTCTGAAAGTATTTTATTTTGCTCATTCTGTCTTTCTCTTTCTCTCACGACCAGTCCATTACTTGTGATGTCTATGATTAGGCATTCCAGATCACGTGATGTCTGTAGGAAAAGCAATGAACAAACCAATTCGTTTTCAAACCAATGTGAAATTCGTGTATCGTCATCTTCCATTATTCCAATGGGGATAAAAAACACTGAGGGCGCACCAGTTTTAACATTGCAGTCTTTTGAAAAATCAAACGAAAGTTTCTGGTTGTCATTGGTTCATTGGACAAGTATCTATAATGCCTAATTGATCTCGATCCGAGAAATTCAAGTGGAAGTTACATTTTTGGACGGGAGGTGATGATGCAAATGCAATTTTTCAAAGCTGCTATTACAATCAAGAAACAGCACTATGAGTGAATTTTGATACCGACGTTCTCGTTGGCTAAACTCTGGCGGGATCTTTCGTTCACCAATAGAAACATTAGTGAACGGAATTTGTATAGATAAGCCACGTTATAGAAACCTAACCCCTTACAGACAAGTTTGACAGTTTGATACTTCGATCCGAAGTACTCGAAATTTGAATGTTTTGAAATCCGAATAAACTCAATATTCAATACTAAACCATTTAGTTTTGTTCGTTCCATTTCACGTTGTACTTCTCACGTTTTTATCATCACAATAGCTATTGTTGAGTGAATTTTTCACATTTAATTACTTTTATAATGAATCATTTTGCATTGTTAAAAATATATGTTAATTTCAACACATATTTCGAGAATAAAAGATAGTTTTGAAAATCCCAGAATCAAAATTGGTGTCACAAATGATAGTAGAACACAAGAGTTTTCTGAAGATAATGAGAAAAACTTCATCTTGAATGACCTTTCTGAACTCAATTGGGTAGAAGTTATATTTGTGTGATTTACTGATTATTGTTTAGAAATTTCCCGCTTAAGATTTTTTTACAGCATTCGTGAATGATTGTTACGTACCTACTAAAAAAGGATGCAAAACTAATAATTCTCTCTCGAAGACATTCCTTCAGTTGAAATTATTCAAAATCAAGAATGCGAGAGATCGAGAATTTGGACGAATTTTCAGGTATAAGTCAACGAACTAGGGCTTTTAGCCATCTTGTGTTTGGCGATCCTTTTCAACCCATAAACGGCTTGGGCTAGTTTGACCTAATCATTTGGTACCTGTATTTTCATAACTTTTACTAGTATTTTTCGAGGAATCAGAGAAACGTTCTTTGCTGATAGTCTACCTGAGCATGTTTCTAGAGCTGCAAATCTGCACGGATTTATTCGGTGTTATTGCTGAATCAGTGAATATTCAATTTGAGTCATGGAAAATCTGATTTCCATATAACTGAATCATCAAACATTCTTACGTGTGGCCAGAAAGTGGAGCCTCGAGCGGACAAGGAACGGCTGATTGTATTGAGTTTCCTAGCGCTCTAGGGCTCATGGGCCACTGATTTTCTTGGAAAAGACAATAATTTCAAATCATGTTAATACAGGTCCCTTTGAATTATCAAGTCTCTTACCGTAATCAAAGGACTCATCATAAACTGTTCTTTTCAACAATATTTTGACACATTTTATCAAAATTATTGATTCGTGTCCACTGCATTCATGGGTATTTTGAGAACTATTTTCTTTCGACATACCGTCTTCCTCTTTGGGCTTTATTGGAATAATGAAAAAGTGCCCTGAAAAGGTGATGAAATCTTGATTTCACGTCATGTCTGTACTCACGATTCAGAAACTTAACTGAATTCCTTTGTATTTCGTCATACTAATTATGAGAACCTTCCGCTACAGATAGCTATTTGGTATAGTAGATTAAGGAGTTCCTCACTTTTCACTCACCCCTTTGTATTTACACGAAATTAACTCGAAACCTCTTTGTCAAAATGATCGATGGCTCCATGTCAACTTGGAAATCTGATATATTAGCAGATGCCTTTGTTCTCCTCGCTATAAAGCAAGTCTAGCCAACTTCCATTATCAAAGACCGTGAATATAATGAGGGATCATGGATTGTTATGTCTCAATTCTATGAAGTAACAGGAGCAGGAACAAAAACACTAGTTCACTAGTTGGTGGGGGAAGCTCACTCTACACATGACATCATCTCACATTTAATACAATGGAATCAACAATGTTAGCTTTTTCAGCAGATTGATTAGTTATCAGTAAAATTTCTAGAGAATCGTTCCGTTTTGGGTTTGTATCATTCTAGTGAATTGAAATCATGAACTCAATATTTGGTCAGTAGATAAACCCCAATGAGTAAAAGCATCTCTTCAAATTTCATACAGAAATATTCATATACTTGAAACACAATATTGAAATTATTGTACTCACGTGATTTTTACAACTGAGGCGTAGTCTCAAATCACTCACCGTTTCTTAATTTTGAATGGCTTCATCATTTATGTGAATGGCACCAATTCCGTTCTGAAGTTGATTATTGTTAGAAGTTTGCTGTTCAACCAACAACCACTATAACAATATTGCCACATACTAACTTGTTATAGTAATCAACTAGGCACAATAACAAGTAGCGAAAACTTATGATGGAAAGAAAATATCCTGGAAGCGCCCTGCTCGCCTAATTTAACCCCACATAAACTAACGCAATCCATCACTTGCATCAAAAGCAAGATAATATCTCCCACGAACGATTAATTGTTCTAGATTTTATTATCACACATGGATGATGAGCATACAGCGAGTTACAGAGAATGATTTCACAAATATCAATTAACATTAATCGCAAGAATTCCGACCCTTGTTATTCTACCAATAAGTTGAAAAATTTCCGTTTTTGTTTCCACCCAAAAAACATTTACGAGAAAGGATTTCCCTTGATTATATCATTGGAGGAATGAATTGCGATAACGAAGAATACTGAAAAGGCTCTAGGCACTTCTGGAAGGTAACTCAATGAAAACAGTAAAATGTATGAACAGCAAAAACGAAAATATAACAATGAGAGTGTTTTCAATTTCTGCCAACAGATTCGAGATGAAACTTGGGTAGATGTATATAGCCAAAGGAACATGAATGAGTCCGACTCATGTTTTCTGCATATATTCCTTCATTATTTTGATATAAACTTCCAGAGAATTGAAAGTAGAATTCAAAAAAGGGAAACAACAATGGTCATATCAAGAGCCCAAACTCATGGAAGATTAACTCGTGCTTTTTCAAACATTATCAAATTCTGATACAAGTATAAAAACAATTATAACATAATAAAAGCAAATTACAATGACCTTTTGAAAAATGCTAAAAAACAACATAATGAAAAAAAAAATTGCTCAATTCAACAAACATTTAGTTAGTATTACATCTACTAAGAACTGAAAAAATCCTGTCTCCAATGAGCCGAAAGAATTTCATGAATTCACTCTTTTCATGTATCAAGTAACAAGAAAAGAAGTAATAGCCGTCATTGAGAATATGGAAAACGAAAGAAGCACAGGTATTGATGAGGTACCTATTTATGTTCCGAAGACTTCTGGACTAGAAACTTTCTCCAGAAATCTTCAAATTGGATATAGTGTAACCACTCTATAGAAAGGATAGCACTGATATTTTATCCGACTATAGACCTAAATATATGTTAACTTGTTTTGCAGAAATCCTAATGTCACGAAGGCTTATATAATTTTTCGAAAACTTCCAGTAAACTTCAAAAATAGAGAAACATTTCGCCTTTAGGTGAGTACTCCATACAATCTATAGAGGAAAGTATAAATGAACAAAAAATAACATTTCCTTGAGAATTTCTTTATTCGTGAAATATTCCAATGAATTACATTCGTGCATAAAAATGACCAGATAATTTTGCATTCAAGCGTGATATCTTATACAAATTGCATTCGGTTATTTTCATGTTTTGTAAAAGAGCCCTCGTCCTTCGGACTCGGGCACTTTCGCCAAAATATGAAAATAAACTTGCAATTTTTAGATATCACGCTTTCTAGCAAAATTATCGGTAATTTTTATGCACTCGTGCAATTATAACCGATAACATCCCAAAGCCGGACAAATTACCAATCAACAAGACATGAAATGTTGATCTTCGGTTCGATTCTTGGGAGTCCACATCGATGACAACATGACATGGACAACAGAGGTGGAGTGGCTATGCAACAAACTGTCATCAATAACTTATATAATTCGAGTACTGACGCCATACTTAAATATAACAGTGATACTCTCAGTTCATTATGCAACTTTCTAGTCCAAAATGATTTGACATCTCGAGTTGCTCAGGACTGATAGAAATTTTCAGGTGTCAGGAAAAAATCATGAGAATAATATTTGGCTCAGCCTTTGATGGGTATTCTGAGGAAATTTTCAGAGCAAACAATATTTCGACAGTTTCTGCAGTTTATTTTGTAAAGAGTATTTCAACAACTATACAATTATCCACTTTCACAGCATTCGATTCAAAAACGACTATAACAATCCCATACATTCAAAGACAGCTTTCGAGAAAGGTCCAATATAAAGCAATTCAATTTTATATAATATTCCTAATCAAAATTAGAGTCTTGAAGACTCTAGTAGCTTACAGAGATCGCTGCGAGAATATCTATGCAATATGGAACCTTATTGTCTCAATGATTTCATCTTCTTCACTGGTATTTGAGAAAAGAATATTAGTACCTTTATTCTATATTCTCATCTTCAATTATATGTATTTCATGTGTCTCATTTATTGTGTTTGTATCTCAGTGATATGTTTCACAGACTACAACCCTGGTGAAATAAATAAAATCATCTATCTATCTTAAAAATATTCCAGCAAATAAGACATCCATGGATTATACTATGGCACCTATACTTAATCATCTCATGGCGCTTGAGAATGATATTCTGAACCACCACAAATGTCTGCAGAATGAACACACACATTCTTCGATTTGGAGTCTGCTGAGGAGGAAAAAACGTCTAGTTGTTACGTTTCCATTCGAGAAATCTGTACACAGATGGATGGAAAGTGTAAAAATGGAAAAACCCTGCCTTCGAATTCCTAGTGGGTACCAAATAATCGAAATTTTCATCTGTTTGAAATGTCTATTTGTTTCGCATTATCAAAACCAGAACAAATCGAAAAGAGAAATAATTTGCAGTTTCAATACCAATACGCAACGGTATTTCCGTAACGCAATACGGAATGAATTCCGTAAATGGCAATTTTGCGATGGCAATTGTTCTCTAGTCGATTTGACAAAACACAATCGAATTTCAAACTCTTGTTTCCTATACATAGGTAAATATCCACTTGCAAGTTAATCGCTGAAATGAATCATTCAGAAAGATCTCAAAAATGTCTATCAAAAACCGTACCTATTATGATTTGTTGTTTCAAATCACCATATATTAGCAAAGGCCCAATACGATTCATACTCAATACATCCATTCATGATAGACTTCCTCCCCTTATTGATTCATTCAGTGCCTTTCATTTCCAACAGTGGCAATATTCCATCTCTACTAATGAAAAAAAGCAAAGTACTTTTCGAAACCTCAGCTCATTTCTCAAACAGCTAACACAACAAAGTTTCACCACTCTTTATCCACAATCACCACACCTTACCGTATTCCATTCATATATTTTGATAAAAAGCATTGTGTTATCAAATTCACATCTAGGACCGTCGTAAAAACAACATAATGTGTTTCCGTTTGGAAGTTATGAAAGCTATTGTGTACTTTGTAGTTATATTAGAATTCTCTCTGGACCTTCTGTGGAACTTGTTATGGTGGCCTCGTTCTTCACCAAACTTATTAGCTCCGAGACCACAGAATCGGCATTGCAAATTGTGCCCAATTGTGCTCAGTTTCGATTCATTGTCATTGAAAATGTTGTACTGATTTCATTCGACTACGTTATATACATAAATACGTTCAGCAAGTTATCACAATTCAATCAATTATAAATATTGTATCATCAATAATCCTATTTAGGTACCTTGCAGCAGTAAATCTTAGATAAGCAGAAAAAAGATTGGTTATAGAAGAGGGGTAAATATTGTTTGAATCTTGAGGAAGTGATTTTTGCCCTTTTTTCAACGCAAAAGATTACAAAACTTCCATTAAAGGAGTTATATCGAATATTATTGATCGACGTTCATATCATTCACGAAAAGGAAGACAGTGTCTATCTGAAACAGTTTTTCTCCTGCGAATATGGCGCGACGTTCGACGAAGTCACTTTTTCTTGCGGAATGTGTGAACTATTTGCTCGAAACTGGAATCAATCTGATATCATTTTTGATATATTTCTACTCGAATGGAGTTTGCAAAAAATGTCATTCATTGGAATCACATTTCATTCTCGAACCCAAACAAGCTTGTTTCGCTCAGAGATACTCCAAACATTTTCGAAAAAGTCGATTTTCAGCTAATCTGTTTCCTTTACTAAACTACGAAGCTTAAATGTTGGATGACCCAACTGATTATAATCATGTCTTACATTCCTTGTTGACATTATTGTGAACCAGTGTAATTGATATATTGGAGATGAGATTCTTCTTCTCTTCACAGTAGAAGGAAATAATGGGTGTAAAACTTTGTTATGGTTCCTGATCGATCCTTTCGCATCGTTTCATCGCATTGAAAAAATAATGCGCAGAAAAATAATTCATTTTCAATTTCATTTTCTCTTTATCGTGGAACGTATCAAATTCGCCTAGACTTCACCAAATCCGACATAATGAGTTTCCTGAGCATGATGAATTATGATCCCTATATTGAAACGCAACGCCGGCTTCATAAGCTTGGCTTTTTCTGCCCACATTCAAAACGCATCATAACATAAAGTCTGCTTTGACGTGGCTCTTGTTCCAGCTGTAATTATGTTGCAGTATATTCATAGAATATTCTCCAAGAATTTTTTTTAGAATACCCTAATGTAATACCATGAGCATTTACATAGTATTTATTATATATTCCATATTCATGGGATAATATAAAATCCCTATATCTGAGGAATATCTTTCGCTATATGGGTCGATCAATTTTGGTGTGGAAAGCACTTGTTTGGGTAGATATTTTACTGAGGAATAGATCCAGTTTACTTCGCAAATCAATATCATATCGCACAGGACTTTTTCTGTTTTACTTATCATCCCTATATGAGAATGTGGTGAACACTAACGCCCACTTGATGAGCCAAGGTATTGCTGCCAACATTTATAACGCACAATCAATTCTGCTTACAGGTGGTTACAGCTCTATCTGTAATAATGTTTAAACTACTGATGATGAAACATATTGTTCCCGTGTCATTCGCAGGAGAATCATCTTTCTGTTCATTTGTCTGAATGGAGCCGTCTACTTGTTACATTGTTCTTGCCTTCGCGGTTCGTGGATGTCATCGATCCATCAATGTGGAAATGAAAATCATAATCCAGAGGTGTTGTGGTAATGTGATGAATTGTTTTCATTTGTTTACTGATTATACGTCGAAGTGGAGTAATTCTGGAGAAAGAGAGTTATATAAACCTGTATTAGGGGAGTGTTCGTTGATTTGTTCATTTTTCAACCCAAAACTATTCACGCATAAAACGTTTCAAACGGGACTAACACAAACGTTACGTTATTCAGTTTTATTCCTGTAATAGTCTTATTGCATTCACTGTTTCAGTGTTCTATATTTTCACCCTGGCTACAAAATGTAGTCATGAATATAATTACACATGAATATACTAACAAATAAGTGAAGGAGATTCCAATACATCAACGTGTTTGGTGAAAGCTTTGATAATATTGTTTACTGATCACAATTATTCTGGATCAATTGAGTACTACATCAGTTTCGAACTGAAGGAAAGAAAACGTCCCAGATGTTCGAGATATGCTCATTATACTTTTTAGTTGGTCGAATGTCCAGAAAGATGCTGATAAAACAATAGCTTCTTGTACTGTGCCGTCAGTTTTCAACGGTACAGTTGACTATATAAAGAAAAAACTGAATTTCCCAACGGAAAAAAGGGGGTTACTTTAAATTTTTCCGAACGACTCTATCCAATATGATCCAGATAAACTCATCACTAAGAACCCAGTGTCGTTGAAAAATGATAGTACCGGAAGAAATGGCAATTTTTTTATTTTAGTGAAAAAAGTTTATGGCTTTCGATCTCACAATTTTCTCTCGGTAGTTAATCTATCATTTTGAAGAAAGTCGTATCAGAGTAGTTAGTTGTGTAACTTCCAACGTGCCGGTGGAAAAGTCAGTTTTTTCCTTTATATAGTCCATTGTACTACCGAAAACTGACGGCATTGTACTTGAAGTTATTTTTTCATATAGCAGCATCGTTTTGAACATGAATAATGCTGGGTTTTAGACCCCCTTAAAAGGTATTGTGGGCTTGTTATCTGGCATTTATAATTTTTTCGCTTCAAGCATCAATAATTATGGTTTGTTTTGCCTAGCCTATGCTAATGGGCATATCTGCACAGTTTATATTTCATGAAAAAGACCCTTCAGTTGGTTTTCGTATTCAATTAACGAACTAGCAATCTGCTGTCTTGGGATATGTAACTCAAAATGAAGAACATCATACTTGTTCATTTTCGAGTGCCTTTCTGGATCATGTTGAAACATCAGTATTTTATATGATATTCAATGTTCTTCATATGGCTCCAACGGGAACTCAATTTCATATTCTTCTGTTTGTATAGTATTGTCTTCAGAGTAATAAAAACTCAATTTAATTTCTCCATATCCACTTGATGTTGCATTTCGTTCTCAGCAGAAGTGAAGATGAAATTACAATATCATTAGAAATCATTATCAATAATATCTTTTTGGGACAATTTTGTAAAAACGTGGTTAACGAAATATTAGAAATGTCAAATTGACTACAGAGAAACGAACAGACTAATACTAACCATATTTTAGAAATGATGATATCTTAACAGTCCCCAGTATGTACATTAACGAATGTATTTTGCTGGTCAGTGAAAATATATATTCACTTACGCATAATTATGATAGAATATAGAATTAGACGTAGCTGTTTGCTACAAATCCTTCGCCACAAATCTCCCTTGAATGAAAAATGATTTCAAAACAATGATATGGAGTTTTTCAATATACTTCCGGAAACGACAAAAGGTGAAAGAAATGAAATACGTAAGAAGTTATTCGATTGAGAAATGCATATTTACCACAAGTGAGTTTATAATTTCCCAACTGTAATTGTATTGACCATTCGATGAGTAAACAATAATTGTAATTGTATACTAGCTATAACTCATTATTTGTCTGTATGTTTCACAGAACTCCTCTACAATTTCGTACTAGTATTATTTTTATTTATTTATTTATTTATTTATTTACGGACAAGCCAATTTACAATAAACATAAACAGTTTGAGAAAAAACAAAAAAAAAACAATCGCAGAATGAAGTGGAATAAAAAAAAATACATTAATATCTATTTGATTATTGAGAATAATCAACAGTTTCTTCATGGTAAATTAATATGTTTCACTTGTTTCTTAAAAGAGTATGTGGATGAATCGAATAATTCGATGGTATCGCTATTTTTATTTGCTAGTCTAAGTATTCTAGTAATGGATTCATTTGAACCATAACTTGTGCTATGCCGAGGTACCTTGAACAACTCCGATACTCTAGTTCTTCTCGAACTTACATTCAATTCAATAAGTTGAGTTACATCTGAACAACTCATTCCACCGTTTATAATTTTATGAAGAAATCTCAGATCAATTTCTGCCCGGCGGTGCTCCAGAGTAGATAAATTCAAAAGTAACAGAATATCAGAGTATTCGTAGTCGGTCCTCAGATATCCAAGCTTAAATGCACATGATCTTAGAAATTTGTTTTGTACTTTCTCAATCGTAGTAATATCTGTCTGGTATAGGGGATTCCATATCACGCAATTGCATTCTAAGATCGGGCGTACCAAAGAACAATACAATATTTTAAAAGTGTTCACAGAAAATTTGGCTGCCGATCTCTGAACAAATCCCAGTAGTTTGAGTGACTTCGATACAATATGATCAACATGATTTTTGAAGGTTATTTTGTTATCAAACCACACTCCCAAATCCCGAACACCATTGGTTAACTGTAGATTAATGTTTTTAATTTTATAAGAATAATCAATGGGGTTCACACTTCTTGAGAATGCTATCTGATAACATTTATTTATGTTTAAGTGGAGCATGTTTATATCACACCAACGAGACAAGTTACTCAAGTCCATCTGTAACAGTTCTGCACCACAAACGCTGTCAATTACTCTATAGAGTTTGAGGTCGTCTGCGAACATTAAATAATGGCTGTGGTGTATGACATCTGACACATCATTCACAAACAGTATGAAGAGTATTGGCCCTATATGTGAACCTTGGGGAACTCCAGATGTTACTGAAATTTGTGATGACACGGAACCCGCATATTTGACATATTGCATTCTATTCACTAAGTAACTCCTAATCCACCTCCACATATTACCGCTAATGCCCAGAGCTAGGAGCTTAGCCATGAGGAGATCATGATTAACTCGATCAAAAGCTTTAGAAAAGTCCGTATAAATAGAGTTAACTTGGTGTTTTCTCTCTAGGTTGTTCAAAAGAAAATGTTGATAGATTAGCAAATTTGTAGTGGTTGATCTACCAGATGAAAAGCCATGTTGGTGTTCATTAATTATGTTTTTCGTGTCGAATGTGAGTTTTTTAGATATCAGACAATCCAGTAATTTGGGGATTTCAGATTGTTTACTCACTGGACGATAATTTTTAATGTTTGCTCTAGATCCAGATTTGTGTATTAGTGTAAGGAAACTTTGCTTCCAAAACTCTGGGAATTCTCCTGTGGATAAAGAAATATTGAAAATTATTTGCAAGGGTTTTGCTGAAGTGAATGTGCAATTTTTTAAAAATTGTAAAGGAATTCCATCTGGACCCGATGAATATTTATTAGGAGCTATCATGAGTTGGTTGATTATTTCTGTTATTTCGATAAAGTAATTTGAAATGTGTATACTGTTTGAATATTCATATTGTGGAATTTGAGAAACCTTCTCGTCAGTATAAGTAGTAGAAAAGTAAGTTGCGAAAAGATTAACAATATCATTATTGGTACTGCAAGTTGTATCTTCCAAACACATGGTCGAGGGTAAGCTATATGATTTTCTTTTATTGTTTATATACTTCCAGAAACTTTGAGAGTTGTTTGGAATTGCAACTTCAATTTTTTTAATATAAGCTTGATGGCATTGCTTCTGAAGTTCTTTACATCTATTTCGGAGATCAGCGAATTGATGATAGTGTTCTAGGTCCCCTGTAATTTTATATTTTTTATGAGATTTCTTCTTTTCTATTAATAGTTTTTTCAGTTGAAAGTCATACCATACGGGAAAATTTGAAGTTTTAAATCTTTTAACTGGTACATACAAATCAATAGCAGAATAAATCATCATGTATAAGCTTTGAACCGCATTATCAATATTAGAACTTGGCAGTATGTTACTCCAATCAACACTAGCCAAAAAATTATTTATGCCGAAATAATCACCCTTTTTGAAATCATAATAGTACTCTTCATACTGAAGTTGTATTTCTGTCTCAAATCTTAAGTTGCAAGTGATTGCGGTGTGATGCACACTGTTTGGAAACAGTGAATCGATGGGTTCATTAATACAAAGGTCTTTAATTGATGAAAACACCAGATCTAGCATAATATTTCTACTGTTAGCAAAACTGTTCAATTGATGAAGGTTGTAATATCCAAAACAATATTGTAACACAGTAGCAGGAGAGTTTGCTAGACAATTCACATTTAGACCCAAATCATCATTAAACCAAACTGCATCTGGTATATTATAATCTCCGAATAGAATAATTTCGTAGTCCCTATAATTTTCAAGAATATATTCAACATCATGAGTGTGTTGTTCATAAATTTTGCTTGTTGATGATGGTGGTATATAAACCCCTCCAATTATTATTTTACGATTGTTTATATTGAGAATAACAAACAATTGCTCTACCACATTCTGTGTCAAATCAATTATTTTAGCATTCGATTCGGATTCAGTAGCGAATAAAATACCACCTCCGCGTGTTTTGTTACTTTCTGAGTCGTTCCTATCGAACCTAAATATATTATAACCTAATAAGCCTAATTCTTCATTACAGAAATTTTTATTCAGCCAAGATTCCACGAGAATAATAATACTATAACTGGACCCTAAGATCGAATGCTGCAGTTCATTAAGTTTTGTTCTGAGTCCACCAACGTTCTGATAGTAAACAGAAATTGTTTTGTTACCTTTTGTTGATGACGCATTTACTGTTTTGAGTTTTTTGTCACTCGAGGTATTCCTGCAACATATCTAATAAAAACATCTTCTCCTTTACCTCTTCTGTCTTCCATCTCCTCTTGAACTTTTTTCAAATGTTCAGCTTGGCGCCGGGTTAAATCAGCCCTGATGAACACATTCCTTTCTTTTTTCATATTTTTCTTACATTTGATGATCTTAAGGGCATCCTCCGAATTCGAAAATATTATTTTTAGGGCACGCGCACCATTTTTGTTCTTTTTTCCTACTCTTCGTGTAACAACAATTGGTAAATCCTCCTTCGTGATTTCCCTGACAAGAGACTTCGCTTCTATCAAATCACTATCAGGTAAATTTTCATTCTCTGGAAGATTGAAGAACATTACATTATTCTTTTTTCTCTGCCTCTCATTAATTTCTTCTATTATACTCTCCTCAGACATCGTAGTCTGTGGTGAGTTGAGCCTGGCTTTTAAGTCATTGATTTCCGCTTGCAAATTCTCAATGGATGCAAGAAGTTTCGGAATCATTTTAACCCCTAATTTGCAATCCTCACAATAATATCTTAAACTGCGAGAGCCTTTCAAATCCATAACTTTCAACTCTGAAGCGGTGAGGCCAGAACACTTGAATTCCCTATGCACAACTCTATCACAGCTATCGCAAGATATTGTAGAGTCACCCGTGGTGTCTGCCTTACAATGTGCACAATTCATTTCGAAATTGTCTTTAATCAGGTCCTGTTTCCGAATTCCAATGACTTCGTTTATTTACCAGTTTTTGCCGAGGTTTTTACGTTGGTTGATTGATACTTCAGGTTGCGATTCCACAATAATTCGCTTTTAACTCTTTCTGTTGAAAAGTACCCTGGTTGAATCTTATATCATCCGCAAGATCATTCACTCTATCAAAATTCTGCATAAAATCCAATTCGCACACCTGATTAATAACTGCCGATTATCGATTCTATTCGGGAGCACGCAAAACACGTCGTTTTCTCGTCGATACTGTTAGTGTAGTAACGTTGAAAAATGAAATAAAAATACTAGAATTAAAATACACAGTTGATAAAACAATCAGGAGATTAAAATTTCGAAATTGGAAATGAATGAGCAGAAATCAATTCAGAAACAATAATGAGAATGGAATTCGTCGAATATTCAAACTCAAAATTGAAATTAAATTTGATCATTGTCAAAGATCACATTGAAAAAATGAAATTATCAGATATCCCAATTGGTAGAACTTATTCAGAATTACTCTTTGATTTTTTTTTCAAATCATTATTCATTTGAAATCCTGATCATTTCAGTTTTTAAATTTCAGTCTTGACCAAAATCCATGTCGATTCTCTGATTCCATTGTTTTCTGACTTATTTTCAATTTTCAAATCAATACATTGTTTCAATAACTATGTCTTGATGTCTGTTATTTCCTATTTCATTCCTTCTATCATATATGTTTTTTTCAACAGCTTTCAATATAGAAAACTATTTATGCAATTGAAATTCGAATCAATACCACCCACTTCCACATTCACCTTCAGATTCGACTTCTCACTTCATTTTCCATTCCTTGTTGAATATATAATGAGAAGGGTTGTTTCTTGCCAATATGTGTCGAAGTTTGATTTCAATAAAGGATTTTTTGGCATTTCCTCCATTTTCTGATTTCTGTTAGATGTTCCAGGGACACGTTTCCCACTATCGGTTCCCAAGAGGTCCGAGGCCTGAGATGGAATAATGTCATCCGAAACTTCCACGACTCAAACCAACTTCGATTATACTATGAAACTTCCTCGATTCGAGTAACAGGAAACGCTGGAATTGACCAACTCTGTTATCGCCTCTATCAATTATGTCGCACGTGTCAGTTTTGTGCCAAGCCGACCGGAGATACAATTACTTAAAAGCAGGGCAGAGCATTGCAACATCACGCAAAGCCAAATTGAAATTTTGCTAATTGAATGAAGTGAGGGGCCAATCACAAGCCGAACCGAGCGCAACAAATGGTTGAATGTTTCCGATCTGGATGAAATTCTGTTGTGTACTGAACTGCAATGTAATTTCACAAAGGGCCTTTTTGAGTTTAGGTTCGAAAGGTTAAATCAAAGTTGGCCCTGCAGAGTTGAAGTACTCGAACTTGATATAACGATATGTTTTGAATGAAGTATTCAAGACACTGAAAAATATTTCATATATCCCTAGCTTCCCAAAATCTTTTTGAGAAAGAATTTCGGTATAACAGGCTTCTACAGGCGAGGTCGGAAATAAGTTCACTTATGCAACAATGAGTCTATTAATAATATTGTTCGATTTTTCAAGTGCAGAGATCACTGTCTTGAAGATTGAAAAAGGAAATTAATTTTGGTTCGTACGATTCCTTACTTTTCAATTAATTTTTTTCAAACTCATACTCAATTTGATTCATATGTTGGTTTGTATCTGGTACTGGAATCTCACAACTAAGTTGATTATCCTGTGTAGTTGGTGACAATAAAATATGACACTTTAACAATAAAAGAAATACGAAATGGAGAAAAATTCAACAATGTTCAGTAACGGTCGGTCCGATTTCACTTAAAATCAGCAAGATAATCGTAAGTAGAACTCATTGAAGATAGAAAAAAAACTATCCAGTTTTCTTCATTAAAATCCATATTTCACTGCTGTCAGATATAACGTAATTTCTCATATTTTCAGTATATTAATGATGGAATTGAAAAATTTTCATTTACATAAACCTGATTCCTTATGCCGACTGGTTCATGTTCTGTTCTTAACATCATGTACTATGCACATTTCTATTCATCACAATTTAATGTCTCCCAGTCGGCAAAAGGGGGTAGCTTGCAAATGTTCCCAAGTCTGAAATTTCCATTTTACTTAATTCCATTAGTCCAACAAGAACTTCTTTTACTAACTATAGATGGTCCATAAAACTGGTTTCGGTTTCAGTCCATAGCTGAAAAACTGCCACCCTTATAGAAAAATTGGTCAATTTTCGAATTCCCAACAATCAAAATAAAAGGATGGGAACTATTCTCATAAGTATCGAGATGCAGAACATTGGAAATTAAAAAAGCAAAATGGAAGAAACTCTAGGAGAATTGGTTCATACCACATCAAACATCAAGTGATGAAAGTCTAGAGAAAACTGAAGAAAATATAATGAAAAATAGCGCTTGATAAAAAGTGCGATACAGAGATGTTTCTAGTTTAGAAGCTGTCATCACGTTACAGAAAAATTCAAGGAATTCTTGTATGTCTGTTAATGACTGGAGTAAAGTGATAATGATAATAATATCAAAATCTGAACGAAATATTTGATTTGTGATGAATGAAAATTAGTTCATTATTATTATTAAATTTGTCGTCTAAACAAACCTAGTCGGGTCCGTACTTTCCACTGCTCCGACCCAGTGGGCGGACGCGCTAGTATAATTAACCAATGACCACTCCCCGCACCGCGGGAAAAGTTGTCACTGGCTCCGAGAATCGTGAGTCCTGAGCAGACGCAACGAACCGAGAATCACGGCCTTCTGCATGCGGCCGGCTAAGATCTCTGCCGCATTACGGCATGCCGGTATGATCTTGAGCTCCGAGAGTAGCGTTGGTCTGGAACCACCGAGAACACCTATAATCAGAACCACTAACTTGACAAAATAGTCATTGTCATGTCATTGTCATTGTCATACTTTGTCCGTTTTTTCGTCCTCTTTTCGGACGATATTCACTTCGGCAGGGGCCGAAAACTCAATAACGAATATCGTCTTACTTCGGTGGTCGAAGAGGACTATATCAGGCTTATTGGCCTGTATTTGCCTGAGGGTGGGGAATGAAAAGTTCCAAAAAATTCGACCCTTTTCATTCTCCACAACGGACTCTATATCTCCTGGAGCGTAAGGCAGTACCGGTGTCCTGTCTATTTCATACGCGTGCCGAAGAAAATAGTACAGCACTCGTAAGGCCGCGTTATGGCGATGGATATAGGCCGAGACCGCATAAACTGCACAAGATGACAGCAAATGCATCAAATTCTCGGGCGCCTGTTGGCAGGCCCTGCATCTAGTATCAGGGACCTCTATACCCATCACGCGGCTCCGATAGACAAGGGTATTGAAGACACCGTCTTGGCACGCCATGATGAACCCTTCAGTCTCCGACTTTAGCTCACCTGACCTGAGGAAGGCAAATGTCAGCTTAACAGACAAGCCATGGTCCTCGATTTTCTCAAAGAAGACTCCATGCATGGGCTTGTCTGTATGCATCTGCAGCATTTTAGCATTCTCTGCAGCCTTGATGTGAGCTTTTCTCCGTGCGGGCTCCAACTCGGTGACAGAGAGTTGGTTTACCCGCTCGGTGTCGAAGACTATACCAAGTTCATCAGCAGCGCTCCTTGCTGCCTTGCGGCCTATTATTATCATTATTATTATTATTATTTGAACGATACAATAGGTTGACTGACTACCAACTGTCTGAAAACAATTATTTCCTTATTATTCGGATGAGCACACTTGCAGAGCGACTTTGTGATTTTCAGCCCATCATATGAATGCTAAGTAGGTTCCAATAAACGAATTGAAAGTCATCGGCTTTACCTAATCCAAAATTTTCCTGGCATCTATAATGAATCTCTAGCAAGGCTGACGCTGGCAACAGCCAAATGAGCCGTCATCGCCAACAAAGTCGTGAAGCTCGATTTTCGACAGTAGTCGTTATGATAACGCATACGCTATTGCTAAGGCATAGCCAATCAATTCTTTCCCACCTTAGTGATAGCGTATTTGCTAAATAACGAGAGAGGTCAACTATTGGACCCCTCAGTGGTGTGGATATTTATTTTGTTTGAGGGCAGATGATGCAATGACGGGTTATTTGCCCGTTGTCGGCAACATCACTATTAAAGACTACTCTTACACCTGGCTATGACGACTCAATTATGGTGGCTCATGGGCCAGAAGCATGTGTCTAGTAGTTGCATCGTCTTCTCTGCTTTGCCCACTGATTTTTATTCAGTATTCCCTATAGTTGATATAACATATGGTGATTTAATCCTGTCATCTCGGCATCTCAACCAATTATTTTATTTTTCTTCATTATCGAATCACTGCATCCTCAGTACACAATTTTCCCAAAAATTTTTCAAGGAGTTTAATATACTCCAATTAATTCAAGATCAATATTTTAAGTTGGCTGGATAGTTTTTGAAATTCAGAAAACTGAAAGGAGTTCAAAATTTCCCTTTTTTCGGACCCCTTGTAGTAAGTTCAGGGTTTTATAATGCATGAGTGGGGTGAATATCCACTGGACGCCATCGAATAGCACATTAAAAATTCAAATCAGAGAGTTGGGAATTTCTGTTTGCTGAAGACACATTCCTACTGTAGTGGTAATGAATGAAAATACAATGCATTCCCAAGTCCCAAAATTCCGTTTTGCCTACCTGGTGTAAAAATACGAAAACTTCACAAACAAATATTCAGAGTTGTTTAACAGAATCACTCATTTTCCATATCATAACATGCGAAAAAGCGAGCAGTTCAATACTTTCCCAATAATAAAATAACAGGAAATGGTGAAGGTGAAGTCAGTAATTTTTGGTGGAGATGCAACCAATTTTTGGTGAAGGCGCAGGAGAGTGATCACAATATAAAATCCTCAGAATTAAATTATGCTGTTATATTTAGAATGTTTATCTCGATATGGATGAATAGCTTGTATGAATCATTGTATGAATCATTAGAATTATCCTTCTAGTAACCTCTCGTATTTGTTTTTCACTGAACGCACAAGTCCTCTGATTTCCAGTTATTTTTGCGGCAATGTTATTATTTAGTTTCCCCTCACTACAATTAGAGATTTTCATCGTTTACAACGTTTGGATGGGAGATTGCTTTCTGTGGCAGAAAATAACTTCCCAGAAGCAATAACACGTGTTCCAGTTCAGGATATATAAACCGCTATTTCATTGTACTTTTTTCCAGAGAACCGATATCCAATCACCATATACAGCTTTTCATTGTTTTGTAATTCAGGAATACAATTATGTGGAATGTTTGCTGTGGATAAGAACGAAATATATAGGTACTGGGCAATCCTACTCTGTTTGATGTCGAGGCTCTTATTTTTCTGCTTTTTTCCTGAGAAAATTGAGAAAACGATTCGGTATATTGAAATGAATTGATTTTCTAATTATTGATACATTGCTGACGAGTTTTATCTGGGGGCGATTCTCACATGATAACTCACGTTCTGAAATATATGTTATAGAAATTCTTTTCAAATGTGAATCATTTTTCAGGCTCTTCGCTTGAATTTGCGGATATAGTTTCTTATCAATAAGGTGATAGTAGGATTTCGTGTTACCAATAATTGCACAAATCCTCCTTGATCTTCAATGCATTGTCTTATCATTGTTTTAAGAGTGCGCTTGTGGTTGAAATTCCTGAAAATTTTCGAGATCACTTGATCCATGGAACACGTTGTAGCCAATACAGATCACTTTTGGTTAGAACAGAGGATAAAACGGAAGATCTATCTGACGATTGATGGAAACAAACTTCATTTTCGATGACCTACCTCCAAGAATAATCTCACGTTGTAGTATATTCAGTAACCATTTGAAAATTTCGTAGTGATCATAAAAAAACACAAGAGAAGTTTGCTGGCAACAACATTCTAGAGTGTGCACGCGTTCTAAATATTCTATAAATACAGTGATATTCGTTTAGAATTGTGATCCTACTTCTAAACCGAGCTCTTAAATTGAGATCACAATATTATATTGCTCAAATGAAAATATCAACAATCAATTAATTTTTTCAGCTCATAGACCAGAATTCGCAACGACATAGCCACTTGGCAACACAGGACGTGCACATGACTGTCATCTCAAGAGTGACGATACCTGGCGAAATTTTCGAGTTATTACTACGGTCTACTTCATCAATTCTTGATCAAGTAGGCCAGATCGGTCGTCTGATTTGCTGACAATCTTTTATATGGAGTGAAAACACCAGTATATAGCCACCTTATGTTTATCCAAAACATAACAGTTATGACTGTCGTTCTTAAAGTTATTTCAGACAAGTAAACTATCAAATGACACACTGGTAGTGTGTTACTCGTAATTCTCCTAAGGAAGAAAAAGTAAGAGTGAGTTACGGTACGTCATCAATGGAATAATTCCAATACGGCATTGACGACCAAAACTATATTCTCTTATATGAGTATGAATTTTACCGTTTATCAATAGTGTCGGGAAGTAAGGTAGGACTTTGGTCCTTCCTTGGGGGTAAATTAGCTCAGATGGTTTTTGTGATAACCAGGATGAAATCAGTTGGTAAAAACACAAATACAAACTTTATTAAATTCCACATTCACTTAAAAAAATCGACAATAATTCAATAAAACCTATACTTATAAAATAAAAACCCAACAACACTGAATTTACTTGCCCTATTGGGCAGAATCGTTTTACTGACTACATCTGACAAATTCGTAATCAATCAGAGACTTGTTTCCAATTCCCCGATCAAAGGTTTATTTAACAATCTCTCTCAATCAGAGCCACGACACTTCTTATGTAACACATTCGATTTACTGAGTGTGATGTTTGCAAAAACATTTAGACGTACATGAAACCATTGTCAACGAATGCGTGTATGTAAGCCAATGTCGCGACCTGATTCCGAAAAGGTTTTTTATTAAGGCCTTCTATACGACAATAGTACACCTTGTATTTTTCAAAATGGTGGAAATCAGTAAAGAAGGTAAGATATTCTCTAGAGGTGAATATCTCATATATAAATTATTCAAAAATGACTTGTTATTCGAGGGAGGTGGAAAAATCATATGTATAACATGAAGATAAAGTGCCTTTTCCTCTCTTGATCATGACCATGATCAAACTTCGTCATCGGGAAGAAAAATAGCACTTTCCTTCCTTGTTATTCGAATAGATATTTTCTTCAGAGAAGCAAAGACAAGATGGTTATTCTCGGGCTGATTCGAAATCACTTATTTGTTCCGTAGTTTTCTGGGTATTGTAACCTACTACAATCTGAAAAAATAAGAATTGATATTTGAATCTATACAAGTGTAGAAGGGCAGATTTTCAATCTACCCCTAAAAGTTGCTGCGTCTATTGAAAAACAGTTCTCTCTGGATCTGGATCAAAAAAATAATAAGAACTGATATACTTATCTGTTAACGTTTCGGAAACTAAATCTGCTTCCGTTCTCAAAACTTCTAGGCAAATTCCTTTTCAAATGGAAATATCTCGTATAGACAATTTTCGTGATTGACATTTGTCAAATTATTTCAAATTTGACATAATATTTTGTCCTTCAAGAGGGGCAGCCATCCGCGATCCATATCAAGCGAACTCAACAAAAAGTTGTATTTATCAAATTCCTTGTTGGTGCGGTCAAAAATATATCGGTGAAACGTCTCGACCATTGGAAGTGCGGAGGAGTGAACACAAGATGTACATCAGGAACAGACAGATAGGCGGTTCTAAATTATCAGAACACATTCTTACTGCCGATGGAGACCACACAGTAGAATGGAACGACACTAAAATTATAACGAAAGAAAGCAATGGCAAGAAACGAAAATTAAATGAATCTGCTTTCATCATGCTGTCTGGTGAAGAATGCATATCTATGAGTTCGCTTGATATGGATCGCGGATGGCTGCCCATCTTGAAGGACAAAAAATTATGTCAAATTTGAAATAATTTGACAAATGTCAATCATGAAAATCGTCTATACGAGATAGAGGATTTGAAACGGAATTTGCCTATAAGTTTTGAAAACCGAAGCAGATTTAGTTTCCGAAACGTTAACAGATAAGTATTTTCGTATATATCAGTTCTTATTATTTTTTTGATAGGCAAAATTTGAGTTATACGAGAAGTTGCTGACTAATTGGACTTGTTCTATCCAGAAAGAACTGTTTTTCAATAAACGCGGCAACTTTTCGGGGAAGATTGAAAATCTGCCCTTCTACACTTGTATAGATTCCAATATTAATTCTTATTTTTTCAGATTGTGATAGGTTACAAACCCAGAAAACTACGGATCAAATATGGATCCATCACAAAATAATGACGTTCGAAAAATACGTCCCTTATGTATCTCGAATTCAAGTCACAATCAATATTTATTATGATTATTGATATTTTTGAAAGAATCTTGATTTGGCACAAAGCGTAGTTGATAAATACGAGGGTGTATTCGAAAACAGTTATATGATTCAATGAATATATCATAACTAACTACCTAACACTAATGGAACAGAGGAAATCCCAATAATCCTAGTAACTATCGAAGACACACACTCTCGTACAGTGACTTCATATGAATTGAAAAAAACGTTCTGTAACCGACAACAAAAGGTTAAACTCATTTCCGCAACAAAGTTACGGTAACATCAAATGAATTCATTATTGCGACACGTTCCAAGTAGTCAACTCGAAAAATATATATCCCCGAAGTTCGCCCTACAACGACTGGAAACCACAAATTGTCCAAATGGCCTCTTAGCGTCGCCCAACTTAACACTTGCTGTAAAGTTTCCTGGCCCGGACCTCGAGCAACACGGAATCTCCATTACGGACCAGGGGGTCATATATGTCGATGAAAACATATTCATTTTTCATGGGACATCCGGCGCGACGGGACACAACCGTGGTCTGAATTCGTGTCACAGATAGGAAGTTGTAAAGTTGAAATGATCCGGCGAGAAGAGAAAAGTTGTTGATGCAGTGTTGGTGGCACCAGAATCACTGATGTACCATGAAAAGGATGGAATTCTTCACGATGATACAGTATAACGAGTAAATTCGGATCATACGGCATTCTTTATCAATGGCTTTGTTTAAATGGTCAATTTTAGCTCAGATCAAAAAGAAGAATAACAAAATAGTAATAGTTGAGTCGCTTGATTCGCATATCCTATTAAAATTCAATTGTTCTCAAGAGTAGAGCGCTCAAATAATATCGACAAAAGAGTTGCTGAATTTAATTTTCAGCCCATGTGCTGAAGTTCATCTGTATGGAAAGATTTTGATTAAGTGAACATTCTACAGTTAATTTCACCACTGTTGAAAAATACAACCCAACACAACCTTCAGAAAATTCACTAATTATGACAGTGTTTCATTTCGAAAATATTTTCTTCAAAGTAGTATCACATTCAATGTAGGTTTTTCACCAAATCTTAATGGGTTAGTGGAATTCGATTCAAGTTGCGTGAAGTTCAATTACTCTGAAACCTGTGTCAAGTAATTTGATGAAACATAATTGAATTATACATCATTGTGTGCATTCCATTGAACATTTTACGAAACTGTTACACGTGCTATAGCTTCTTCATGCGTGTAATGACACTACGATGAATAATTAATAACTACCTATCGATCGCCCATTTTTGTAAAAAAAATTATAATAAAAATCTGACTGGGAGAATTATTCAGTGTATTGATTTTGAAGTATTCCAGAAGATATAGTTCCAGACCTTTCACACAATACTTCGTAGTCATACTTGAACTCAGGACCCTCTGTCAGAAGATAATTTGCAAAGGTTGAATCGTGATTTTCATTAAAAAAACTACTCCTTTCCTCCGATTGTCTATCCAATCACATGAAGTGATGGTGAAAACCATGAAATATTGACCTACGTAGGCAAACCTTTCAATAATATAGCTTGTTTCTTGGAAAGAACTCGACCTAGCCTAAAAAATAATAGCACTATGAGTGAATTCATCGATAACAACAAAGACAAAACCTCAGTGTTGAAAGAATCAGTTGTAGGTATACACATTGACCTTTGAGTTTTGCCCCAAACTTTATATTAACCAGGAAGCTTTTGCCAAAAAAATTGAGGAAGAAATATTTTCAGAATCGAAAGTCTGATTAAAAATTTTCAAAGCATCTTCTGACATCAGGATATGAGTAATTCAGTCGAGGTATGAAACTCAATTTTTTGGAATCTTCAGAAATCAGCAAACTCAATAAGTCAGGACATTCGCTAAGAGACCAAATAGATCTGAATAATTCTTGCTTGCTGAACTCGTTTCCTTATGACGGAACGAATGTTTCAAGGATACTTATACAAATTTGAACCACTCTCTACAATCCTTGTTATATTTCCGTAAGATTATTTTGGGGTGTTAAAAGATGCATCGGCCCGTTTCACACGACTTTGAATTTTTACGCAGCTCTCAATCCTTATTCGGCATAAAGCGCTGAAAGGGTCAAAATTCTTCTGACAACCCACTCCGGATGACAAATTCATAGAATTCCCGTCGTACATGCTCATCCCGTAAAGCGTGAATGGTCCTGACGTGCTCCCGGCAATCCTTGGCCACTTCTGTTCTGCCAAAGACATTTCATATTCATTGCCCACCTTTCAGCACCGGAGCATAATAGTCATGACCTAAAAACCTAAACGGCTGATCTTCGGTAGTTTGAATTCTTCTCTTGCAGAAAGGAAGGCAATTTGTATGCGGGTCGTAACTGTTTCAAGGGTTGATTTCGCACAACAGGGTGCATGCGACGTAACGGAGAGGAGCGAAAGTGGGATGAGACGTTGACAACATTTTTCCGGCGCAGATGTTTCCTGGAAGTAAAACTGAAGCGTATGCAAATAGTGTGAAGGAATGATTCGCTCAGAAGGATATGAAATGTTCAGCAGTTGTAAAATATTATCATTTCTTCATCAAATGCCTCAAATACGTGATGAATTCATCCGAAAGTTCCACACAGACTACTACTACTTTCATAGGTATTAGTAGTTGAACAGTGGAGATATTTTTCGGAAGTAAAAGCAGGTACTGATTTGTTTCCCGCTACGATGAAAAAAATTTAAAAGATTCGTAAATATTGGGGAAGAATCTTGAACGTACATACCAATACGGACACAAATATCCCAATTGTTCTTTCGAACAATTCGTTCAGGTCAGTTTCAAATCTACCTACACAGTAGGTTTTAGCTGGCACCTGTCAGAAAATAACTACTCTCTTGCTAATACCATGAAGGGCATTGAATTTTATCCGAGCGGTGCCAGTGCAGGTTCCTTTAAAGAAGAAAATCCTGCATTTGCTTTCGGCAATACAAATGAAGGAATTGATTGTCAATTCAATTAAAAGAACGGACACATTTATAGGTCGGTTTCGGGCTATTTGGCCACTCGTCAGTACAAGGCAGTGCCATTATGAACACAAAGTCGATGACTTCTCATAACTAAAAATCAAAAAATTTCATAGTATCCAGCCCCAACCAAAGCTGATGCCTTCATTTGTATTGCCAAAAGCAAATGCAGGATTTTTTTCTGTGAAGGAACCTGCACTGGCACCGGTTGGATTTGATTCAATGTCCTTCGTGGTATAAGCCAGGGAAGTAGTTGTTTTCCGACAGGTGCCAGGTAAAAACCACTGTGTAGGTAGATTTGTGACTGGCGAACGAATTTTTTGAAAGATGATTTGATTTAACGTCAATCCTCAAGTATGCCCAACGACTATGTCGAATGTTTTTACATTTTCCTCGCAGGAGGAATAGGCGAATAGGGTTTGTTTTTGGAGTATCTCGTCCATGAGTAGATGGCGCAATGACATCGTGTTATTCGCATCAGCTTTGGTCGGGGCTTGATACTATGAAGGGTTTTGATTTTGAATTATGGGAAGTCATCGACTTTATGTTGATGATGGCACTGCCTTGTACTGACGAGTGGCCAAATAGCCCGAAACCGGTCTGCAAGTGTGTCCGGTCCCCATTATCGAAAATCAATTCCTTCATTTGTATCGCCAAAACAAATGCAGGGTTTTCTTCTGTGAAGAAACCTGCCCTGGCACCGGTCGGATATAATTCAATGTCCTTCGTGGTATTAGCCAGGGAAGTAGTTGTTTTATGACAGGAGCCAGGCAAAACCTAATGTGTAGGTAGATTTGAGACTGCCCTGAACGAATTGTTCGAAAGATGATTTGATTTAACGCCAGTCTTCAAGTATGCCCATCGACTATGTCAAATGTATTTTTGAGAAAATTTCGCACTCCACTGTACACAATATTGAAAAATCCGCAAGAAATTTCAAGAGACGTATTCACCAAATTCATTTCCGGGTATCAACATTATAGCCGTTTTGAAAAGTTATTTCATAAATATTTATTTCATACCTACAAACCTCACTCGAAGTCATTCTTATGATTGCACTGATGATTGAAAGACCTTTCAGAAAATGTATGGAATTCAAAAAAATATCATAAACACTCATAATGGAAATTTCATGTTCGAACAGGAAACAAACCGCACTTTCCGTTAGAGGAAAAAAAGGTTAGTTTGCTCAAAAAATCAAAAAGGCGATAAATGCTTTTTTTCTTGCATCTTAATGACCATGAAAAATATCTGAACAGTTTAATTCCGCCTGTATAAGCTATTGTATGGGACCGATTACCCAGTCAGAAATCGTCAAGTACTTTCTCTTGCCGATCGATACACATTTTCGATTTATACTCCATGTGGTCCAAACGAATACTAAAAGATCCCTCGTAACTCACTCCATTTCTGAACAGACGTTTCAAATTCAATTTGAAACACAAATTTGTATTATACACGACGTATATCAGACCCTTCACGATGTATACATCAATTGCCCTTGGGAAAAGAGTTTCGACAAACATCTTGGTATTAGAGATAAAGTAAAATCAAGTTTTGCGTTCCATGGTATGCGAGGAACAAACGTGTACGGCATGGTTCAGAGATAAATCCTGTTTATTGGGGATCGAAATCCAGTTGTATTCGAGAAAGAGTGATAAAGCGTTACAATCCGCCTAGTAGGAAAGCTCCGAAGTACGACAGTGATGTTCTTTTGAGTTTTGAGCGATCAGATATTTTCATTTCATTACTTCGTCTTCACCTTCCAGCATTGAGAAGTATTGTTTGTTCAGGCGAGCCATTGTACTCAATTATAAACAGAATTCAAGAGTAGGTTCATTCAAACGAATCACTGAAACTGAATTTCAATAAAAAGTTATGTTGAAAAAATAATCTGAATTTTCCTATATGGCATATGGTGTTTCACCTGAGAAAACGTAATATATATCTGAAATGGGTCAGATAATATATCTGCTGATATTATAGAATTGTATATGAGAGCTGAATATATTGTTTCAATTAAGAAGAATTTATGGCCAAGGATATATTTTTCCCAAAAAGTATGTTGAGTAGAAACAATACAAGTTCAAACCGTGGGAGCCATTGGCAATACATAGAAATCTCGATGCATTTCGCATAATCAAACAGAATAGAGATTTTTCCATAGTTTTCAACACTCTCGAGGTTGTTGTCAGGGTTGTGTTGATTTTTGCCTGATTCCAGCACTTGGTGTTGCTACGACCATATTTTTACCAGAAGGGTACACACCTCTGAAAAAAATGAAAAGTTATCTACCTCATCTTGAAGAATCTAGATTCGTGTCGATTCATGTTCGATTCGTGACATCTGTAAAAAATAAAATTGGTATGTACGACAATATCATTTTAACGAACTAATTTTCGTTAGTGGTTTCAGAACTCACATAGTCCAAACTCTGCGCTGGATGGAAGCCAATGCCGAATCGAATTATTGATAATTCAGTTATTTCTGAGCAACTCCGAGGCTGTCTTTATATGATACCAGATGATTGAAAAGTTGGCGAAGTGGAATAACTTCAACCCCAAGGCACTTTCTCTAATTATTCATTCAATTTGCCAGTACTTCAAGTTTTTCCATGTTCATTTCATTCGTTCGGTTCACTCGTGGGGGAATACAAAGTTGTCACTTTCCGACGTGCGGTTCCTATGGTCACAAAACATCAACTTCTTGAAGTTTTCATACTTGATATTGAACGGCATTTGTCGAACATATATGCAAGACCCTTCAAAAATACTTTTGCCAGCATTCCTTGCAGGAACAAGACGGCAGAGATTGAAGTTAGTAAATAAGTAATGATATAGTATAACTACTTCTCTTCGGGCTTGAAGGCCGTCGTTCTTTGGAATTTCTTCCTGACGTTTCGCTAGCCCGAGTGGCCAGCTTCTTCAGAGGCTTATTCATCTCCGATGACTAAACAGTTCGATTTCTCAAGGCATATTTATATTGATGCAGGTAGTCTGGAGTGTTAATTACTTCTGTCGGGTTCGGGGAATAATCATCATTATTAGTTGTCGCACTACCTGCTGTGATTTCATTAGTTATTCTTGATTTCTTCAGAATCGGATTCCAAATTCTGTTTAGAGTCAACGCTTCTTCTTTTCTGTTGAAATTGTCCGCATGTTTTTGGATCTCTATTGCCTCCCGTACCAGTCGGCTATGGTGACCCTTGTTGGGGGCAATCAGTGTTGCATTTTCGAACAGAATCCTGTGGTCGCCCTCACTCAATGCGTGTTCCGCCACCGCCGATTTGTCGGTTTGCCCCAGCCTGCAGTTCCTTTGATGCTCTTTGAGCCTTGTACCCATGGATCTTTTCGTGGTACCGATGTAAACCTTCCCACAGGTGCACGGTTTGCGATAAACCCCTGCCGCTGACAGTGGGTCTCTTTTGTCTTCAGCCGACCTGAGGCTTTGTTGGATCTTCTTGGTCGGCTTGAAAACCGATTTTATGTTATATTTTCCCAAGAGTTTTTCAATTCTGTCAGTGACCCTCGGGATATATGGCAGATATGCATTCGCAACTACCTGAGAGTCCTCCCTGTTATGAACCGTGGGACTCTTCGGTTTCATGGCCCTGTTGATCTCAGATACACTGTACCCATTCGACCTCAAGGTCACTTGAAGATGTTCCAGTTCCTGCTCTAGATGTTCTGGTTCACAAATTCTTCGAGCGCGTTCAGTTAGGGTAGATATGACTCCTCTCTTTTGACTGGGATGGTGGTTCGATAGTGCGTGCAGGTACCTATCCGTGTGCGTGGGTTTTCGGTATACTTTGTGGGTTAGTCTAGCGCCACATCGTTCAATCAGAACATCTAAGAATGCTATCTGCTGGTTCTGTTCGGTTTCCATAGTGAATTTGATGCTGGGGTGTTGAGCATTTAGGTGGTCCAGTCCAGGACATAAATGTTCATTTCACGAATAGTACACGTCAGGAAAAAAAGACAAAAAATCAGTAAAACCGAATAAAGTGTTCGAAAGTCTTGATTAGTTTTTGATAATGCCAAAAGTTAATTGGGTAGGGCAGTCATATATTCATCAATAGAAAATAATGTAAATGAAATCAAGTTTTTTATTGTGTTTCTCAAAGAGGTCGTGATTGAGAGTACTGATCAACGAATTCTATGAATCGATATCCAAGGAGTTGTCTTTTGATTTCTCTAATCTGATTCCATTTGGTCTTCTTCTTGAGCTATGTTTGTGGATGTCAGCATCAAGTTCAATATTCGTTCAATTTTCATGTATTTCTAGAAGTGTAGAAGTGTTTGATGAATGATAATACGTGGTAGGTAAAGTCATTATGTTGAATTTCAAAGAGAGAAGTTTGCAAGAGTCACATTGCTCAGCCTCAGCAATTACTCTAATTGCCTTTCTCTGTAAAAATGGAAAGTGCACTTGGGTGTGTACTATTTCCCCACAGGATTGCTCCGTATGATATGTTAGAGTGAAAGAAAGCGTAGTATGCGGTGATAAGTGCATGCAAATTAATGATGCCCATCGGTCAGCGAAAGAAGGAATATATACCTACTGTTTGAATTTTTTGGTGAAAAATATTTTTCCGTAGTTTTCTGGGTTTCTAATCTACCACAATCTGAAAAATAAGTATCAATATTGAAATATATACGGGTACACTTACATCCGACAAGTTGCTGTGTTGATTAAAAAACAGTTCTTTCTGGAAAAAACAAGTCCAATTAGTCAGCAGCATCTTGCATCCTCACGATCAAATCCATTTTGCCTACTTCCTATCGTTAACTTTTCGGAAACTAAATCCACTTCCGTTCTCCAAACTTATTCGCAAATTTCTTTTTCGAATCCAATATTTGTCATTAACAATTTTCATCATTGACATTTGAGTTATGCGAGTACTTGCTGACTAAAAGTCTAGTCTACAAGTGCTTTTTATGGCAAAATTTTTTCGCATTTCCTGAAAATTATGATTGAGGTGTCATTCGATACAGAATAACTTGTAGATAGTTTTTGAGAAAATGCTAAGGCCCTTGCAAAATTAGCAATAGTTATAAACGATTAAGTAAAAAAACGTGATTTGTTTTTTTCGCTAATATCTCAAAAACCGTTCGAGATGAATAAAATTTAAAAAAAGATACGAAAAGAGGAGGAAATTTCCTATATAAGTCCTTCCCGGAACTGTAGGACCAATATTTATAATTTTCCCAGGGGGTGTAAAATACGCCCGAAAACGGCTACTCCGGCTTGCGCAAGCCACACCCCCTTCAGACCACCAATGAATAAATATTATTCATACTCACTGAATATGAAAAATTAAAATTGAAAACATTCAGGCGCCCTCAGGATAGATCAATGAACAATATTCCGTGATCCTAAAATTTTTATCGTGAATTCTCCATTAGTTAATTACCAATTTTCTTTAGCACGAACATTATCATTGCAATGGTTGTAAATTAATTTCTTCAATTTACAAGTGCACTAATATGGTCAAATGCGCCTTGGAAGAAGCAAAAGCCAATATACTAGAGAGATACAGAAGTTCACTAATGAAAAATTATCCCTAGATGATTTGAGATTTGAACTGTTTAAAGTGCCCACTTTTATTGGAAAAATTACCACCCACCGTTGGAGCAGCTAAGCAACAATCATATAGACCATATTTACAGCTTCAAAAATGGCTTGGAAATTGAGTAACTGCAAAGAAGGCGGGCTGGAAAGAAGTGATCTTGAATAATACTGAAATACACAGTTAACATTCTGACAAAATGGTTAAGGCTTTCGCGGCCGAGGTTATTAGTATAACTACTTCTCTTCGGGCTTGAAGGCCGTCGTTCTTTGGAATTTCTTCCTGACGTTTCGCTAGCGCGAGTGGCCAGCTTCTTCAGAGGCTTATTCATCTCCGATGACTGATCAGTCAGTCTGAAGAAGCTGGCCACTCGTGCTAACGAAACGTCAGGAAGAAATTCCAAAGAACGACGACCTTCAAGCCCGAAGAGAAGTAGTTATACTAGTTAACATTCTGTCAACTTTCATGAACTCGACGAAATTGGGGACGCAAGCCAGGTCTGAACTCAAACTTACAAACCCACTCATTGAAAGAATTTAGTGATGCGGAGGTGACAACTGAAGACCAAGAAATTTCACAGTCAGATGGAGATTCCGAGGAAATAATTGAACAACCATCACGAAGTTTCAGACTCTCTTGAAACATTTTTATAATGCCAATTTTGTAAATAATTTTTGTTAGTATGTGATTGTGAAGATTTTGAAAATCGAAATAATTCTCCAAAAAAAAATTAATTGTAAATTATTTCACTGAAAACAAGAAGAAATCATGATTTTTTTCATCTGTATGACACTTTATCATTCGTTTAAAATTTCTCCATCGTTTTTTTCATTTTTGAGCGTGTTTTTGAATGGAGACTATAATTTTTTAATTTTAATATTGAGAACTATAAATGAGAAGGAAGAGAATAAGCTCAGGAAAATTTGAAGGAAAAGTATTTTTAGCGAAAAAGTTTATTATCTTTGGATCTGTTTGATTCATTATTATGAAAAAATTGTGGTTATTAGAGACATGACAGAGTATGTTCCTACTGAATTCCATCGAGATATAATAACTTTTGTGGAAACGAAAAATGATAAACAAAAACCCCAGTTTATCGCATTTATATCGGTAATTTTGGGGTTATGTGCAAAAGCCATCGATACAAGTATCCTATATCTTTCCAAGATCTATAACTTTTTCATTGAAACTTTTCTCCAAGACTTCACCTTTTTTCAGAAATTGCGACAATATCATTTTCCCTCCCAAATATTCACTTTCAACCCCCAGCTCACGCATTAATTTTTTAGATATACAGTACAGACCACTTAACCATTTCCCGTCATCAAAGTGCTGTTAACAATTTTCGTTTTGTGAAAGTACAGCTTGCCTGGTCTACATTCCTACTCGAACTGTAAGGGGTTGTGTCATCTGCAAAACATATGCATTCGTTTGGTGACATGTAGGGAAAGAGATCGTTGATATATAAAAAAGTAATCCTCTTACGCCGGAATTTTCCAGTTTTCTGATGGATATGGAATGAGTCTCACAATGAAACGCCTTTGTCAGATCAGTCAGCTGCTGCATGTTCTCTGTTCTCGAAGCTTTCAACAAGTTTGCCAAGGCATTCCTAGTAGATGTTGATTTCTTGAATCCGAATATAATACGATTATATTTTTTTTTTTCGTGAAAATAAATATATTATCTGTTTTTCACTATAATTCCGAAGACTTTTCCAAAGATGGAAATAATCGCTTAGGGCGATAGTTTTCCATGATTTGATCTCCCTTCTTGAATATTGGGATAACTCGAGTTACATGTTCATAGATATAAATTTGAAGGAACAAATCTCTCTCTCTTTTTCTTAATCATTATACATTACAATTCCATCATGGTGAGTGGATTGTCTCTCGGTATTGTCTGTTTTCATCATTGTTGAATTGCTGGAATATCTTGTTGATATTTAAGATTCTTTCATGAATTTTCTTCTTTATGTTTTCAATGGTTTCAATGAAATAAAAGTATTGTAAATATCCATATTGGAAAAAATATAATTCAAGCCTTTCGTGATACTTGCCAGGGGGGTAGTTATTCTCTCACAGATATCATATCACCAACCCACTGAATAGGCAAGCTGAGATTCAATTTGATAATTATGCTCTCAGATTCTTAATCTTGAAGTTTATACTCTGTCTTTCACGAGATTTAAGCGATTGTTATTAGCTGGTTACCTCAACTATGAGCAGATGGTGCGATGACAGTTTACTTGCTCGTCTGTTTCAGCCATATTCGGAGGACAGTATTCGTGACAGAAAATTGGAAGGCCGACAACCTTCTACTTGTTGGTTAAAATCTTACCTATATCTCACTGAAAATGGGCCGATGAAACTGCACTGCAAGTGTTCCCAACCCAATAAATAACAGTTAACTTTATCAAGATAATAAATTATAAAGGGCAATAATAAATCGATGAAGAAAATGATATTTTCCTATAAGGCAAAGTTCAGTATCTCACGATGTTGGCCATAGTGAGCTCCTGTTCTACCACTCAACCTTTTGACTATTGTATCACAACTCACAATTTTTCAAGGTTTACCAGACTATCGTCTCCAGATGACACGGAAAAATATCGAGTCATCCATATCTCGTCGAAAAATGGCTTCGAAGCACAAAAACTAATAACGCAGCTCCCTATCCACAATATAATTTGTCTTATTGAACCCTGCAGACCCAAAGAAAAATTGAAACACAAAGTGAGAGTCCATTAGGAATCAGTCCATCGAATATTCCCAGTGGATCGGGACTAATGGACTGCTGAGTGGGTTCAATACGGGGACGATTCATTATTCATTGGGACCAATAGGGATGAATTCGCACAGAAGAAAACGTGTGGAAGGCTTTCAGAATAATTCGCATTCTGGCTAACTTGTTTACGGACCATCAGATGTGAGGATTTCCAGAGAACATTCGGAAAATATTCAGAGTGTGTGTAAATCTCGCATTAGAATACCTATGTTATTTTCCGGAGAATGTTTCACCGAGTGACTTCAAGAAACCTACGAAGAGGTTTATTGTTAGGTTCAGCAAGGGTAGAGTAACATACCAACTTTGCTTCAGGATATGGACGGATTGGAGATGTAGTTAGGAGGGAATGTCTATTTGAGATAATATCATCGAAGTTTTCAATTTTGAAATATAATGTGATTTTTCTCGAGATTGTTGCATTTGTCAAAATAGTTTTTTTTTCGGTTCGAACTGATATATAATTTGACGACAAGGCCCTGGTTGATACCAATCAGCCAGAAGTTACAAGTTGCGAGAAGTTTTACATTCCCTAGTTGATTACGAGAAGTTATTTTCGTCACATTATTTTTCATGACAACTATTAATTTGATTCAGTTCAGTCATTCCTCCTTATTTTTCCCCCATTAATAACTCAACTCATTGATTTTATGTAATCTCTGAGCAAGGATAAAACAATATTGTTCTTATGAATCAGAAGAGATCTTGTGAGAAACAATTCAGATCATTCAGTTTTTTACAATTCACGTAATTTTGCGAATACGTTATTTTTTCAATATATCTCATTATTTCTTTATTTTCATCTAGTATCACATAATTCCGGATTTTATTTTTTCGACCCAGTATCTTGAAATCCGATGAGTACTATGACAAAACATATTTAGGCAACCGTATATTCATAACAAATATCCTAGATTTCTTTTTATCTTTTACCATCTGGGGACTTGTAACTCAGCCGCTATTTACCAGATGGCGCCACCTACCCGAAATGGGAATTTCGAACTTGAGATACACTGTGTTTTTTGTGGAAATTTTTATTCCAATGGTTTTTCTTTCCGAGATGCGTATTATCAAGAAATTGACTCTTTTTGAATCAACTCTGGCTAGCTAAACTTGGTAGAACCTTAGATTATTAACGTAAATTCATTGTTAATGTTTTGAAGTTATTGGTTGGTCTTCCTCCTTTTAGGTAAGTAAGACTAGTATAATCAAATATGTTTTATTGATTTCTAAAGCCTCCAAGTTATATTTTGAAACTGCAACGAGTACCAGCATTTTTTCATTTACCGGCCTAAACCCACGCAGTAAATATTTTGACGCCCCTGAGATCAAAAAAGAGTTCCATCGCAGTACTTTGGAAAAACATCTTGGGATCTCTGAATTCTACAATTCAAACTCATCTCGATGTTCTGACTTTGCCCCTCGAAATTCCGCCTCAGCATCTCTGGATTTCTGGTTTCACGTTGGCAACCCGAAATTCCATCAAGTATTCCATAATTCTATTACTCCAACTCGGTATTTCAGAATTTCATCTTTCCGACTTGATAGCTCGAAATCCCGACAAAGTGACTGAGAATCGTATAAATTCAAAGTATTTTAATGCTGAATGGCTCGAAATTTTAAATTTTTGCTTCAGTATTTTTAAACTTCAACTCAGTATCCTAGATTTCTGGCCAAAATCATTTCGAAATATCGAACTTCTGACTTGGCTTTGAGAATTTCCTTATCTCAAAATTCAATTGTTCCTACTCAGTATCTCAAAAATTGACAATGATCATCTTTTTTATGCAAATCTGGCAATACAGTTGATCATCATCCGTTGAAAGTTCTATTTTCAGGTGATTTCGACAAACTTGCGACAAACTAACTGACTATTATAGGACAAAAAGTATAGCTGAGGCATCAGTCAATCTAATAATAACACTGATGCTCTTTAAACATGACTCAACCTCTGGCAGAAACACCAAACTCTTACTAAGATTCGACATAGACGAGCATTTCAATTTAGCAGACCACTATTATAATCTGCATGCAGTCATTGTTCACTGTGATTCTGGCGTTGAATCTGGTCATTATTACTCGTTGGTCAGAGACGAAACGGACTAATTTATGTTTGATAGTGTCACTAAATTTTCTGACGATATCTCAAATTTATTGAAGCTTCAGGAGACACTCTACATTTTATTCTATGAAAGAGGGGACATTGGCAGATCAAGATCTTTATATGAAGTGGTGCTGTAGGTTTTTCCGGGTTTTCTTGCAGCTGAAAAAGCAAATGCGCCACTGAAATCAATCAAGTCGCCCCGGAGCGCCAATTCATTTTTGATGTTTCATTATTTGTATTTCTTTCGTTTCATTGTTAATATACAGTGAAGTCCATTCTTTTTGATTAATTATATTGAAATAACGAATCAGTAACTCAAAAATTCAAAATTTCAACTATCTCGATTTTTTGATGAGTATCTCGAAAATTCATAGTTCCTATTCAGTATATCGGAATTCCAACTCAGTTACTATGAATTTCCTGAGATAGACACATCGTCTCGAAATTCTCGCTTGGTTACTTCAACATTATTTTATTTATTACCTCACTGTGGTTTAAGGTAGTGTAGAGGTGAGCACGTCCCTCTATCAAGCGAAAGACCGGGCTTAAATTTACCACCGGATCACCGTGCAGGGATTCACACGTTATGAGGTTAAGCCTTGTTGATCCACTGCTAGCACAAGTTTCGACTTCTGAAGGTTGACGTTCGTCGGTTGGTTAACGGGAAAAACACCTTCAATCATTTTTCAAATTGTGATATAGAATTTCGGAATTCGATCATTCTAATTGATACCTCGGAATTCCAAATGCTGAGATACTGAGTAGGATTTCCAAATTATTGATTCTAAAATATGGATAGAAATGAAGGGTGGAGGGTACATCAAAGGAGCTTTCATTTCAGTTCTTCAAACAGGGGAAAAAAGATTTTTTCTGCTGTAACAAATGATCAAAAATACCTCATGCAGAAATAAAAAAGTTAATTCAATGCTGTACAGAAAATGAATCAGCTAAGTCATATCTATGTCTATATCGCGATACGACAGTCGGGATCGGCAAATTTACAACCTTTACGAACAACAATGGATTCAATAATATACAGAAATTCGCCAGTTTGAGCGTCATGAATTCATACAAGATTGAAAAATTTTGCCGATAGCGCCGGACTATTTAGAAAACATTCCATACCGTCAAGCTTAACAATAATTTCACTTACATTTCTCGCATCAAGCATTTCCTTGAATATACTTTGTAACAAAATGTGTGATAATATCATTCTTGAAATAACTTACCTGATTATCAGCCTAGAAATGGAATTGACAGATCTGCGGGTGATATTTTGGGGGGAAAATGGTAAGTTAGGGAGGTATTGGCATATTTTTCCAAAATTATTGCGTTGGGGATATTTTTTTATTATGCATTAGCGCACATGCGTAAAACCTTTTGACAAGTCAACATACCTCAATAGTTCACCAATCTACCAGCAAGTGTCCTCACAAAAGTGAATATAATATAACATATCGAGAGTACATTCCATATGAAAGATATTGAAGTTCAAAGAAAGACTATTCCACCTTCGAACATGTCATAAAATTCAAGTGGTTCATAAAATATGAAACAGGAAACTGAACTGTCATGAAACTTCTATCAAACGCCCTCAACACTTCCTCTCAAACATTTTGAATTTATTCTACACTACCCTCAGATGCACCTACTTCGTAGAACATAACGACGTTACGGATGGAGTTTCGGATATCATAAACCAGGCAATATATATTTCTTAAAAATGACTCAGAATCTGCGACTAGCTGCTACAAAGGAGCTGCATCAAATTTATGCATGTATTCTGTAGTTTTCCCAAAACTGCTTCTTGCCGGTAAAAAGAGAACTGTTTGAAGGAGGACGAAAGACAACCGGAGCGGAGAACAATGAGAAATAAAATGAGAGCTCTCGCGTTTGAGAGTATGCAAGGTAGTGGTCGGTGAGATTGCTGTATCGTAGACAGTGAGACGAAACGATTTTTTGCAATTTGTGAGGTGACGGCGAATCGACAATAGGGTTCCTCGATCTGATTCAAATATGTATAAGCGAAATTTATGCATTCCATCGCCTTTGGATTTCATAACAGGAGAATTTTTTTATGCAGATTCACACGAGAGGGAAGCCCTGTAATGTTCAAAGAACATCGCGTGAATTAAGGGATAGGAGATACGAATTAACATACACTTTGAATTTTTTAAGTTTGTAAGCCGTAGGAAAAACCTCTCTCATCATGTAATTCCAAAGTTCAGCTGTTTTATTGAAAAAAGATCCCTGAGCAAGAGAGGTTCAAGTTGATCAACCTTCAATCTATCTCAGAACTGTAATATTCATCTATTTCATCGCATGAATGAGATTATTATGAAAAATGTTAAATGAATATAATATAGGAAGTCTTCTTTGCTATTTTTCATAATATCAAATAACCATCCCGTCTTCTGGATTCGATTGATTTCCTTGAACTTGTTAATATATTCGATATTATTATAATATTGTTACATATATTCCTCAACATCTTCGACACAATCTTTTTTCCTAGACTTCCATACATGAAAAGGAGGATCCCTCTACTCATAATGACTCGTGAAGAAGAGTCAATTTCTCTGAATAGTTTTGCACAGTCGATCAAATTCTGCTTTTCGAATAATCCGATTTTTTTGTTCTTCTTGTTTTGTAAATTGCTGAATATAGTATCGCAGCCAGTGATTGCAAAATATGGTTTCTATTTAAGCACACCAACTTCTTGATAAATTAAGTTCTGTTCGTTGTTGAGCCTCTCCAGGTTTCAGAATCTGAGTGATCGTATCAAATTGAGTTCCACATAATACTGAAATGAAGCGAGACTTGCTCTGTTTGCAAGAAATGGTTGTTGATTTTCTGAAACCGTCATGAATTAATCAATCGCTATGAATAAATATCAGTAAGCAAATATATCAGCTGCAGAGGAACATTTAACTCTCAAGAACGGCAGATATTCGACCGTAGCCACTCGAGTAATAGGATTTAATGGACAGATGTTGCTCAAAGTTTACGGACAAATCAAATTTAGTATCTTGTTTCTCGATTTTTATATGCACATTCACACGAAAGTGAAGCCCTGTAATGTTCAAAGAACACCGCGTGAATCAAGGGACAGAAGATACGAATTAACATTCACTTTGAATTTTTGAAGTTTGTAAACCTCACGAAAACCTCTCTCGGCAAGAAGTTCCAAAGGTCAGCTGTTCTATTGAAAAAAGATCTCTGAGCAAGAGAGGTTCGACAAGTCTTCAAATTCACTACAGAGGGGTGGGAATTCTGTACTCGTCGAGTCATCCGTGTAGATATTGCCAAGGGTGTTTCGAGAAGCCTCAATGAATGTTTTGGTGCCGAACTCATGAGAACCATATTCCAAGACAGGTCGTATCTGAGCCTTGTAGATCAATATAAGCTGACGAGAAGTGAAGTATTTCTTCACACGAAATAGAAATCCAAGTTTCTGGAAAGCACCTTTGGTGATCGATCTCACATGGTTTTCCCATGAGACATTATTACTGATCGTAGCATCGAGATATTTTACTTCGTAGGAATAGTTACTCCTAAAATATTAATACTAGATGATGATAGGTTGGCAGTTCTTGAGAAGAGACATGTCTGGGTTTTCCTAGCATTAAATTCCACCAAGTTTATATTACCCCATTCTATTATTTTTACCAAATCATCGTTAATTCTATTGACGTGAATGTTTTTTTTGAATTATTGTTTCTGATTTGTATTTATAAGTTATGTCATTAGTTTTGAAACGGTCATGTGATATTCGATAGTATAGGACGAAGTAATATTATTTCAAGAAGACCTATTCCAGATTCAATCAAGTACTTGTGAAACTGACCCTGAATCATGAACAATTCAAATAATCCATGATTCGATATCTGCTTTTTCATTTGAGTTTTAAGTACCTTGTATAAAATTCCAAATATATATGGAATCGTATTTTTTCCCTCCTTACATTCACATTCTGATTTATTACTTTTTTTATTGATTTATCGTTTCCAATTCGTTGTTCCATTTATTATTTACTTGAGTCTGATTGACGATAGTTGTAATCGAATATTTCGTATTTTATATTTACTCAAGAACAACACTCTGTTTTGTTAGAGTTGTATTTAAATGTTCCTGAAATGAAAACTTGATATATTATGATTTATAACAACATCAAAACGCGTTATCAAATTTCTGCATAATCACCAGGAAAATATTTTATTGACATTTATCACCTTGATCTCCATCAGTCATAGTTGCATGATAAGTATTATCAACGACCAACGCATGATGAATGTGACTAAAGCCATCAATTATATGCGCCAATATTTCACGACGTATTCGAAGCTGCATCGTTTTTGACATCAACATCACTGCATGCTAATGCATATCCTATGATCCTATAAATTACCAATAATAAACTATAATGATAGATTTATCAGTACAGCCCAGGGACGTCAATAAATTTTCATCCTGACCAACAGAAAGGGCATACTAATTTCAGCATTAAACATCCATGAGCTGAAATTACGTGGTAATGAATAGAATAGGGGGATCGACATGAAGCTGATTCAGATCAAAGGATGATTAACAATCGATTTTTCGGAAAATATGTCTTCACTTGAATAACTGACATGCACCAGAATTACTCATTACATAATCTACTACTACTACTAATCAATAAGCTTTTCTCTTCGTAGTTTTTGTTTAGAGAGCTAATTTTCGAAATATATCGGAGTGCACAAGGTTTACAAATTGAACAAAATCATATTCTGTTGACAATTAGATGATGATTGCATTGAAATATGCAAATGGGTGAACTTACAATTGAACAGATTTTTTTATGTTCGATTCATTTAAATAAGTTCGTTACTTCAAAAGATAACTAATCCACCAAAGGAAAATTATATGATAATAAGAAATTCTTCATATATTGGAAAAATCTCACGCAAGCAAGACGTGCATTTCAGTGGATCTTGATTTTTTTTCATAGAGTACATTTGTCATAAATCGACTTACAACTGAGTAATTCAATAGAAAAAGTAACCTTGAGAAAAGCTTTCAGTAATAGCCAACTGCATTTTCAGAAAATATTAAGTCAAAATTTGATTAGAAAATCAAATATCGGGAATATAAGAAGTATTACAGAAAACAGTGAATTGATTCTGAGAAACATTTTTTTCAGGAATCAATGGAATGTGAATTATATTTTCATTCGATACATATAACATTTTTTCAACTTTCGAAGATCTGATTTTCGATAACTATATCCTTCTTGAACTCCACAAATAAATTTTGAGATGACTTTTTGGGGACGCTAGTTTGATTCTTTTTTTCCTCGAATTGTAATAATAATAATGATGGGTCAATGGGCAATGTACAACAGAGTTATTTATCCATTTGATCTTCCCGACCACAAAAAGTTACGAAAAGAATTTGCGAACATTTTTTGAGAAAGTCAGTTCTGTGATTCCCAACGCTGGCCCGTGCCATAAGGGCAGAAGGATAATTGTTTGAAATGAACCTTGTCATCACTTTTATATTTGCTAATATTTCCATTGCTTATGCATTCAAAGAAGTTGTGTTCCCTTCCTCATGATAATTTTGAGTCAGTCTGGAAAGCGAAAACAGAACGGTAACTGGAAATTGAAGATTAATTCTACTTTTCATAAGTTCGGCATTTCCCTTAATGTAACTTTGAAAGATTGAAAATAGCATCATTTCGTTCATGGCACTCTGTACGGAAACATGATACCAGTTAACTTTCTTCCTCAGACTGTATCTTGTTGAACCAAACTTCACTTCGAGGAGATATTTCATAGCTGTAAGCACATAGTTGAATTTTTCTCGAGAGCAGTAATAGAGTTTCAAAGGGATAAGGAGCGCCTTCAATTCGTTACCGTTCCGGATTTTCCCATGTAAAGGATTTCTGCAAATGATTCCTTATTTGCATGTTCCTTTCAATCTACGGAGTTCACAAAGGAATGAAATGCTTTTTGCTTTTATTTGAGAACCATACCAGCTGAAATCGTTCAGGCTATTCGTAGATTGCTCGTCTATTGATGGTGAGTCGTTAACAATAAACAATGATGTAACGATTATATTTCTGCCGAAAAAAAAGGTGGTGTCATTTGAAGAAATGAAAGAATGAATTCATTGAGTGCTAACATAAATCAGAATTTCTATGTTCGAAATGATTGCATTCACAATCCAATGCCAGACAGCTGTTTTGACCTACCAGGTCTCATCAGTGACACTTTGGCTGGATTGTGAACACAAACATTTCGAACTATCTACTCCTAACGAAGTAAGTCTCCGAGAACTGATGCAGATGGTGTAAACCTCCAAGAGGCAACGCTGGGATGAGGTCTCCTCTGTCTTGGCCAGTGAGAGTTTGAGACTTTGGTCGTCACCCAGCAGATGGCGTTGCCTCTTGGAGGTTTACACCATCTGCATCAGTTT
The DNA here is from genome assembly GCA_032362365.1 of Zygogramma bicolorata. Classification (NCBI taxonomy): domain Eukaryota; kingdom Metazoa; phylum Arthropoda; class Insecta; order Coleoptera; family Chrysomelidae; genus Zygogramma; species Zygogramma bicolorata. The sequence goes on from JAVJAQ010002051.1 coordinate 71,888, forward strand.
TTTGAGTGCTAACATGTCAAACATGGAATGGGAATTCTATATCATTGTAGATTTGGATGTCAGCAGAACTCAAATATATGTTTCCTCCGTGAGAGCTGATCACAGTAGTCAACGTTTTGATTATTATCTATGTAATCGTCTTCTGTGGAAGTGCATACGTACAATATTGCAAAAATGAAGTGATGCGTCATCGTGCATCAATCAAAAATACTCGCAGCTGTGGAGGAATTCAAAAATCGGTTACTGTTTCTGTATGATATCAAGGTGAGAGTCACATGTCAGTTGTTGTGAAAGGAAATATTGATCAATTGAATGATCATAAAGTAAACCAAACCATACATTTACTGAGAAGCGCCCACGAAAATTAGCTTCGAAGAATCCGTATGTGAATTTTTCTGAGTCCAGAGGTGATTTTTATGAGGATTCTATATGCACTGTCGTTGAAAATTAACCGTGTTAGTGAACAAAACGCCATTTGAAACTTGAATTGTAATTTGAGCCATCTGATGAAGAATCCATTGGCAAAAAACTAGGGTTGGCGAGAGTTTCTAGGTGGTAGAGCTTGCACATGTTGAATATGGAACGGGTTCAATAATAATTGCTGTCCATCAAGAGTTTGTTTCTAGTGGCTTGTATTCAATATGTTCGCAATTTTTCGAGTACTTGTTCCGAGTGACTCTGCAATTGACTCTGCTTCTTCTAGTTGCACAGTTCATACTTCTCGAGGGCGTCCGAAGTCAGCCGTTTGTTTCTTAAATGTATCATTTTTGAGGAAGCGTTGGTGAAGACGAGCAAATAATGTGTGATGGATACAACTCAGCATACAATCGTCGAGCTTGCCGACTATTTTTATTACAATACGGACATAGAAAAAATGCATTTCGGATAATACCGCACTTGTTTAATTTTCTATTTTTTTCGCCCAAAAAAAAAATACTTATAAAGATTTTTGTTATAACAAACTGAAATTTCCATATTCCACAGAATAGATACTGGATAATGTATTGAAGAAAACTAAATTTTCCCTTGAAATGTTCATATCAGAAAATTATCAATAGCCTGTCAAAAATGAGCAATAATAACCTCTTTACACCCATCAAATTTCATTTGCATATTCCGACCGGTTTCAGACAACTGAAGATATTTTTCTCGGATCCATTTTGAAAACATCTCTCTCAATGTATTCAATTCCAACTCTTCCCAATGCCAATTAACAGCATGAAAAAATTCGATCCCGTACCAAAATGAAGCAATTATATTACCTACCGTTTGAAATAATTCATCAAATACTGAATAAGCAGCTTAATATGCAAATAAAAATTATAATAGAAATGCAAAACCTCTAAGATATAAGGCACTTGCTTGTTTTTGTACCCTTTGCACTGCATTTTCCGATTCATTTTTTTCACTTGAATCTTGCTTTCAAAATTCTTCCATTCATACTTTTCATTTTTATTCCCTTCTATTAGTGCTGCATTTCACCCATATGTTTCGTCGTTTTAAATCGGTGTATTTCTTTCTAGGGCGAAGTTTTCTCTTCAAAGATATTTTGCGTTTATACAGGTATAAGCTATGTCAATGTGTACCGTGAAAATGTGAAAATAGGGTGAAATAAGATCACTGGTAATTTTTTCATGTTCATTTTACAAATTCAAGGCCGCTGAACAGACTTACATCCCATCACAAAGCAGCATAACTTAAACACAATTAATTTAATATATATTGTTCGTAGGCTACTACGGTTCGCATTTTTATGATTCAAACAGAAAAGTATCATATCTAGTTTCATATCAGTTGCATCTTCTGTACATAATATTATTCCATTTTCCGAAAAGGTTTTTTTACTGTGGGTCTAAAACTCCGCGGGCCCAAATAAAATATGTCAGCTTGAAACGATTCGAGTGACGCTATATTATTATAGGAGTTACTACAACGTGATAATGGCGTATTAAAAGATAATTTAATCTACAAATATGGGTTCTGGAGGTATTTCTCGACCGAGTAAAAAAGGTATTCACATTCATATTGAGTTGTGGAAGGCAAAACTCCGAATCAAACAAATTATTGAAAATTTTGTAGATGAAGCAAATATCAAAAAAAAATCAATGATTATCCAATGACTCGAAATTATGAAATCTATGATTGAATTCGTAGGAGAAATGGTGACGATGTGTGTTGAATCTATAGTTGACATGATTGATGAGCTTCCTCTGAACTCTCTCTATTAGATCGATATATTTGATACAACCAGGTTCCCATATAGTTGTCAAGAATTCCAAAACTGGTCAAACTATAGTATTGTACAAAATTATCATAAGAGAAGTAGACTGAAATTCTTTGCTTATTCTGGGTATGAAACCTAGGTATGTCATAGCCTTTTTAACAATGAAATCAATATGTTTGTCAAAACTTCCAAAGGTCGAGACGGTTCCCAGCACGAACAAGGAATTTGATAAATACAATTTTATGTGTTTTCCGTTGTGTTATTTGGTTTGGTAAAGTATTTGTTGTTTCGAATGTTGGTCTAGCATTATACCTGTTGCCGATCCGTTTTATCTCTTCAGTCAAACGAGGGACATAATGTACAATGTTTGATTACATGTTGTGTATTTTTTATAGGTTGTAAGTCTTCATTATGGGCTGTGTTTGGATTTTCAGTTTCTGTCAAGATTTTTTCTACGAATTTTTTTGGATATCAATTTTCTTTCAATACTGATTTCATGAAATTTATCTCTTCATTGTTTTTTGTTGTGAGTTACATACAATTTATCATAAAGGCATTTCATTATACCTTTCTTGACACTTGTGTGGTGGTTTGAGGTGTAGTGAAGATATCTGTTGGTATGTGTTTTCTTTCGATATACACTTGTGCCTGAGTGTAGGGTCGATTTCTTTATCATTACATCTAGTAATGGAAGTTCATTGTTATTTCCTGTTTCCTTATTATTGGTTCTTGTTTGTTGATATGTTCCAAAAATGTTTCAAGTTCATTTTGATCATGACTCCATATAGCAAAAACATCATTAACATATCTCCACCATACCTTTGGACCATTTGGATAAGTTTCTATGAAAGAATCCCCAATAGACTACAAATGAATATTAGTAAGAATTGTTGATAAAAATCATTTTTGAATTGAAAAGACGTTTTTTATGTACATAGTTTTGAGATATCCATGATAGCATCTACATTCAATTTTGTTCTATTGATCAGTATTCCATCATTCTATATTTTTGATTTGACAATATCTAAAGTTTTGTTCAAAGAAACGTTGGTGAACAGACTTTCTACATAAAGAACTCACCAACTTGTCTTCATTTTGTATCTCAATTTTGTTTGTATTTTCAATTATATGTGAAGTATTCTATATTAAACTATCGCTGTCACCTGATGGATGTTTTAATATCTGTAGTATGTACCTGGCTAGTTTTCGACATGGAGATTCAATTCAACTTACGATGGGTCTCAGAGAATGTTTTGGTTTGTGTATTTTATACAACTAATTAAACTTGTTCTATCCAGAAGGAACTGTTTTTCAATTGACGCAGCAACTTTTCGGGGTAGATTAAAAATCTGCCCTTCTACATTTTTATAGATTCCAATGTTAATTCTAATTTTTTCAAATTGTGGCAGAAAACTACGGGTCCTCATATTGCCTTGAAAAAATTTCCTCTCGAGGGAAACGTTTGACTTTTTCCTCGGCATGTAATATACTATAATAATGGAAATTTGAATGGAAAGCAGCGTGAATAGCTACATGAGACTGTCTTCAGAAATAAACAGAAAGATTAAATTCCAAATTACACTTCATCTCCAGAGATAAAATGTCTCGAGACGAGTATATCAATATTTATTCTTCCCTAAAAAGTCCATGTTCAACTACAGGATAGCAGAAAAACCGTCTTCTGTTTTCCCGATTCAACTGCAACGGAAACGGAAAACTCATTACTTTTACATTTCAGTTCATTTGGCAGTTTAACAAGTTACTGTCGGCTAACGAGAAGTTCTTCAGTTCCGAAATTCGAACGTCTGATCCATTCCGACTTCAACAGGAATTGCAGAAGTTCCAACAGAATCAACGCAGTTTTGTCTTTTTCGACAACTTGCTTGTTTATCTGGAGTTTCGTTCAATACTGAGGGAGTGCCTGTTTTCTCTCCTATATTACGACAGAAAGCAGAATAGAGTTTTGAAGTACCTAACATTATTTCATTGGAACACATAATGGAATGACATTTGGAAACTGCGATTTCGTAGAATGTAGAAATAGCTTGTTTTGTTTGGGCTAATTGCTGTAGTCAATCAATCGATGAAAAAATCACAGAAACAGAACTTTTCATTCGGGGAATCATGAGAGAGTGGAATAGTTGCTTCTGTGGCTGGAATTTTTCTAAAGATCACTATCTACAGTTTGTCCCACTAAGCCTTAGTGTAAGTTGTAAGTGGGGGTCCTCGAAAAATTTTCTGGTTTTCATAATGAAGAACAAAAATTTTGCTTGGATTCCCCTATCAACGTAGTCAGGTAGCATCATTCACTAGGTAGGTACTTAAAAATATTCAAGACTCAGTTCAAACTCAGAATTGAATAGAATTATTGATAATAGTACAAGTGTACACCACCTATAGACTTGCTAAGTGCCGACCGTGAGCCCGTTCGTCCGAGATGCTTATTTAGACCTGACACGAAATGAAATGAGACCTGCGCTGTGCTTGCAATCTACATTGTTTCTGGTATTTTGAAAATAAAAGTGTGACTGTGAGTGAATTGATGTCAGTGTTTGCAGTGCCGGAAAAAGTAATTACCTATTTGTTATACATATTTTAATTGTATATTGTAATTTATCTATCACCAAATCAGTGATAGTGGCATTCACCGGGCAAATCAAGATGGAGGGGCTTGGACCTCTGAAACTCCGAGCTGAGGAAATAAATTTGTCAGGTGAGGTTAAATATCTAGGAGTTATACTAGATTCAAGATTAACCTGACCAACATGTGGACAGAATAAAAAGAAAGGCGGAGGTGACACTTATAGTGGCCAGGCGCACTTTTGGAAAGGAATGGGGATTTAAACCAAGCATGTTGTACTGGCTGTACACAATGATAGTTAGACCCATGATAACGTATGCATCTCTGGCATGGTGGTCGAAGACAAAACAAATATCTGCTATGGAAAACTGAGCAAGGTCCAAAGACTTGCCTGTCTGGGCATAACAGGTGCAATGAGAACAACACCAACAGCAGCAATGGAGGTGCTCTTGGATCTTTCCCCTTTATATCTTGTGATAGGTGGAGAGACAAGAATGGGCCATTTCAGGCTGAAAAATTCATCGGGATATAAAAGATCGGTGCAAACAGATATCGTGGGACATGTGGAGGGACATGTACTTGGCATGAATACGGACCACATGGTACCCAAATTTACATTCAACACGAACTTCTCAGTAATGATAGGAGATCGTGAAGAGTGGCAAAAAGACAATGCCCCTGAAATCAAGCCCGGCTGGAGCAACTGGTTCACAAATGGATCCAAGACGGAATATGGTACAGGGGCCGGTGTATACTGTGCGGGGAGGAACCTAGGGTACAGCTACCCGCTCGGACAATACACATCTGTTTTTCAAGCAGAAATGTATGCTATACTCCAATGCGCAAGAACAATCAATCTGAGGTCCCAACGAAATGGCAGGATCAATATTTTCACGGACGGCCAAGCTGCACTTAGGGCATTGAAATACCCCAGAGTGACATCTAGACTGGTATGGGAATGCCGCGAGGAACTGAAAAATCTGGCAGACCATGATAGACTTACGCTACAATGGGTCCCAGGTCACTCAGGTATCACAGGCAATGAAAAAGCCGATAAGCTTGCAAGGCAAGGATCATCGACACCATATACTGGACCCGAACCAGCAGTAGGGGTACCCAAAACGATGGTACGGAATCATATTGGGTGAGAACAAGGAATTGGGTGAGAACAAAACACAGAGATTACTGAGAAAATCTACCTAGCAGTGCTCACGGGAGAACTTTCATAAAAGGACCGTTGAAGAAAAAGGCTGAAGACCTGCTTCAGTGTAACAGGAATCAGATAAGGATTATAACAGGGCTACTGACTGGACACTGTTCATTCAAAGGACACCTGAACAAGATAGGGCTGTACAACGGCGACCTTAGCTGCAGACAATGCAACAAAGGGACGGAGACAGCTCGACACGTACTCTGCGAATGTGAGGCTCTGGATCACAAAAGGCAACAAATATATGGAAAACCAATTCTGGATCCAGAAGAATATGACAAACACCCAGCAATCAATCTGCACAAACTCGTGCAGGGGACAAGGCTGTTGGAATGGGTGTCATGAAATATAGGGAAGTAAAGCGCAATAAGCCCTAGAGGCTGAGGTGCTTTCCGGAGACCTGGTTGTGAAAGACAGGTCAGACGGCTTCCACGGAGCAAAAAAAAATTATCTATCATATTATTTTACATTCAAAGACCCTGCAGGATGACTTCAAAAATAGATTTGAAGATATTCCGACGATGGAAATACCACCATGGATCATAAATCCATTTGAAGAAATGGAAGTGTTGAATGTGATATTACAAGAAGCGCTACTTGAACTTAGTACCAATGAGGAGCTGAAGGTGAAATTTGAAAGGGAGCATCAAACATATTGGCTGCAGGCAGAATTACCCGGAAAATATACTGGGCCTAGGGAAATTGCGAAAAAATTTTTGATAGCGTTTCCCTCGTCATATCTCGTTGAAAGAAGTTTTAGTGCAGTTAACAAACTGTTAACAAAAAAAGGAGCAGATTGAACATCACAGAACAAGGAGATTCGAGATTATTTCTTACAAAACTGAAGCCAAATATTGGTAATTTACTGTCAATTCAAGTACATCCGTCTCATTAAAAGTATTACTATCTTTTATTGTTGATTCACATTTTAGAATTCATTGTTTATTTTTTGTCAATTGTTTATTGTTTGTAATAATAAATGTTTATAATTTTATAATTTTGTATAACTACAAGAATTATTTTAGTAAATAGGCTACTTTTTTTTCTTTTCAACACCAATTTAGGGTGATATTTCTTAGGAGTTTGGAAATACACTAATGTAGTAGCAAGGGGTCTACTGAAAATAATAAAACTTTGAAAGTGGTCCACGAGAAAAAGAAGTTTGGGAACCTCTGCACTAAGGGGAAAAACTTTCTCGTGGATCCGCGAAGGAACTTCTACTAAATTGAAAAGTCTGCCTCATCCTACACACTTATTTGTCATTTTGAATCATGTCTATATCTTAAGACTGAAACAGAAAATGTATTATAGTCGACGAACATTTCCAAAAATATCGTAAACCAATCCACTGAATCTAACATCGTATATCGAACATAAAGTGATGAAAAAAGTTCAATATAAATATTTCATGGAGTTCTTTGACATTCCGAATTTTTCAGAGTGACGAGATGACGCTTTACTGACACTGTTAGTTTAAAGATTATTTTCTTCATCCCTTCCGAAAACTTAATCGAAAACTTATGTTGTGAAAGGCCGATGGGGGCTTTTTTAGTCGAAATCTCGCGTTCGTTTATTTCGATTTTTTCATAGTAATATAGATATACGACTTTCAGTTCATAAAACCTCTTCCCTACTTTCAGATTGGACTTAATATTCTTTTCCATTCTCAGTTTCTCTTTAGAATTTGTTCGTTGCGTATATGGCTTTATTCAAAGATATGGTATATTATTTGAAATAAATTGAGTGAGATATATTTCAAGTGTGATATATTCATTGGAATTCAATAATACTCAAACTGAAAAGAAATAAAAGGTGATGAAAGTTTAAGTTAGTTGACGAGGATGTCAACTTCTAGGTTTCCGACAAACAATGAATTGTCTTACGTATATTTCGTGAGTATGTCCAAACAGTGAATGAGCAATTCATACCATACCTTATAGTAATCAATTTTGAACACTCTGCTAAAACGAGAAGGTCGGCTAATTGAAGTTGCGAAAATGATGAAATGGAATTCAATATGATGTTACTCCATTTCATTATTGCCTTTTATAAGAGTTTATTTTGTTTCATGCAATCGGATTTTTGTGATTCTTGCGATTTTTTTTTATTTCTCACTCACTGATCTGTTTTTTTTTTTGAGTTCAAATTTCATTATTTAACAATTTCGATAACTTTTGTTTTCTCTTTCCAACATTTTTAATTCAACTAACAAGATACTGTGGCATCATGTGATTCGAAGCACTTCGGTTTTGGTTAACTTTTAAATGTTATGTATGAGTTATATTATTTTTATATTCCATACTATAATTTTGTTGCCTAAGAACACATCCATTCATTCATATTTATACTCGAATATGTTTTTGGAACAAAAATAAACAAGATATCAGATTTTCTCCCTTCTGCTGTTTTCCTCGTTCACATTATGCACTATACTCCGATGAGCAGAACTAATTCCATTACTGCCCTCTGATAAAAAAATCTACGAATTCAGATATGCTGAAGAATGAGGTCAATATATTTCACTTGAAGGCTATAGTGTATACGGGTAGTCATCAACTTAAATTGAAGATGAAATGAATGTTAGATATAGTTTTATAAGTAATTTTTGACTTTTTTTTTGAGGAAGGGATTTTTTGCTCAAAGCTTCTGTCCCTCTGCAAAAATAATTATGTTCCTCAATTTTATATGTATGAATATAAAGAGTGATTCATTCAGGAACTGTTCTCATAGTACTCTTGCAAGCTATAATAGGGTCTACTAGACAGGAAGCCTGCGTATTTTCGGTCTCCGTTGACTTTTTTATATTTCTAAAACATCCCCATATCGTTTCAAAGTATATAAAGCGAAACCGCTTGGAGAAATCTTGGAGTGTAAACTCTGAAATGGGCCATTAAATATATCATTTCGCTGTATATCACCTTCGTCATATACGTGCCTCGGTTTCATGGTATTTCGTCGAAACATAATTCGAAATATATTCTCTGTAAAGGTAAATTGGAAGAACAAGTTTCATCTCCTCGTCGTTTCATGGCTTCGTGATTATTTTGTATCCAAAATTTGTAGTTTGGATCCAGCTTTGTTCTTAGGAATAGTTTCATCTCGTGAAATTATCTCAAAATAACCTGTTGAGGCATGAATCCATCAGGAAAACTCTGATGATACAGGATGATATTGAGGTTAGTAGTATGGAAACAAGTCGTATCTTGAGGGTGCAATGCTTCTGCTTCTTCTTCTCTAAATCATAACAAAATATATATATATAAAATGATATACTTTTTGGGGATGCAGTCAGGATCAGATGGCCACAATTAAGAGTGTTCTCTTTGGTAGGTCTGAGCTTTCAGAATACTTTATTCCATTATCAAAGACATCTAAAAAGTTTTAAGGGTGAAACATAAAAATATTTAGTAGAAAAGTATTTCCATAATTTACTTACATCGTGAGATAGAAAAGTAAGACTTGCATTAACATAAAAACCAAGAAAATTTTGAGATGAATGAAAAAAGAAGAACCCAAAAGGGAAATTGACAGCAAATTATTAGTTTGACATCAATCAATCACGTTGTAATTACTAGAGGATGATTACTTTTTTTATCATCACATAGGGTTATGAGAAGAAGCAGGAAATGAGTTGACGTACGATCAATTTAATAAACTATGAGATTTTTCGATATCTTTGGTGTAAAGTTGAAACTTTTTGTAGACATCAACCACCCTAACATCAAATCGAATTTGATGCCAGGGCAGCCGATATCCACAAAAAGTGTCAACGATCAATTCAGTCATGAGACTGTGAATTTTGTATTTTCAAAAGGTAGGTAAATTTTACTAAGACCTTCGATGTCAGTTTTTTTATTCATTGTTAGGTCATTTTTACTAATTTCTACCATTTTGAGAAATAGAAATTAGTAAAAATGACCTAACAATGAATAAAAGAACTGACATCGAAGGTCTTAGTAAAATTTGCACATACCTTTTAAAAATACAAAATTCACAGTCTCATGACTGAATTGATCGTTGACACTTTTTGTGGATGTCGGCTGCCCTGGCATCAAATTTGATTTGATGTTAGGGTGGGTGATGTCTACAAGAAGTTTCAACTTTACACCAAAGATATCGAAAAATCTCATCGTTTATTAAATTGATCATATGTCAACTCATTTCCTGCTTTTTCTCATAACCCTTTATGATGATAAAAAAAGTAATCATCCTCTAGTAATTACAACGTGATTGATTGATGTCAAACTAATAATTTGCTGTCAATTTCCCTTTTGGGTTCTTCTTTTTTCATTCATCTCAAAATCTTCTTTGTTTTTATGTTAATGCAAGTCTTACTTTTCTATCTCACGATGTAAGTAAAATATGGAAATATTTTTCTACTAAATATTTTTATGTTTCACCCTTAAAACTTTTCAGATGTCTTTGATAATGGAATAAAGTATTCTGAAAGCTCAGATCTACCTAATTGTGGCCATCTGATCCTGACTGCATCCCCAAAAAGTATATCATTTCTTACCAAGTTCAGTCAAGATACTCCCGAATTTTATTATATATATATAAATATATATATATATATATATATATATATTTATCAAGGTGAATTTCACAGAAACCAATTAATGAACCAGTAAATCGAAGTGTTGTGTTTCAAATAACTCGCTAAATCAGACATTCTACAAATTAGATGCTTTCCAGTACGATTGACCTCAAGAGTATCCGCAAATTGATCAACTTGCATTCCCGAATTTTTTTTTCATGATACCACAAGAAATATCAAATAGTATCCACTTCTACTGAAATCGAGAAAATGATTCAATGATCCGAAATTCATACACTTTTTGCCGTTCTGTCGATATTACGTCGCGTCGTGACGATATTTTTCCTCAGGATCACAATTTGAGAGTGGAGTATATATGAAAATAGTTGCAACAATATTTTCAATGTGTTTGTACTCTCAACGACGTTCCAAATATCACTTCGGAACTGAAACTGTTGGGTAATATGTGTTGGTAATGAGGTCATGAAAACATAAGAAGCCTTGAATCCGGGTTATTGAAATATTTCCATGTGTTAAATAGAAGTGGATGGTTTTGAAATAATATTTTTTTTACTCATACACTTCATCGTGAAAAACTGTATTTCGGAAAACATGTTGTTATTGTTGATACAACTTCAAGAACATAGATGTACTTTGAAAATCAGGCAGTTCCAGCCCAATTTTTCAGAACGAATTTTATTCGCGATGAAGAATAAGATCGCAGCGCTAGCGTGGAGAAACGCGGAACTGTCCATGCTTAGATTGTCATGTTTACATTTGCATGTGTATATATGGAGCTTCGATGTTCTCGTGTTCCTTTTGATCGTGAAATTTCCGAATTCTCATTAATTTCTGTGTGAGAAGTGACTTAATCGACAGTTGAATACTTAAAGACCATTTCATTGAAAAAATTCGGAGGATTTTCATCATCAAAACATTGTAAAATTAGAAAGACTCAAGGTTGTTTCCAGATGAGACTTGGATTTATGAGTTTCTGCTATCGAGGGCATAAATTAATGATTAATGCATACCTGAAATAATTACTTCTCTCAGATGGAAAAATTCACTTCGATCACTTAAATATCGAATTTATTATTTATCATATATATCATGTATTTAGGCAATAATGAAGTATCAGAAGTAGCAGTTTTCAGCTGGTTGATGTGATTCTCCTCAATTAGAATTATGCATTACACACTAAATTATACAATATCACCCATACCATAGAGATTGTATCAAAGATCAACTGGTTTATATCCAGAACTAGAAAACAACATGAAGTTAATATACGCTCACAATAAATGAAAAGCAGCAAACCTTCCAATTATTCCACTGGAATATTTGCGAACTTCTTGAAAATCTCCACAATCGCTATTGAAGCTCAAACGCACACCAAAATCATAATAATACAAAATGACTGACGAGTCAACACAACAGCCCCATATAAACACATGCAAACTAGAGTATGGTTATCTAATCCTTGAGTGTTCTCGCAAAAGTCAATAGGGGGCGTATCGCTTATTTTCTATCGCGAATAGGAATGAGCTTATTTTCCAGTGAATCAATGATATTCCATAACGCTTCTATTACCTATTGATACTCTCACAAATAGAGATTATTCGTTCATTTTCCCTTTTGGAATAGACAAGCAAGCATTATTTTTCTCTTATTTCTCAGTTCCCATAAGCGTTTATAATAGATTTGTACAGACTCTTTGGATATATTATATAGTTTCTTAAACTGGTTGTTTAGATCCATTCAGATGAATAAATCACACCTATAACGATTCGAACTGAGCGATGAAATGGTGAATATAAAATGCAGATCAATTAGTTTTCCCAATTCTGTAACCATCAGAACTATCATCTATCAAAATATATCCACTCAGACTCAAAATGAATATATTTTTATAGATTGGTTCAAGCAACAGACTGGGATAAACTCATTAATCTGAAATTTCTATTCACAGTTGTACGTGTAATGTTTGGTTGTTCATTTTTATATCTTCAAATGCAAACTTTCTATATTCCATTAGGCTCATTAGTACCTCTTGAAAAAAACTTCCAAAATGTTTTCATTAATATTCCACATCATTTAGCAAGTAAATCAAATCGAGATTCAAGTACTACAAAATATTCTCTCGCATTCAGTTCAATTTGTTTAAATGCTTGCTCATTCTACCCTCGAATCCTATTTGGTTTTGACAGATGCAACTAAATAACCTATTTTCCGTCATTCTTCGCCGTCCAAATGAACAAAGCTGTTTCAAGATTTTATGAGAGAGCAGAATATATGTGGAAACAAATGAATTCTTCGTGTCAACATAAGATCCACTTATATAACGCACGTGACAGGAACTTTTCACGTCGTGTCTCCACTCTCAGTTTTTCAATATCCGTTCGACGAAGGGAAGTATATGTGTTTACGAGATTCACTTCCTGCTCTCGATGTGAAATACGTTTTCTGCTTTATGAGGTGCGTTGTCAAACGAGAAGTCATTCAACTGAACAAACAACTGAGTCATAAACCTTCTCTTGAGCTCCATTCATGTGAATATATTAGACTCCCAACATCATTTTATTCATTCATTCATTTCATTTATTGATTTTTATCGAGCTTTCGATTGTGTTGACCATTATCTCTTACTTGAGAAGCTGAATCAATATAGCATTTGAGGCATACCACTAGATTTCATTAACTCTAACTAATCTCTACCTAATCGTTAGAAAGTAGTGCAAATCTATGATCATTTCAGTCAAACCACTAGCGTTATTAAAGGGGTGCCTCAGGGGTCCATACTGAAACTAGCATTGTTCGGACACTCGGTGTTTATTATGGTCAGAAAAAAATTTCATCAATTTTATTAGAGAAAAAACAGAATCTATTATATTCCATCGAGGGCACTACCAAACCCAATGTGATAATAACGCATTCAATTTCACTTTTCAAGACGATGTTAAGATCTTGGGAGTTACCTTTGATCAAAGGTTTAGCTAGGGAACACAAAAAATCTCTGTGGTAAATTGAAATCAGCATGCTAAGTCTTGAGGTCAGTGAAGGGGCACTGCAGTCAAAAAATACTCTTAATTTTTTTTTTATTAAAACCTTTATTCATAATATATACAATAATATATACAGAGAGCTAATGAGTGAGTTATATCATATACACACTGATTAATTAAATGACAATGATACGTTCAGTACTCAAAAATAGAATATCGTTTTACCGAAAACATCCCTACACTTTCTGTTATTTATCTTATAGAATCTATCCAGTCGAATGAGATCTTTGAACTCTTCTAACGTTCCTTTTGCTTCTAAGTTGAAATAGATCAACGCTTGCCAAAACCATGACCAGACATTGCCGTCTTCGTGTTTGCTGAACTGTTTATGAAAAATGTCATACAGGGATATATCGTTACATTTAATGCGAAGCTTGTTTTCCATAAAAGTTGTAACCCAGTTGAAAATATCCCGGGATCCTTCACATGTTTTCAGTTTGTGGTCAAGCGTATCTGCAATTCCACACTTAGCACAATTTTTGGTCTGTGAGAGTCCATGTTTCTGGAGTTTGGCGTTACAAGGGTATGTGTCATTCAAGGCCTTGTAAGTTGCTGCCCTCCATTTTGTGCATATATTGTTATTATTCCACTGTTTCCATATTATTGACCACTGTACGTTTGGTATCTTTTCTTCTATAGCAGGTACCATTTCTTCCAGAAGGTTTTGTCGTAATCGTAAGGGTCGTATCAAGATTGTGTTCGTGTATCATGTTTACAATAGACTTGAAACTTTGTGGTACCGCATGGTTATTCACAAGCAAGTTATTCAAAAAAGAAGTATAATATATTTTTGATTCACTTGAATTTTGCGACAAAAGCTGTGTTTTCAGCAGAAGAACTTTTGATTTTAAATCGACATTAATCAATTTTTGACCTCCCTTTTCTTGCACGTTATATAGTTGATTTCTCGATGTTCGATAAAGGTTTCCTTTCCACAAATATTTTCCAGTTTCCATCACAATTTTTTGGCTGTTTTTTTTAGCTAGGGGTAATATTTGCGCCAAATACCAAACCTTAGACAGAATGAAACTATTGATATACCATACTTTTTTTATAATATCCATTCTAGTGAGGTTGTCACTGTATATTTTTTGTTGTATATTGCGAAACACCTTTTCCCAATTTTTATTCAACATTTCCTCGAATTTACACGCAAGAGTCATGACTAACACTTTAATGTCAGAGGCGTACGTAAAAATTGAGTCGTTCGGAAGAATTTGCTGCCATGTCCCAAGTGGTAGGAGTTTAGATTTTTCATAGTTGACCTTCGCGTTGGAACCATTTTGATGAATCCTGAGATTTTGTTCAAGATTGTATATATCATTAGCACAACCTAAGTAGACAGTGACGTCATCTGCAAAAGCGGTAAATTTCATATGATCACCATTTACCTGCACGCCCTGTAAGTTCCTGTCAGTCAAACGGAGAAGGGGCTCTAGAGAAATGCTAAATAAAATCATGGACAAAGGACATCCTTGCCTGACCGAGCATTTAATTGGGATTTTGTTAGAAAGAAAACCATTTATCATTATTCGAGAGTTTGCGCACTTGTATATATTTCTTAGGCATACTATGAGAGTATCTGGAATGCCACTTTTGGCAAGTATTTTCCATAAGTAATCGTGTGCTACTCTATCGAATGCATTTTTGAAATCTAAGCTCACTATTGCATTACTCGTTTGATTATAGTTTTCTGATAGTAAGATTATATCACGACTTATCAAGAGATTATTCATTATGTTATAGTTAGTCCCATATGTCTGTCCTCTACTGAGAATTACTTGTCATACGATTTGCTATTATTTTTGCAAAAATTTTATAATCAGTGTTGAGCAGGTGTTATTGGTCTGAAGTGTTCCAATTTATTTGCATTGTTCGTTTTTTTGAGTAGTATGATGACTGCTTCTGAGAAGCCTTCCGGTGGTTCAATATTTTCTGTAAAAAATACATTAAACAGTCTCAACAAACTATCATGAATTTCATCAAAAAATATTTGGTAAAACTCATACGTGATTCCATCAATCCCAGGACTTTTTTTGTTTGAACATTCCTTTAGCGCTGTTATTAATTCTTCCAGATTAATTTCCTTTTGCAAATTGACTTCGTCCTCTGAGTTTAAATTGCTCGTCATCTGTGCTAAGAGACACCTCATATCGCTATTTTCATTCGAAACATCTTTGAATTTATTGGTGAAAGTCTTTTCTGCATGTTTGATCATGTCCTTTGTTGATTCTATCTTTTCATTAGTTTCGTTGTTTATCAGAATTTTTAGGTTATTGTCATTGTGATATTTTTTTATTTTCAAAATATCGTACATCTTAAGTCTGTCAGTTTCTGCTGTTTGATTTTTATTATTACACAATTCTTTCATTCTTTGTTCAGTCAGGTCAAAAATCCGGGATTTAGTTTCACGAAATTCTTTAATAACATTTTTACCTTGGTCTAATTGGTTTTTATACTCGAAAAGCAATTTATTGTGATATTCAAGTAGTAGTTTATGATCGGTTGCTTTTTCAATTTCTAGACATTTGAAGAATTTTTTTACCTTGGGCTTGAATATATTGAACCACCAACGAGTTATATCATTTATGTACCATTGATATGATTTTATACTAACTAGCTCATTCCGGAACGAACATATTGCATCATCATCCTGTAAATTGGAGCTCTTCATTTTCCAATATCCCCAGCCATGTGAGACTACTGGTAATCTTTCAGCTTTACAGGTCCAGATAAGGGAGTTATGGTCTGAAAATGATACTGGACATGTTTTAATATTGACAATACGAGTATGTTCGCCTTGTGATATATATGCTCTGTCTATCCTGCTAGCAGAGTTGACTCTAATATATGTAAACTCAACTTTTCGTTTATGTATTACTTCCCAAATATCAATGAGTTTCATATTAGCTACGACGTTTTTTAAAGATTGACAAAGAGGAGTATTATTCAAACTGTCTTTAGATTTGTGATACAGTTGAAGTCACCAAGGAGAGTGATGGGAAAATTAGAAATAACATGTGCTTCTAACTCGTCCAGAAAAAGCCTGTCCCTCTGATTTTTTTTTGTCAGTACCAGATGGAGCATATATATTTATAAAATGCATATTATCAATAGTTACTGATAAAATTCTTCCATTAGGGTTCATTAAAATGTTGTCAGCCCTCAAATTATTGCGGAATATAATAGCAGTACCTCGATCTTCGTACCCAACATTGAAAATATAGTCATACTGACTCAGCTTTTTAATACATTCTGAATTGACTTCTTGTAAACAAATTATATGGATATCGTTTTGAATTATGAATTTATTCGGCAATTTTTGGGTGACAACATTTTTTATTCCATTGACATTAACCGACGCTATTGTTCGTACTGTGAATGTAAGTGAAAAAAAAAGAAACATATTAACTGCCTAATGTAGTTCATTATCACTAATGAAATCACTGCTATTACCACTTTCACTTTTTTCTTCCTCACTGATACCTTCGTGGAACATGTCGATCTGGCTAAGGTTTCCTGTTGCTATCTTCTTTTTCAAGGTTAACTTCAATTTTTTTGGCTCTTCTTCGCTTGAGGTATTTTCCGGTCCTTGTTTGATTTTATTTCGCTTTCCTTTTTTCTTCCCATTCAACGCCGCTGCTTCAGTTTGCTTTTCTGTCATCTCAATACACCATTCCGTTTTCTTTGCTGCTTCGTTGGTATTTACCACTATTACCTCTGGATATATATTCCTAGTTTCACTACTATTTTCTGCCTCTACTTTATCTGACTGGACAGGGGTTGCATTTAGATTTTCTACCATTATTTCTTCCGTTGGATGAGGGGCAGGGGGTCTTCAGATTGTGTCCATCCTTTTTTGTATAGAGTTAGGGCAATCCCTTCGTATATGTCCTGGCTCATCACATAACATGCAAGTTCTTACTTGTCCTGCATATGTAACCAAGGATATGTCCGTTTTAACTCTTATATAAGATGGAACCGGTTTGATCATATTCATGCTAACTATTCTCACGCCTGTCTCCACTGGATAATAATCTTCAAATTTCCAAACTTCATTCCTTATAGATTTTACTTCACCAAATTTATTCAACACTTCTTTGATATCCTCATTATTCATCTCTACTGGAAAGTCGAATATCCTCATATTTACCAAGGGTTCCTCTTCGTAGATATCGATGTTGTGCCTTATATTCTCTTCGTCCACATAAACCACGTTATTTTTGTGTCGCTCCACTGTTTGCATTACCAACTCCCTATTCACTAACTTCACATACACTTTAGCTTTTATGTGATCCACTTGGATACATTTCACATCACTTACTGGAAACTGAAACACTTCCTTAATTAACTTGTGAATACTAATATAACTTGGTCTTCTTTGAACACTTCTAAAATCAAGTGTTAACGTATTCACTCGTTGAACACCCATTGTGCTGGTTACTCACAAATGAGTATCCACCGGTTATGTAAGTTTGTAAGCGCACTCTTATCTCTGCACGTCTGTATCAGCCCGTAACATAAACTGTTTTATTCGGTATTACTCGAACGTTCACACTCAAATTCGATATGGCATAATGAATTGGGGAGCTGGCACAGACCGTTCAAGAGTCTTACAAAAGTCCGCACTGAGAATCCTCTGTAATCTACCTTGGGGACATTCATGCAGGGAGTCATATGAAAATAACAAAAATTCTCACTGTGATTGATACCTATACTAAATTTCGTGCTATGTGCGTCAGAATCTGTCATTATTCAGCTGCAACATATCGAAGCATAATCTCTACCAAATTTAATAATAATTCACTTCCGGCTAAGCACTAAACCAAGTTTTACCATAGGAACTTGTATTACAATGGCTGCAAAATCTATAATAATTCACCTGAAGATGTGCAAAGTGCGCCAAACATTTTCAAAAATAGGCTCGAAGAATCCTTGACCCAAAAGAACTTCTACACACTTGATAAATTCTTTTCTTAAGATGGTGTTGGGACTCATCTGTGTCTAGTTGTTTTAATTTATATATTTGTGGTTCGTCTTGATTTGTGTTTTATTCATAGTTTATTCTATATTTTTTATTTTGTATGTTACTGTGATCAATTTACTGACGCTCTCGGCAATGCGTTATGGATATCATTGTAATGGTTTTGATAACTTATTGTTGATCAAAGTATATTACTATTATTATTTACTCATTCATTCACCTATCTCTTGATGAGAAGCAACCGTTACAAACATGAATGTTTCGAGATTTGTAACACATTTGGCTATAGGTGAACTATAAAATAAACTACACGTGGAAAATTAAAGTAACCTGTAAACAAAAATTTGAGAAATATACTTCACCCACAATATTGTTCCTTCGACATTTTGAAAAGACTCAAAACAGATGTTTAATTTTTTAATGTTGTAATATATTGTGCAAGCTTTTGGATCCCATTGCACTAGCTCAAATCATTCTGATGAATACCCCACAACCACAATGAAAAGGTGACGCTTTTATACTGGTTTCAGATTGCAAATGAATTTTGAAAGTCCAAAAAAGAAAAACTCGGGGGTTATATCCCGAGTGAAACATGTTTAATCGGTTGAAATGTGTGCTGCACTTCAATAATTTTCGAAATTTTATTTAGCAAATGACTTGAGTGTAACAATTTGTTAAAATTCTGAGAGAGCAGATCAAGGAACTTTATCTTGAATTTTTTTACAAAGAAGCGTTTGCTCAAAAGCAAAATTTTGAAAATTATTTAAATGCACACATTTTGGTCGATCGAGCTTGATGTAGAGGAATATATGTTGGGATCATTTCGAGAATTAAACTCTGAAAACCTCTAAATCGAACATAGAAGCTATAACACTTGAAAAGTAAGCCATAAGCCAGGTTTATTTCGATCAGTTTCATGAATAAAGAGGTCTAATGCAATGATTCACTGTAAAACTCTGTGAAAGCAGTCTACCTTCCAACTTTTTCCGTTCACATTTTCAGTTCACATTGATATCATACAAAAACATATTCTAGTTTATTCCAGTAAGAATGTGATTGGCAAAAAAACTCATAGCGAACACAGTATGCAGAAAAAATAGTAATCCAACTGCCGCCTTTCCGCGAAAAATTTAGAAGAATATAGTCTATCGACTTCGACGTCTATCTAACACGCAATGTGATTTTAATTTATTTCAACAAAATAGTGTTCTGTCAGTGATAAAGGACCACATGTGCGCAGAAGAGCCATTGTTCATTCCAAGAATAACACAGTGAAATTCCATACTTGGATCGAGAGGGCCAAACCACCAAACTATAAAGATTTCTCTCGAAACTAAAGTCACAACCCTTGTTTTGTGTGCGCAATACATTTTTCTTCGGACTTATAAGACTTACATAACGCACTCGTTACGCTTTAAATTATGGGTAAGTTAATGAACTGTGTCATGCAGTGTAAGTCGTCTCAGGATACGTCACGCCAAATATTCCGAAAAAAGTACTTTTCGCCCAGAAGACATGTTGTAATTGTGGTGGCAAAAGAGATTTTTATATTTTATTAGTTTGATTTGATCGTTTAGAGTATGAAAGTCAGTCCTCAGCAAGTCGATTATATAGTACCCTGCATTTGTAGATTTTCAAATTCATTTCATTCAACGTCGGCTTATTTCCGCTACCAAGGTCAATCACCGACGTCGGTGAGCGCACTTTCCCCAACCGGACAATTTTGCCGATCCCTCCGGTATTCCAACCATTGGTGGAGATCTCTTACGAGCCCAATATCCATGGACTCGGGACCGCCGGCTTTACGTCCGCGCCGAAGGACGGGTATCGTCTATATATCTTGTGCTCATTGATATATTGTCTGCGAGCTATGATATGCTATTTTGCTGCAGCTGTATGGGCTTTCGACGCGGATTTCCCCTGTATGGTCAACCATCCAAGTACTAACCGCGCTCGGCGTTTCTTAACTCCAGGTATCGAATGACTGAAGTTAACCTGAAGAGCTGGGCCATGCCCTGCATATGTAGTATTCGCAATTTTTTTCAATTCATCCGATATTGTATAGTTTTACAGGTCAAGCTACATAAATGTGGCGCAATTGATTTTGGTTTATACAATTATGCCGTTGCCTATCTGAACTTGTTTCTGTTATCTGTAGTGTTCGCCACAGGACCCGACTATACAACAGAATATATCACAGAAATCTGTACAGAACAAAACTGCAGAAACTTGTATTGTCGACAGCTGAAGGCAGATTTTCCATATTTGGATTTATCTAACCACTCAACCTCTAACACAACTTAAGTGCGAGACGCAATTTTCTTCGGAAAATATGACGTCACGTACCAGAAGTCTCACATTATAATGTTCTGAAATTGTTCCTTTAGCTGATAATACAGGTAATAGAGGAATTAGTTTTGCAAAATTAGGCAGGAGTTATTTTATTGCATGGATAGTTGCAGTCTGACGTACTTAACTCAAAAACACAAAATACTTACCAAAATGGCGAACGGAAGTGCCGCCATTTTGTGAAAAACCGTTTGGGCCTGTATCTCCGTAACCGTGCACTTTAGGCCCACAATTATAGGAGCCTTTTTTATAGATAATTAAATTTCCTATCTTTCTTATTCAATAATTTTTTTTGTAGCACTTACCGTTCACGACTTATATCATTATTACTTTTTGTTTATTCACTTTTTTACCGATATCTCTTTAAATAATTGTTTAAACAATAAATTGTTCATAATAAAACTTTTAAATCAATACATTTTCAACAACTTTTATCTGATACTTTTTTCTCTATAGTTAATATTTTTGAAGTTACAACGCGTACTACCGAGTACAAGGTTATTAAGAACGAAGTATGCATAGCGTAATGATCCGAATCCGATACATAATGAAAAAAATTTGAATTTTAGAATTTTTTTGATTTAATAAATAATTAATGATTCAAGTTCTTACCTGCAAGAAATAGCGAATACCCATTAAAATTTTTTCTTTGTATTTTCTTTTATACAATTAAATATTACTATAATTAATTCAAAAACTACTGCCATAATTACACGCAAATGAAAAATGGAATATTTATTGAAGAATATATGTGAAATTTATTTTTACAAATGTACACCAAAATGAATCATATGTCTTCTCTGACTCTTTGGCGTTTCGAGGGTGGTGAGGTTTCGATGTTGGTTACATTCTCCTCTTCCGCTTCGTTATCTTCGTCAGTGGCATATAAAGATTGTAACGCATCTATTTATTTGTCGTTAGAATCATCACCAATATCTTCATCGATGTCGCACAATTCTGTGTTGTTGACGATTACTTTCAGCTGATTAGTGCACGTTTCCTCTGTGCAGTCCTCACAGATTAGCGTACAGTCCGATCCTGCTTTTCGGCACCCACAGGCTCTGCCACAGCCAGTTCTGCATTTGCATGAAATGCACTCTAGTAGACTGGCTGGTGCAACTGGCATTGTCGACGCGATTGGTTGAAGACCCTGTGATTTGCGTATCCAACCCCATTCTTCTGGAATCAAATAATTTCCAAGCCAGGCTTGAATTAACTTTCACAATTTCTTCACAAAAATTAATTATAAGACGTACAAATCTGCCACACGTAAATATCGCTGTTAGATCTACCGTAGCACAGACTAATATAAGCATACTGAGCATAAAAATGCTCTATTGACAACCCCTCCTTAAGAAGGGTCTCTGCATATACCTGGCCAAAAAGTTGAATGACGTGTTCAGGCTGAGCTGGCGTTGATCTCCCAGATACAAGACGATTGAAATTAACGCGTTGTAACTTCGAAAATATTAACTTTAGAGAAAAAAGTTTTGAATAAAAGTTTTAGAAAATTCATCGATTTAAAAGTTTTATTATAAACAATTTATTGTTTAAACAATTATTTAAAGAGATATCGGTAAAAAAGTGAATGAACAAAAAGTAATAAAAATATAAGTCGTGAACGGTAAGTGCTACGAAAAAAATTATCGAATAAAAAAGATAGGAAATTCAATTATCTATAGAAAAGATCTTTATGATTGTGGGCCTAAAGTGCACGGTTACGGAGATACAGGCCCAAACGGTTTTTCACAAAATGGCGGCACTTCCGTTCGCCATTTTTGTAAGTATTTTGTGTTTTTAGGTTGAGTACGTCAGACTGCAACTATCTATGAAATAAAATAACTCCTGCCTAATTATGCATTATGGACACGAGTAGCTCGCTCCCTATTACCTGTACTATGACGAACGTCAGGCCTTACTTTGTAACGTCCGATTACCTAGCACGGTGCCCTGGCGGGGATATGATGCAGTTCAGAAGAATTCAACACTTTCTTCGACTTACCTGGAATTTTTAGCAAAATGACAGCTTTATGTAAGATGTCTTGCAGTAAGTGGCATTGTGAAACTAAAAAATACCCTTTTGGCACAAAATGACTTTTCCGCGCTTTTTTTGTGGAAACATTTGCTCCTTATCCACTTTCCGTGAGCTCAGAACTCACAGAGAACCATTTTGTCGAAATGAATTCGCATTTTATGCTCCACGCTATTCAAATTGGCATCGCATGTCACATAATTGGCACTATCATAGAAGTCAACGATTCAGTATTTTCACTCCCAACTGGAACTACAGCGCCTTCGGTGGTCGTTGCCCATTAGTTTTAAATTTATTTCTGTGTTCTATGGCGAACACCTCCAAAACCCAATAATTTCATTGAAAGTGGATTTGAATACTGGAACTAACACATGAATTATTCTGCGCAATACAAACATTATTACTTGTTCTTTGACAGAATCTGAAAAAATGATATATTTTGAAAAAATGTGACGTGTGCTGCGAAACATATTGAAGACACTATTGCCATCTACAGTGTTGTAGAAATCCCTCAATAATCCCTCAATACATATTTCAGTTTTTGAAATGAGCACAGCTTGTATCAGTCGAATAATATCGTTGCAATGCGAATATAGCATAAAGTTGTATCAGTGTCTCCGCAGCAAATTCAGAGAGACACATTCTTGGGACATTATTGTTTTGCAGAGATATGGCTGCTCATAAAATAATCCCTTATGAGTTTCGCCATCATCTGTGACCGGGATCATAACTCCGTCCTCCCAACTGTTTCTAGATTCTCTTAGCTTTGCTGGTCCGAAACCCCTCGAGTTGGGTGATAAATCACCAACAGGAATGCAGTTGAGTAAACGACGCGCATTACAATGGCTATAAACTGCT
Source organism: Zygogramma bicolorata (assembly GCA_032362365.1). Lineage (NCBI taxonomy): Eukaryota > Metazoa > Arthropoda > Insecta > Coleoptera > Chrysomelidae > Zygogramma > Zygogramma bicolorata. Next base: position 95,725 of record JAVJAQ010002051.1, read on the forward strand.
CATATACCCCTAAGTTCTGCCATTTCAGTTTTGTGATCGTTGAATTATTCCAAACAATGCTCTATTCGAGTGTTACGTGAAACGGAATAACATAACTGTGGCGAAGTTAGTGCGATGTTGGTATTCTAGATTGAAATATAAAACGGGAAGATCACATTACAAAGGTTCAAAATCAAAGTATCCTGGTTGCTGTTTGAATAATTTTTTTAGAATCCGATGCGACAGTGGGTGTATATAACACTGAAGGATCGTTGGTGTCATCATTCACCAGAATATATGTTAGAAGTGTAGAAGTGTGCCAGATGTTCGTTCAATGATTGAAAGGATTTGAGTTGAAATTTTCCAATGAGGAAATTTTTCTTTCTGGGATTCTTCTGGCATTTGATAGTTGTTGGTGAAAGAATTGCAAATAACCATGCTGTCTTTGAGGAGAAACTCGATTGTACTAGATCTCTGAATCCTCACGAAGACTGTCAGGTTTGTTTCCATGGAACAAACCGATCAAATATGAATTCGAAAAAGATATGGAATTTGAAGATAAAAGGCTAATTTCGATTATTATTGATTCAAAAGTGAATTTGCAAATGTTGAAATGTGAACTCATAGAATGTGAATAATTTGAGTGAGACACTTTATATCAACATAAAACAGTTTTATAAGTAAGCCTTCATCAGAGACAGTTATTTCAATATCGATAATGGATGCCAAGTTGACGGAAATTATATCATAGACTCGAAATAAAAATCAAACCATATATTCAGTAGACAATGCTGTATTTCAAATGAATCGTAGAATGTCGATTACTTGTTGGAATAATCGATCAACAACTCTCCCTCGTCTATAAGTTTTCTAATTGATTTTTCATGATTCTCCTCACAATAAATATGTTTCTGAAGGAATTAGATATGCCTTATTGGATGGAATTAATCATATTGAACTTATATTCATTTAGAGCATTTATAATGTTACATTCGATCATCATATCGTAGCTGAATTTTCTGCAGTCTAAAAACTGTCAAAACTGAAGTTTATAATGAAGGTTTTCTTTTTGTTGAGACCATTAGGAAACGAATTCTCATCTGAGAATTAGAACGTTACAGTGAAATGGAAAACATCAGGGATAATACCCACTATGAAACGGGTAATATAATGTAATGAGTAATAAAGGAAGAAGGAGCTGTGGAAGAACTGAAGTGAAAAAGATTTAATTACTTCGATATGTTCTACACCGTGTTCGTTCAACAACGTTCAAAACAGTTATGACCTAATTCGAGACCATGATCGTAAGGAACAGGAAGGAAAATCCTACCGTCGTTCTCTAGTATTTCGGTCATTTATTTCTTTATTTCACCGACACACTAATGGCGGTTAAAAATGTGCAGTTTTTAATTAAGGTCGTCCAATTTACATGGTTTGCCAACTGCTGAACATAGCAGAACGGGTCCAAGATTAAAAATTATCCCTATCACATGAAATTTTTCATGAATATAAACTAGGAAAGTCCGATATAATTTGTGGAGATGAATTCATTCGAGGAGAGAAATTGAATTGGAAAGTAGGCAGAGAATTGAAAAAAGCGTTGGTGAGCTGATGATATTCAGATTCTCCCTTCAAATACAGGAATTTGCATAATCTGCCTTTACTCTCGAAGTGGCTTCCTGTGATGAAGATGTCTCTGAGAAGTCAAATTAATTTTTGAGATTCCCTTGGCTTCCCACCAGATTGTCCAAATCGATAACGAAAGCAAATAGTGAAATTGCAAATCCTCGATTACCTCTTTCCCAATTAGCTCTGAAAATGATTATCAACCAATATTCCACTGTTGAATAATTCCCAAATTTCGTTGAGAACATACTGTGATGATAATATAACGAGCGATTCAAGAGTTATGCTGAATGAAGTGTCAAAGAAAATACCGCTCTAATTATCGAGAATACTCAGTTGAAAAATTCATTTCATTCTGATAATAGTCTGAAAATGTCATTCCCAAGAAAAACTTCAACCGACATTCCGAATGGAAATTCCTTTGTTCTGACAGTTTCTTAGGAAAATTTTATCTTGAAAACGTGGAAACGTACAAGAGAATCTCAACGGCATTATATCCGACTTCAGTGAAAAATTTTCCATTCAAGGCGCAATTGGGTGTATAAGAAGCTTCACTAAGGGTACTGAAAAATCCGAGTGACATCTAGACGGGTACGGGAATACCGCGAGGAACTGAAATATATGGCAGACCATAAATAGACTGACTCTTCGATAGGTCCCAGGTCACTCAAGTATCGCAGGCAATGAAAAAGCAGAAGCGCTTGCAAGACAAGGATCATAAACACCTTATACTGGACCCGAGCCAGCAGTGGGGGTACCCAAAACAATGATACGGAATGACATAGAGAATTGGGTGAGAACAAAACATAGGGATTACTGGGGAAATCTACCCAGTAGCGCTCACGGAAGAACTTTCATAAAATGACTGTCGAGGAAAAAGACTGGAGACCTACTTCAGTTTCACAGGAATCAGATATAGGATTTAACAGGGCTGCTGACTGGACACTGCCCACTCTGACACCCGAATAAGATATGGCTCTACAACGGTGACCTTAACTGCAGACGATGTAACAAACGGACAGGGACAGTTCGACACATAATTTGCGAAAGTGAGGCTCTAGATCATAAAAGGCAACAGATATGTGAAAAACCAATTTTGGATCCAGAAGAATATGACAAACAGCCAGTGATCAACCTGCAAAAACTTGTGCAGGAAACAAGGTTTTCAGATTGGGTGTCATGAAGTATAGGGAAGCAAAGCGCAGTAAGCCCTAGATGCTGAAGTAATTCCCGGAAACCTGGCAGTAAAGGAAAGGTCAGACGGCTTCCACGAAAAAAAAAAAAATTGCTTATTGTTCTCTTCATAAATAACAAGATGGAGTCACCTCAAAAAAATTTCTTACCAAAGCCATTCTATTTTCGTATCACCGGTAGTTCCCACATGAGATCTCGTATAGGGCGTTCTAGTGTAAAATTGAGAAAATAGGTTGTCTATTCTATTATCCAGAGAAGAAGTGAGGCTTTGTGTGGCGAGCATAGAGATTGACAAATGTCATACAAGGGGGTTCACCAACTATGTAATCCACAAAAAACACTTCTCATCAGAAATGCACGTGCTATTCTTCCTTCAAACGTTAAAAAATTCTGGGGAATAATGAATTGATTTTTGAAGCTGTATCTTACGAAAGCGCTGAACGGACATACAGGAAGAAATAATATTATTGAGGAATCCAAATACTTTATATTATTGGTAAGACGCAAATACTCGCTTCCTGTATCGTGCCAACTTTAAAATAATACTCGTGTAGTTTATAATCGATTAATTGGCATTTTGAAAGATATCAGCAAAGAGTTGCTGCAACTAGCTAGAATGGATTAGGTTCATCTTCATTCACAAAAGATTGAAAGTGGAAGTAGTAACAGGCTGAATTCATTTCAATTCAAACTGGCTACAGTCTTTTGATAACGTACCCTCTTACGAAAAGAGGAAAAATGACTTCATCAGCTTCAACTGTTCCATCTCCCAAATATTATCAGTGAAAACGGCAATTTTTCTCTCATTTGGGAGGCAAACTCGCAATTAGACTATCAGGCAAACCTTGAGCACACGCAATTTTGAATTTCAATGCGAGCAAACAAACCAAATTTGTACATCATTCCAACTAATGCATATTCAAACAGGCACTGAGGGATGTTAATTTCTACGTTTCGTTAGTGGATTTGATCTCCGTGAAATCAACTGGAATTCAGTGCTCCACGTAATATACCGGGTCTCAGATGAATATGTATAGGGATTTTCGTAAATGTACACTTTGGATTGGGTATGCGTTGTTCAGCTAATGGAATGGAAATGTCTATGAATGTAAGAAATTGTGTATGAGAACTATGAAGTTTGTCTTGCCATAGATTGGGTGAATTATTGGAATTTTGTCCTCAAATTAGAGGAGGTTAATAAGTAGGATGGAATCCTTTGATATGAAATTGGATCTTTCGAATAATGCTAGCCTTATCACTAGAACAGAGAACTCAAATGAACTTGTATTCAACTCGCACTCCGAAAACTGAGATGATATATTCGGGAAAAAGAATAACCATTATTATGGTCCGAGCGCTAGTGAAAACCGTTAACTCCGCTATATGTATGAGGAAGAAATAAGACTGAGAATATCAGATCATAATGAACTATTCTCTATTTTCGGATTGCACCTATCTTCAAGAATGAGTAGGTGTATTCTCTCAGTTGAGTTACTTTGTTTAACGGATAGGGATGGGGATAGGTAGCAGTTATGATTAGGAAGCTTTTGAATTGATATATACTGTTCGCGGTTCCGTAAACTTTTCTAGATTTTGAACGTTGTTGATATTTTTTATGTTATAATCAAATATAACATTAATATACAGTGTGGTCCATCAAGTGTGCAAAAATGATTTTTTTTCTATTACTTGCACAATTGAATTTTGAGTACCGCCAAAAGTTAGTGCATGTTTGATAACCTTATTGAATATACTCATAATGGTTCCAATGAGCATACAGGTGAGGTCGAAAAATATCAAATTCGTCCAAGAATGAGGTATATGTTTTTTAGAGAGATCCAAAAATTATCATTTGGAAATGTTGTTTAGCATCAAAAGTTTCACTATTTTTTTGGTAAATTTTTAATTTCTCCTGTATATTATTTTTGTGTATTCTGATTTTATACTTATTCACAATAGCCACAATCAAATCATTTCGGCATTAGTTTTGTCAAGTCGATGCATATTTGTAAAATTCATTTGGATTTTTACTTTTTCAGGTAACCGCAAATTTCAAGTTTGTTGCAATAGAATTCCATATAATTTTGAAATTTCGCGACATATATGGAAAATTTTAGCATAATGTTGAATTGTATTGCTATAAACTTGAAATTTGCGGTTACCTGAAAGTATATGAATCCAAGTAAATTTCGCAAATATGCCTCTGCTTGAGAAAACATTCTACTCTTTCAAAATTGATTGAACACCTTCCAAAGCTCACTCAAGAGTTTTTCAAATACGTCAACGTAGACGATGTCCGAAATTTGCGTGGATTCAAGATCCTTTCTTGCACGAACTCCACCTGAATGAAGATAGTAGCATTGACCTCCTCTGTTCCTCCAATCCTTGAAAAAGATTAACGCGTTCTTTGATGGAGTTCTGGATATCGATCCAAAATGAATATCCAACTCTGAGTTCAAAAGCGCTTCATTTCCTCCACGAAATCCCATTTATGTAAAGCCAGAATTCCAGCAGTAGCTGTAAAGATAAGTGTGGAGCAAGAAACGAGGATAGCAGTGTCAAACATAATCTCCCGTTTTGAAAAAACATATCGAGATCACAGAAATCAGAACTGTACAGAAGCGAAGGAAAGCCACATTGCTCGATCGCAGTGACCATTTAATATGAATGATAATTGTCCCTGTCATTTTGAAATTCAGTTGATTACTTCACCTAGAAGGTAGGGGTATTTTATTTATTAATGATGATTGGATAACATGAAGAAGATCATGGAATGTCTCTTCAAATTATTCATCAAAACATTCAACCGTTTATACCTTTATGAAGTACTGTTGTTGTTTTGAATTAATTTTCTGTGTGTAGCAAGTTTTATTTTCTAATGATGAACATATTAACTTTTCTTAATGAGCGAAGCATGATTTCACTAACATATGATTTCAAGGGTACTGAAATTTGCTCCCTCAACATCAAAGGTGCCGACTTTACTTTCGCTTCTATGTAGTTCCGATATTCTGTGTCGAGATCAGCATATTCACGCGTCAAAATAATTGAATTCACATTGTATTTCTTCGCTTATTTTTTCACAAATGATGAATGTATATTTGCGTATCAATGTTAATATCAATATTCAGCTTCATATTCTACGTAGTGTCATTATTTTTCCTTTCGAGTAATTAAGGGGTGCTAAGACGTATTAATAAACCATAATAAACCAAGTACTGAGAGATAGTAATTGTCCCAAATGAAGCATGTAGTTCACACGCTGAGCTCACTAACATACTAACTTGTTACAGACGTCCGCTCACTAACCACCAAGACTAAAGAACTCCCAAATAATTCCCGCAAGTTCCCGAACCCCTCGATCATGGCCAGCTAAGACGAGGGGCGCCCCAGAGCGCACCCGGCGCTACGATGCCCCACGCATGATGTACCCCATGGTGCAATCGTCACAGAAACCAGACCACAGACAACCCCATATTGCGCTCATCAGCGAGCAGAGGCTTCGGCCCCTTCAGGAGCAGATCCCCCCTTCAGACGAAGAGGAACAGGAGGAGGACTCGATCAAGAGGAGGCCTCGACGACCGTTCCACAGGCGGGTTTTTTCCTATGTTCGAGAAGCTTGGACGGGAGTCAAGTCTGCTTTAGGTACCGTATGAGGTGATATAGAAATAGTATGGCGAAACGTAGCGGAAGCTGGGATTGAATAGAGAATGTATTTCTCAATATGTTTCTGTATAAAGCGTTGGGTCAACCATCAGCCCAGAAACAGTAGAAGTCTGAAATCATATACACTCACAGCCTTATCTAGTTATTCAGATTATAGAATTCCGAGTTATGATTCGCCAACCATGGAATTATTTTAATTTTTATTCGAGTTCATGACAGTTCCAGATATTCTATTCATCAAGTGTAATAACATTAAAACTCACCAAGAATACTTAACGAAAACATTTGTTTTTCAATTCCTCTTAATCAATTTATAGTGAACGGAAAATCTTATTTCGAAATATGCTCTTGAACCTCAATAGAATTTGACTTGAATCTTTAATATTCATCGCGAGAGGACGTCGATTCATCATTCTGATAACAGCATTCGCAATATCTGATTGAAGAGAACCTCCAGAATCTAACAGCATAATCGAAAATTCATTCGGAATTCATGGCCTATACATCTGTTGAAACCTGTTGATAACAAGGTATAGAATTGAATCACACAGTAGAACAGTCAATTATGTATCTCAAACATCGAAAATGAACGAGAAGAAGTTAATCAGAGAAGTAATAATAAGGATAAAGGAATCGAATCGATTAGGACACTCAAATCCAAACAAAATAATTGAAATGGGTTGTGGTCGAAGAATAAAAATTGAAAGTTCAATTGATCAGAAATCAATATTGAGACGAAATATAAATTATTGAATGTAAATCCGTGTCAAAGATGGGAAGATCTTCTTTCTTCTGGTATGTCAGGACTTGAGCAGTAGTGAGTTTTTTCTTTAGTAATGAAAGCTAGAACTTTCTCCTCCGTTAGGGTGTGCAGGGTCTCGCTATCTTTCCGAATTCCTCAACGAATCGAGACTCATAACGCTCCTGACTGTGAACTTGTTTTTGGGTATGGGCCATTCCTATACTGCCCTGATCTTATCCAGATTGGTCGCAATGCCCTTCGAGGACACGACGTGCCCTAGGCAGTTGGGGGTTCAGATGCAAGTTTTAACTCCGCAGCCTGCTGAAAACGTCTTTCAAATTTGACAGGTGCTCATCAAAAATTTTCCTCATCACAATAATGCCGTCGAAGTAGACCAGGCATGTCTTCCATGTGAGCCCCCTTAGCCCAGTGCCAATAATCGGTCAAAGGTGATAGGAGCATTGCAGAGTCCAAATGGCATATGTCGAAACTGGTAGAGTCAATTGCCGGTAGAAAAGTCCGTTTTCTCTTCTTCGTTGTGATGGACCGCCACCTGTCAATACCCACTCTTCAGGTTGAGAACCATGTACAGTTGACAAGTACGTTCAATGTGTCGTCTATTCTGGCTATCTTTTTCTGCGACATTGTTGACTTTCCTGTAGTCCACACAGAATCTAATTGATCCATACTTCTCGGTAACCATCACTACAGACCAAGGACTACTGTATTCCTTTTTCACCTCTTCTGGTTCTCTAGCTTCTTTTTTCTCCTAGCGTAGTTGTTTTTCATCTTCTTTTTCTTTCCGACGTCGTTGCTCTTCAGATTATTTTCCTTCCGGCGCCGCGTGCCGTTGTTCTAGCCGCAACTCCATAGCCTCCAACTTTTTCGTTAGTTTATCCATATCGTCTCAATTGAACCTCCTCGTATTCACCATGAATTTATTTTCTCAGTAAAAAATCCATATTTCCCATTTTTGTTCCAATGATGTCGAAAATACTGATCATTCCTGTACAGCTTATCCAATCCATCTTGACACAAACTCACCTACTTTTCCAGTTGCACACTGTTAGTGCAGACCATGACGAAAGAAAAAACACTTACCAGGAATAAATTTCAACACAGTGAACACATATAATTGGTGGTTTTTTTATCTTACTATATTTCCTAGAGATTGCTGGGCATATACGTACGCATATACAAGATTAATTGGATAAGCTATAATTCTGGATAGCACGGGAATGGAAGGAGTAATTACCAACTCGATTCAATTCAATAATAATGTAATTATTCGATAAAGGCTCACCCAGGACTAATTCCCATCGTAATTATATTACCTACTACCATTCAGTTTTGTTTTCGTCGGTTTCCTATTCATAATTTGATTGAGTTATATCATGATGACAAGTCGAAAACACACTTTCATCTCAATTTAGTGCAGTTCATGTCGAAAGCTAGTTATAGAAATTATTGTGGAAAGTTATTCAGAATAACGCAGACTACATTCGGGAAAACATTCCGTTTGAATAATTACTTGAATTCATCAATTATGTAGACGATTTTTTCGGTAATTCAAATGGGATAGAAAAATACTGCAAACGGCTCCCAACTGAGGATTGCTAACATAAAACCTACTTGAGGAAGTCCAGTAATAATAGGATACTGGGTTTTGTCTGAAAAATGTCTTCTTTTGTTCTTTTCTTCTTTTGTTGAGATTATTTTTCTATCGATTTGATGTCGAAGAATTGATGAAAGGAGTTTTGTTCTGATCAATCTTTATCGGAAGATCTAAGGAAGGATGAGTGTGACATCTCTCATGATTGAATAGAGACGGATAAAATATAAATATGGATTAGTGTGAGAAACATCAACAACGATAAGAGCATTCCAGAATGGATTATTGATATTGTTTGCTGTTTTCACAAAGGGTATTCGAAAGTTATATCCCAAGATTGAATGGGTCAACATGACAAGTCACTTGAATGTGTAATAAGTTCACGAACCTCGTAGGTTGACTGAGCTCGATGTACGAAAGATATACTATTAGACGCGCAAACTTTCCGGGGTAAATTGAAAATCTGCCCTTGTACACTTGTATAGATTCCAATATTGATTCTAATTTTTTCAGATTGTAGTAGGTTTGGAACCCAGAAAACTACGGACCAAATATATTATTGGGATTATTTTCACAAAAAAATACACAATAGCTCTTTTATTTTTACTACGTCCACAATGAAAGAGGGTTTTCTCCTTTTTTTGTGGAAAACATAGTATGTTTTATTTTTTGTTCCATTTTCATTTACATGTTGGCTCGCCTTCACGTGAGAAAACAAAATAACGCTCTTCCGTGAAAACACAACCACTCTTTTCAAAAATTCATTGTTTTTCAAATGAACAGAACCGTGCCCAATCCACCACATTTATTTCTCCTTTCACGTTAACGGAATCTATTTTTGAAATCCAATTGATTCTGTCTGTTTCTATTATACTTCTCACTAATGGTATCGTCATTCGAAAGGGGGTGTATTGGGTGTATTAACCTGATTAAGCGATCCTACTGCATACCCCAACATCGGAATACATTTCGTATCACAAAAGGGATCCCAGCGCCTGAAACATTTATTCCGTTCACGGGTACCGTCAGCTGGTATCTTGTCATTCAGTTGTCGAGTGGCTGAATATATGGAGACAGCTCAGAAGGAAGTAAATGAATCATTCCACCACAGTTATGCGACAAATTGAAATGGGGAAGTTGATTTTTGGCGGAATGCATACGGAGGATTCGTATGCGGCGAGCAATCTGGGATAATGCTCTCCAGCGCAAAATGGGAGACATGCGAAAAATGTACTGGGAATGTTTATTTTCCTACATGTGGTGTTTTCATTGCGTTGTGAGTGCTGCAGTGTTGTCCTCAACCCTCTTTGCTGACATTGTTCTGCTCTGCTGAATAAATTTCAGTGATCGTCTTTTTGTCAGAGTTATTCGTGTCGTTCAGTAAATAAACGTAGTATGTTTAATTGATAGATGCTGTAGATGAAATGTGAATGAATGCCTACTGTATATTGGGTTCTCAATGGCAAACGCCACTTTGGTCAACATCTCATCGATGACATTTTTTTTTCAGCATTTCATCTGATTTATTCTTTCTCTCTCTTAGAGAATATCAATTCCTGTAGCGTTGGCCCCAACTATTCAATAAAATTGAAGGGATTAAAGGAAACTGTAGAAACTACAAATGCAGAATACTGTATCATCGACGATCTGGTGACAGATTTTCCATACATACGGCCAGTTGAACATACTCCAGTGAACTGTGGTTCAAGTGAACCGAGTTCAGTTGCTAGGCATTAGCTAATAGAATATTTTGTTTCTTCAGATAATGTGGCGTCACATATAGTTATGCCATCTGTATGGCTTAAGCCGGACATGTTAGTCTTTTTCCGGTCTTGTATGGACAAACATTTGTGGGTCCGGCGTGTGGGCTTTATGTTCTTCTTTGCGTCAATAAACAACAATAAAATGTTTGATCAATTTCTAAATGCCACCAAAATTTTAGATAATAAAAAAACTGTGACATCCAAAACCTCTTAGCACATAAAAAGTAATTTCATGTTGAAGAATTTCATTCTGAATTTCTGAATTAGGCTGATTACTATTTTACAGGTCATAACGCTAACGTTGAAAGAATTTTCTGTTCAAAAAATTATCAGTAGACGAAGAAAATTAATAAACTACAAACAGAGACAATTACAAAGATGATATCTACATTGTGCGATTTTGGTCAGCGAAATTCAAGATAATTTTCAATTTTATAGTTTTATACCCAGGATAATATTATATTTTGTTTGTGTTTGTATCATTTTTATATCAAAAACTAAAAATAGTTACTGTTTGAACGTCATTATTTTGTGGTGGATCGAGATTTGTTCCGTAGTTTTCTGGGTATTGTAACCTACCACAATCTGAAAAAATAAGAATTAATATTTGATTCTAAACAAGTGTAGAAGGGCAGATTTTCAATCTACCCCGAAAAGTTGCTGCGTCTATTGAAAAACAGTTCTTCCTGGATAAAACAAATCCAGTTAGTCAGCAACTTCTCGTATAACTCAAATTTTGTCTATCAAAAAAATAATAAGAGCTAATATATATATATATATATATATATATATATATATATATATATATGTACATATATTAGCTGTAATGGGTGTCTATTGAAACAAGGAATGCTGGAAACTGATTTATTTAGATTTTCGTCAAAAGCGTATCGGACAATCATGATCATAAAAAACATAAAAGTGAGACATTCGAAGAGGGAGATAGATTCCACTAAGAATGTGAATAAATAGTACATGGGCTTAAATGCTAATTGTACATATCATGACAGTAGCCATCCGCGATCCATATCAAGCGAACTCATAGATATACATTCTTCACCAGACAGCATGATGAAAGCAGATTCCTTTAATTTACGTTTCCTGTCATTGCTCTCTTTCGTCATACCATTCCAAATAACACAACGGAAAACACAAAAAATTGTATTCATCAAATTCCTTGTTCGTGCGGTCAAAAATATATCAGTAAAACGTCTCGACTATTGGAAGTGCGAAAGAGTGAACACAAGATGTACATCAGGAATAGACAGACAGGTGGTTCTAAATCATCAGAACACATTCTTACTGCCGATGGAGATCACACAGTAGAATGGAATGGCACTAAAATTATGACGAAAGAGAGCAATGGCAGGAAACGAAAATTAAAGGAATCTGCTTTCATCATGCTGTCTGGTGAAGAATGTAGGTATATCTATGAGTTCGCTTGATATGGATCGCGGATGGCTACCTCTCCTGAAGGACAAAACGTTATGTCAAATTGGAAATATTTGACAAATGTCAGTTATTCAGATTGCCTACCAGATATATTGGGATTTGTACAGGAATTTGCGTATCAGTTTTGAAAACGGAAACGGATTTAGTTTCCGAAACGTTAACGATAAGTATTTTCATTTATATATTAGTTCTTATTATTTTTTTGATAGGCAAAATTTGAGTTATACGAGTAGTTGCTGACTAATTGGACTTGTTCTATCCAGAAAGAACTGTTTTTCAATAGACGCAGCAACTTTTCGGGGTAGATTGAAAATCTACCCTTCTACACTTGTATAGATTCAAATATTAATTCTAATTTTTTCAGATTGTGGTAGGGTACAATACCCAGAAAACTACGGAGTGAAAATAGTTCTTTTTTTGTTTTATTTTATATTTGGTGTCCAAGAAACTAATGTCCGGCTTTTATGTCAAATGTTCGGTTTTATACATATAGCACCAAGTCCTGATTTTGTATTTCACGAGATGGCAACCCTAGTCACATATCCTAAGACGACTTACATTATATGACTCAGTTCGAAATAATTAATATATGTTTTCTGTAACTATCCTGGAATTTTAAGAGAAATTAGAAAGTTACGTAAATCCTTTCCCGATAGGCACATCGATAATTTCGAAGAAAACTGTACTTTGAATACTGAATATGGGTTGAAAATTCGATTCCGAAGAAAATTTTATACTTTAGTGATTTCATTCAATAGATCCAAGTACAGAAACTCACTGGGTTATTCATGGAAAAAACGATGACTCTTCCGCGCCTTTTTTAGGAAACATGGTCATAACTCACAGGAAACGATTTCGACGAAATACATTCAAATCAAATGCTTCAGAGTATTCAAAATATCAGAAACGCATTGCATACCAGATGAACGTCAAAGTCAATAGAAACTATCATAGAAGTTTCAGTATCTTCCTCTTACCACAGAATAATTGAACTACTATACCTAGTACTTTGATTAAACCTAACCTAACCTCTCGAACTATGCATGTCCAAATTCATTTCTGTATTCTGTGGTCTTCATTGTAGATAACAGAAGTGATCGGGGGTCATACCATCTTGTACAAAAAAACGGATAGACATTCAATTGAATAATTTGCGATATGTTCTGTCCTGCAAATGTTTCCTCAACAAATATATTATGTGAAAATTCTATACCTATATAATTCATTTTCCATTTTTTATCCATATCAAAATGACAATGAAATATAAATATTAAGGAAACAAAAAATTAAATTTTAAAAATCAACATCTTTAGAGATTCTAAGGCGCTTTCTCTAACTCAAACAAATTACATACTTTTCTGGTCTAGAAGAATTCTGATACAACGGGAGTAATTGTCAATGAAAGATAGGATTGGAAACTTTGGTGTATAAGTTGAAACTTCATGAAGATCAATAGGGAGTATGCATGATTATTCGTTATGTCATACATTCAGGACGTAGAAAAAAATATAAATAGGCCAGAAAATATTCAGAATATATTTCAAAGTGAAATCTGAAACAATTAATAAATTGGAGCCGTTCAAACGCGATTTAGCGCGCGCTTTAGATGGTATCAAGTGGAGTTTCCATAGTGTGTTTGCACTAATCGTTTCAGTTGCTATACAGATCCTGGAAGAAGCTGAAATAACTTCTTACTCAAGTATTGTGTGATATAAACACTCTAGAAATACATCCGATGAAGTGTTTTTTCGTATTTCAAGCAAGGCGAAAGTACGAAAATAATAGTGTAAGATGACGAGAAGGGTTAATGTGTCTCCAAACTCGTGTTGTGAAGATAATTTCAACGTTAGTGTGCTATATTTATATGAAACTCAGTGTGAAATAGGAAGAAGTTAGTTTTTGCATTAGCTATTTACAGTAGAGAATTCGTTTTTGGAACTAACACACCTAACATATCGGAGTGGAGATTTATAATATACATCCCTACAGTGGGCATTTATGAATAGCAATGTATTTTATGGAACTAAATATATCATAGACATAATGTTGACCTCGCAGCTTTCACTCATTTGATCTCTGCATACGTAAAATCAAGATTTGATGCAAAATATGCTGTCATCATGAATGTATCTATTTTCGGTTAATTGTACGATTGTGCCTGGATAAAACCACTTGCAGTCATCTTCCTACATTCACTGGAAATCGACACATACAATTTTGGAATATTTTACCAGTAACACTGTACGAATATCGATGCCGATTAATCCTCAATTGTGTCGTCTGATGTTACATTTCGTTTCAACCAATGGTAACACGTTTTGTAAGATGGAATTTCCCTCCCTGATTCTTGGATTTTCATATGATATTTTATGGATTTCAATAATGACTGAATGAAGAAATATCTTTTGATTATGATATGATGATAATAAAGATTCACAAAATAAATATTTGAGGTATATTTGAATTTTATGCATATTCTCTATCACCCTATCACTGAACTGGTATCATTTGCACTCGACGCACGTTTCGCTAACAAGGTTAGCATCTTCTTGAGAAGAAAACTAGTACAGTTTTTCTGTCCTGTTGATGCGAATTTCCTCAGCGAAACGCGCGTTGAATGCAAATATTATCAGTTTGATGTTCCAAGCAATATAATTTCCACTACTAGCAGAGACGCAATGTATGGATAGTGCATATAGATTACGCAAGAGGCTTCTTCAGCTGCCGCATATATATTCATGACAAACCCTATTCAACGAAAAGCTATCGATATATTTGATTTTCTTCTATATCTGCTCATCTACGAGAAGAGTTTCAGATTAATTACTAACACGTTCGGTAATTCATAGATTGATGATCTGATAAATGAATCGTTTCATATCTTTGTGGAATAGGAAAAGGAAGATCCTTGAATAGATCAAATGCTACTGAATGTGTGGGCATTGTGTGCTGTGTACATATTGGGGTCGATTTTATTTGACGAAATTGTTAACGATCTTGTAGTTACAAATTCATCGAATATCTCAACCACAAGTCAATGGCGAAAGCAATGAAACGAGGAACAGATATTTGAGTTTCATTCTTGAAAGAGTCTTTATTCACCACTCTATCTAGCGAATCTCCTGAATAGAGTTACTACAAATTCTTTGATTATTGCTGTGTTCTTCATACTGGACACACTATCGCTTATATCTTTCGCATAGTTATTCTCGTTAATAGATAACAGTTACCATTTTGTTTCCGATAAACACAATATTGTTGATGAACTATTATGAGAATTCTTCAATCCAGGAAGTCCTGGTGTTTCTACAGTATTGTCTCTCATGACATTCAAAGTATTTGTGCTACATTGGCCAAAATTGATGTTCAAATAAGTTCTTCTTTCAAAATTCAACGTAATTGATACTGAGACAGATGGTTTTATCGAATGAGGTATTTTCAATTTAATCACTTTGTGAAGTGTCATGCTGAACAGAAGCTTGATTGTTTCGTTTCGTATACTTGGGAAACATAGATAGTTCTAGTCCTCTCGAAAGAGGAGAAGAACCCAAAACTGAAGCAACATTTCCAAAATGAATATCGATCTCTATTCTCTGTAATGAGAAGGATATTTTCTTTATATCAGATGAGGCGTCCGTTCTTTCTTTCTTTCTCCAGTTTTTTCCGTGAACTCCCATGCTTGTTGACCGAATGTACCATAAGTTTCGGTGGCAACAGCATAAAGAATAATATATTGATTTTTCAAATTCTTATATTCGCGTTGTCGATTCCTCTCACCAAGACCTGCAGCTGCACCAGAATATTTGGAAGAATAAACTACATATGAATAAGCTACTGTATCAGACGACAGGCTTGCTAAACCTTCAAAGAATTACTGTCATTACATCAGGACGATTTCCATCGTCACGACTCACACCAGATGGTTTAGAAATTCGATACATTTTTCTGGAAGATAATGCCCGTCTTATTAGGTGGTTTAGAGTATGGGGCTGAAATGACGACCTGCACTATAATCACAGTTGAGTCCGTGCATTCTTCTTTCATCAAAATCACACCACAAATTAAATTGTGGTGTATACAGACTTGATTCTTGAACATAAATCAACTGCGATTCTGGAAGATTCATTATTTCTCGTGAATGTTTTGAAAAATTTTCCTTCAATCGAAGTTCATAATATTCCTGGGTCGAAGATATTTAAGGAAAAATCATCTTCACGAATTCGTCCACACATACGATGAAAAAGCACTGGGAGAGATAGAGATGAGCTTAACGCAAGTTCAAACCTCCCTCATAGATAGCTGAAGTATCCTGAATCCATGTTTCATTTTGGATAACATGTGATTGTTGTAGTTTTGACGAAAGAAATAACTTTGATAAAGTAAAATTCAACTGACATTTCCTCCAATGGATTCATAATCCAAATACCAACAATCGAATTCAGATTCAATTGATTTTCTGAGATTTTCAATAGCTAGAGAAAAAAGTGCTGGTCTTAGAGAATCACCCTGCGGAACGCTTCTTTCAGAATAAATCAAAGTAATAGCCTTGACTGAGGGAGGGGGAAAGTTCAGGAATCCTATATTTGCTTGTTTTTTTTTTCAATTATATTTTTCATGAATTGTGTTGAAAGCATTTTTGAAATCAAGTTTCAACAATATCTTTGATGAGAGGATCGGATGCTGCTCCACATATTCCCAAGCAGCATGCGCAACAGCTTCACAGCATCCAGATGTGCCAATACTAAATTTGGTTGGATGAACTAGTTAGCCAAGACGTTCTCTGATATCAGACCAACCGTCGGATACCAGCGTCTTTTTTCTTCAATGCATAAAGTGATGCTCCGTATAAAATGGGGCAAATTCGGGTGTTGACTTTTCTCGATAGCATGGAGTTGCATAAAAGTGTCAACGAGAGAGGAAGCTTCTTCCTTGAAAATGCTGCGCTGTGGCTTAATAAGTCCTGAATATTAGATGATCAAAGAGAACCTAGTCTTTCTGTAGAACCAACTCGAAATCATTTCATAACTTTCAACACATCAGATCCCGTTGAAAAAGTATGTTTTTATCCCAGTTCAGATATTGTATCAAAATCAACAGTATAACTCATTATATTTCTTGCAGATGAGAAGACACCATCTGCTACTCTACTTATGACCAATTCACTCAAGTTCGCACTGCAGTGCGTCGATTCATGAGTCCTACTGGCTTACTGGGAATTTATGATTCCATGCTTTAAAATGTTCTCCTTACTTATTGAAGCAAAAAATGTTTTTTTGTTTTTCGTCAGTATAGGGAAGTTCTTTATGCAAACATGATTTTCCAAGCCGAAAATTAATACGATTTCACACATTCCTCAATGACTTCAATCAAGGCCTATGCAGCTGATCTCCCCCTTATATTAGTAGACTTTTTAAGTGTCGATAGCCGCGCATTCAACTCAATTATTGGAATGTCTTGATATTTTGATCCTATATTATCAACATGAATTTTATTTCGGGATTTCGAGGATGAATTTCTATCAGATTTGTTGCAGGGATTCCGAAACCTTTTTTCGTTTTGAAGATTCTTTCATATTTCCACAGTGAAGATATTTTTCCTTTGGTAAGAAAACGTTCCTCTTTTGAAAAATCGAATACTTGCATATTCAGATTTTTCGGCGAATTTTTGGTTTGATGCCCTGGGTATGTTTCGTAACCTAGGGTTTTTGTCAGTTGAAATATGGCTCGAAGGCAAGATGAAAAATGCCACTTATTTTCGAGCTATTAATTTCCAAGATATTGAAATGGGTGATCTCTCAAACCAGACGAAATGAAGATTTTCCACAATTGACTCCGTGTGCAATTACAATTATGCATCGAACTCCAAAACACAGGTGATAGAACATGGGTGACTGTTTTTATTTTTGTTTCTTTCATCTTGAAATTTTGTATGGACAGTACTCAAATTGAATTATAAATGCATATTTCGTGTAAAGCACGTATTGACAGACATTAAGAAATATTTCAGCTTTTCTAATCTCATTCGGTATCTGGTGTACAAAAATGAAGTCGATTTTGTGTAATATACTCCTAAACTAATTTGTTTTTTAGTGTTTTCAATATTTTCAATAATCAATTCTTTCGAATCGAATGAATAAAATAATTTGCCAATAACCAGTTGTACGTTGGATCCATTAACTATCCTTCAATTTGAGAAGGACTATGATTCTAATCTGAATTTCTTTGAAGGAAACAAGAAATCAATTTTTGATAAATCTTCCTAAGACTTTGAATGTCATCAAAAAAGTATCTGCAACACTAGGTGTGCAAGAAGTTTGAGTCTTTGGTTATTCAATGGATATTGTTTTTCCTTTACGGTGAACGTCATCTTCACAATGATTTAAATTTTGTTTTATACAAAACAGACGATTCATAGATTTACAGAGAGGGGATCAGGTTTTTTCTTTATCAAACATTTATGTGTGTTAGTGAGAAGGTATAACAAACGTTGTTGTTCTAGCCTCAGCCATTCAGAGTGGTTAAACGTTCCACTGATATGGTCAAATTTACGTATACCATACGAAAATCTTAAACATGAGTTTGGTATTCTTTGTAGGCGAGTCGAGTCTCTTTGTGTCAGTGCAGGGCCGTAAATACTGTCGACATAGCACAATTTAGGGATTATAAGGGCTTCACAAAGATTGATTTTGAGCTTTGTTGTAAGCATGTCTCGGTTTGGAAAAATTTGCCTAAGAACGTTGTAAGAAGATTTGCAAAGATGATTCACATGTGTAGAAAATCTCATATCAGAGTCTAACCACAATCCCAAATTCTTACTTTCAGTTGCTCGAGGAAGAATTTGTTCGTTGATCTTAATCTCAGTCAGGTTGGACACTGCAGATCTTTTAGACTTGGATCCAAATAACATATGCAATGATTTGTTTGCGTTAAGTTTCAGGTTATGTGCACATGAGATGTTATAAAGTGAATTGAGATCATGGTTACTATGTTTCAGAGCTGCTTCTAAATCGCATTGAGGAAACGATAGATAAATTTGAGTGTCATCAACGTAATGGTGGATTGTGCAATACTCAATACATTTGTAAAAGTCTGAAATATATAAACTGAATAGGAGAGGCCCAAAGATAGAACCTTGTGGTACTCCATGACTGGTGTGCAGATTCTCAGATTTAGTTCCATCGAGACTAACATACTGGGTGCGGTGGTTAAGAAAGCAAAACCAAAATACTCGAGTTTATTACAGAGAATACTGCGGTCTAGGATATCAAGAGCCTTACTGTAATCCAGTAAGACTAGACAAGTGACTCGAATGTTATCAGTTGCTTTGAAAATGTCATCGGTTATGGAGAGAAGGGGGGAGGTGGTGCTATAATCCGCACGAAAGCCAGACTGTACAGTAGTTATAATATTGTGGGAATATATAAATTCAACCATCTGATCTTTAAGAATCATTTCAAGTGCTTTAGATAGAGAGGGTAAGATGCTGATAGGTCTGAGATCAGAAAAATTTGTGGGTCTATTACATTTGGACAAGGGAATTACAAGCGCATGCTTCTAGAGGGACGGAAAGCTTGAGGATATTATACAGTAGTTCAAAATGAAAGTGATGTATTTTAAGAGGTACGTGTCCACCAATCGGATCATGCGAAGTGAGATACCGTCTGAGCCAATATCATTACTCTTAATTTTGTTCAAATATTTGATTACCTGGTTATCATCAACGGTACTGAATCTGAAAAAAAGTTCATTATTATTGATTATCTGATACTTTTGAAGAAGCGAAAACTGATGTTTTGTTTTATCAATGACCGGAATGTTAGAAAAGAATGTATTGATTTTGTCCGGATTTTTCAGGTTAGACGGTAATTCGAGATTGGATTTTTGACGTAAAACATCCAAATTTCGTAAAGTATTCCACGTTGTTTTGGAATCTTTTTTCAGGAATGCAAATTGAAGATAATCTCTCTTTTCTCTGCGAATTGCTGCTGTCGTATAATTTCTCAGCTCCTTATAGCTATTCCATGCCGTGGTGCTCTTAGTGTGTTTGTATTTCTTAAATGCTCAGTCTCTCAATAAAATCATCTGGCGAATATTATATGTGAGCCAAGGTGCAGGGGGTTTCGTGACTCTGATGGATATCAACGTATAATGCATAGCAATATCAGTTTTCATCACAAAATCCCATCATAATTGGCTGATCTATTTACCGATCGATCCCACTGAATTAGATATTCCAGAGTTCGTATGGAATAATCCTATCAAATTTATGCAAATGCGACGTCGAATTAAATTTTCATCGACTTTCCATTTAATCGGACTTAATCAAAATTGAATTCGTGTCAAGAGAGCAAATCTCAATGGAAATGCTGCTGTTCGATGAATATTCGGAAAACTGTAATCGTTTCAGTGTCACAGATTGTGTGAATATCCAAACCACGTACTGTGGTCTCATGAATGAAAATTGGAAAGACTTGGGATGTAGCTACCCAATGTCCCGCTGACCGACCGAGACGTCATTATGCATCTCTCTCAAAGTGGATTTATGAACAGTGATTTTCACTTTCATATCCACTTCAACTTTTCGTGATCACTAAGAATATTTTATGAGATTTTTCCTGAGGCTTACAAACTTCAAAAATTCAAAGTGAATGTTAATTCGTATCTCATGTCCCTTGATCCACGCGGTGCTCTTTGAAAATTACAGGTATACCCTTTAGTGTGAATCTGTATATGAATGAAAGATTCCATAGAAACTACGCATACTTATCAATGAGTAGGAGAGTTTGAGTTCTATTGTTACACTTTCACTTTGATTAGTTGGATTTCATGAAGTCAAAGTGGAAATGATGATGCATAAAATGGTCTATTGAAATTGAAATGTATATTTTTTATAATGAGGTTAGGTTAGGTTAGTTCCCTCATGAACTATTGGTCCAGTTGTTTTCCGACCAATGTTTCTTCACTGCCTATCAGTTTGTTATAATTTAGTGTCTCATGCAATCTATTCAACAATTCCTGGTCCATTCAATCATATTATCTGGAGATTGTGGTAACGAAACAATCAAATACCAACAGTATAAAGCATTACAGTATCTGGATGGATTTACCTGATATCCAACTAATCTACATCGGTCACAATTCTCGCAGAGGATTTATAGTATGATTTGACCTCATTAACATATTGGGGCCTATCATTGTGTGACGAACCCTCTATTGTGAAGAAGATTGTCCTGTAAACTCACAAGAACGGATGAAATTTCCAAAGTGATGGAACTGGAATGACTGAAATTACAGTGAGTGATACATAGGTGAAAAAGAGTGACCCAACTTGCTTCGTTCCTCTGCTCCATTTTATCATCTAATTTTCATAATTAGGTTATTCAACCCTTATTTCGAATTTTGATGTACTAACAACATTCAAAAATAGTTACTATATTTTTTAATTTTTGCCCGATGACCAACGTGCAAGGAATGTCTTTTTAGAGTAAAATTCACAATTTTATGTGACATTTCCAATATGATGATGTTTTCAAAACCGCGAAAAATGCTTTGCTATACAATAGCTTTCCCAAGCAGAAAAGATGAATCACTTTCAAATGCTTTATTCATATCAAAAAGAGTCCGTTCCCAACAGATGAAATTTAGGTCCTCCTATTCAACATTTCAACATCGATCTCAGTTATTTGTAATAAACTAATACCTAGAGTGAAAAATGGACTAGATTGATCTACTTTTAGAGAATATATTCGACAGAGGAGAATTATCCAAGCCCATTCGATCATTCATTAGATATTGTCAGTTTCTGAATCTATTGATTTTTATGACTTCCAGGAGGCTAGTCTCCAAAAATTTTTCCCTGAATATTATGCCACTGTGTAGGAAGATGGGTTGCCGAAAGCTGAATTTTTTATACTGATCTGAAAACTATCCTATGCTTTTAAAGCTTTTTTGAAATGTTTTTACGGTTCGATCTTGGTGAAACATGAGTCATAATAGAACTGACAAGCCATTTACTTCATCTTCATTGTTTAGGAAAAAACTCATTTATGGTTGTACAGTAGTCGAAATGATTCTGTAGCATTTCTTCATCAGATTTGATAGTCCTTCGGAACACGGAGAAATATTGACGGAATTCGCAATAGAAAATTAGATCGCAGCGCTAGCGCGAAAAATCGCGGAAATGTCCATGGTTAGACTGTCATGTTTACATTTGCATGTGTATAAATGGAGCTACGATGTTCTCGTGTTCCTTTTTTCCGTGCAATTTTCAATTTCTCATTAATTCCTGGGTGAGAAGTGACTCAATTGACAGTTGAATACTCGAAGAACATTTCATTGAAAAAATTCGAAGGTTTTTCATTATCAAAACATTGTAAAATTCGAAAGACTCGAGGTTGTTTCCAGATGAGACTTGGATTTATGAGTTTCTACTATCAATTCGGGCTTACTGAACGAATATTGCATAATTGAAGGATCACTGTACACCTGGAATAATTGAAAATTACATCTCCCAGCTGGAAAAACTTACTTGGATCACTTAAATATAATAGTTATTTATGATATAAGTGTTAAAAGTACATTTTTAAGGCACGCATGTGAAGGTTTGCAGAATGAGCGAAGCGAATTCTGCAATTCACATGAATGCCTTAAAAGGTACTTTTAACACATATATCATACAATATTTTTCCTACAAACGTTCAAATAAAGTTATCATACAGTTTGAATTAAATTTTAAAAACCTGTATTAATACATCCAAAGGAGATAATTTTAAATTGCATCGTATATTACGGACCTTAGCAACCATTGTTGATTTAATTGTTTACGAATGTTTTGATGCATCTGTCAGACGTTTGTTAGTTTTATTTAAAACGCAGTTAAGGTTGTAGATTTTTCTTAAAATGGAAGAAAGTAATGAAAATGATTCATTTGAAGACATAGAGACGGCGGCCAATAGAGCAACCCTCGATTTGTTGCCGAGAAAATCCAGAGTTCAATACGATACAGCCTATAATAAGTTTCAGAAATGGTGTGAAGCGAAAGGCATTTCTGGAAAATATACTGAAAATATATTTCTGGCCTATTTTGAGGAGAAAGCAAAGGTATGGAAGGCATCATCTCTGTGGTCAAATTATTCGATGATCAAATCTATGCTACGTATAAATAGCGACGTAGATATCAGCAAATATTTTAAGCTTATCGCGTATTTAAAGCGTCAAGCAGAAGGTTACCGACCAAAGAAATCAAAAATCTTGACTAGAGTCCAAATTGACCAGTTTTTGAAGTCTGCATTAGACGATGAGTATCTTCTAATGAAAGTAGTTGTGATTGTGGGAATATTTGGTGCTTGCCGCAGGGAAGAGCTTTGTCAATTGACTGTTGACGATGCACATAGGTCGATCTGAAGGAATTAGACAGTCAAAAGTTTCTTATTTGAAATAAGTATATATTTTTTGCAAATGAGTGACTATAGCAATAAATAAACGTATGAAAAAAAATTACATCACAAATCTTGATTCGTGTCTGAATCGGATTCGCTATTCGGGTCAGCTGGTAGCAACATTTCTATTGTTTCAGGGCAAAATGGTCTTGATGAAATCTTTTTTTTTTGTTTGTTTCATGCTCAGAAGGGGGTCCGAACTCGATAATAATCTATTGTATATATCAGAGTTGCATGTCTCCCTCGAAAACTTTCTGGCGTAGTTTTCGCGGTACAAACGAAAATGCTTATTTCTAGCTTCTGCTGCTTCCTCTGACAACTGTCCTATAGGTAATAAGGCATTTTCAATAATGACAGAGCCATGAATCAATATTTTATGCATAGTAGGACTCGTTGGATGCCATCCATATAGGTCGACATATAATTGGGCGGTTGCCATGGCATATTCATCGAATGTTTTACTTCTATTTTATGACCACTAGAGATGGTTTCTAGTATTATCTTCAATCTGTATATAAGTTGAAAATCTACTTTTGTTAGATCAGCAGCTGATTCAGGATTTTCAAAGAATCTTCGACTGGTATTACCATCATTAGTGTTCCCAAAATTTGCTTTGGGCATATCGACTAGCAGTCCTGTTTCCCTTCGAAATCTTTCCTGAATATATTTCTTTGTCAGCATTTCCGAATCCTTTTCTTCCTCATTTCTTTTTTCTCTATATTTTTTTACGGGCAATTTATATGCCAGATGTGAAATGCATTCAAAAATACGAATCCTGGCGTGTAGCACAGATACACCAAATTCAATAGCCTCAGAATTTATACTCAATTCTTTGGAAATATTATTAAAATTTTGAGAGGTTAATCCACAAATATAACACCGACTGCTTGATTTTGTATTCGTTGCAGCATTGCACACCTTGCCATCGATCATTGTCATTCGGAAGTCATGTGCAAATATGAATTTGTTTCCTTGCAAAACAACTTCAGTAGGTTTCAAGTTTTTGGCATATTCTTCAACGTAAATAATTTCCTCCTTTGTTACCCCAGTAGATTCTTTCACGAACCTGAGTCTTATTGGTCTGCAAAATCTAGGTGAAGACGGTGTTGGATTTTGCCAAATCACTTTTCTGCCATCTTTACCACAAACTATTCGAAGTGGTACAAAAGATGATAGGAATATATGTGCATCTGAGGTAGATTCATCATCAAATTTCTGTTTGTATTTGGCTTGTTGAGATCCATCACAACCCCATTTGTAGATGATTTTCAAAGATTTTCTTTCATTTTTTCTGAGATAAGGAAGAATTTCCTTTAATGCCATTGATAATCGCTTAACTGTAATATCGATCAAGCTTTGTAAATTGCTTTCTGCACAGGTATTGTGACTTTCATGCAGTCTTTCGGAGGATAACATTCGTTTTTTTCTTTCAGCAATAGATCATAACAAGGATAAAATGATTTATTAGTATTTCTAATAATTTCATATTGTCGTTTAGTCAAATCGGCTTCGACGAACATTTCGAGGGCTTTAAACGGTGTAAGAGGAGTCGTTTCTTCATGATCAGATTTCAAATATGCCTTCTTGTATTTTCCTGCCCGAGTTGGAGAGTTTGAGACTTCTTTCAAAATTTTTGAAGCGTCCCTTTTTCCTCGAGCCTGAAGTGTTGATTGAGCTGCATGGACGATTATATCATTATCAATCGAAAGCCGAATTCCTTCTGTTTTTCTTCTTTTGGTCCTCTCACTCGAGTCGCCGAATGATTTAGAAGGACGACCCGGTCGATTTGGTATAGTATCTGAAAGATGAAATGTTCCTTCTAACCAAGCTCCATTCATTTTGAGAAAAATGTCCTCCTTTCTGTGGGCTTTCAACCATTTTTCTTTAATGGATGATTTGAAATGTGCAAATCTTTGTTTCCAACTTGTCAAATTATTCGGCGAATCACCATAACACGACAACAAGTGATTTTCTAGATATTTCTTCAAAATTAGTCAAATTGTGTACTTGCATTAGTCTGTAGAGATATTTTCGGGTCACTTTTCTCAAACTGAAGGCACCGGTTGCATCTGAAATCAAAAAAGTAAGATTTTATTGTTTGCAACACACTACAGTTATTTCCCTCTTTGTAACCTCATTCCTAAAACGCCCTATAAATTAAGTCATCCGCAGCTATCCGCAGGTGAATTAAACGGCAATATCAAGCCTAATACATGAAGTGAACATCACAATTGAAATCATTGCCGGATCAGACGCGATAATATAACATAACCTCTACTGAATATGAAAAAGAAAAAACATTTCATTAAAACCCCCCCTCTTTCTTCGGAGCTCAGATAATAGCATTGAAAAACATTGAACTCCATTTAAACATACATATAAATATTTATTCTTACCTGAATTAATTGAATCCATCAGAATTTTTGTGTTATATGAAGTAAACAATACACAATATCACTTTATTTGAGTATTTACACTAAGAGCGCTAAGCTTTCGACCTGCACTCTATGAAAGGATCAAGTGTCATACACGCTTCTATTGACGGGTTCGAGGGTGTGGACGGTTGTCTGTTGCTACTGGCACTTTTTTCTAGCCCTGCTATTTATTTTGTATTTTCTTCTCTCACTTTCAAAATTTGACTTTTGACCGGCTAATTATCGAAAATCGACCTATGTGCGATGTGGAAGATATGTGTACTTCATTGATTATTAAAATACCAGATACTAAAACCAATGTTTCACGAAGTTTTACTATTATTGAAAAAATTTATTTGGATCTTTATCGAAAATATGTGGCTCTTCGACCAGCAAATGTCGGACACAGGCGATTTTTCTTGAAATACGTGAAAGGTAAATGTACCAGAAATCCGGTTGGAATTAATTCGTTTGGAAAAATTCCTGCTGCTATAGCAAGATTTCTGGAACTTCCAAATCCGAAACTTTATACGGGACACTGTTTTCGCCGGTCTTCAGCGACCTTACTTGCCGATGCTGGCGCAAATTTGACGACAATTAAGCGTCATGAGGGGTGGAGATCTTCTACCGTTGCTGAGGGGTACATCGAGGATTCTTTGGAAAATAAGAATTTGATTGCCCAAAAACTGCTGACGGTGCAGCGAACATTACCAACAACATCAATCCAACAACAAACATCCGAAGAAATTGTGGCCTCAACTTCGACTGGAAATTCAATTATTTCTACGCATCATTCTTCCTTAGCCATGGAAAATGGTAAAACAGCAGTGCAAGAAATTGATTTGTCAAATTGCACAAAATTGTACTATTAATATTAATGTTAATACACAAAATCTAAATATTTTGACGTTTGCTTTCAAAATCTGACAATTCACTTTTGACTGCAGTGCCATAAACATTTTAAGGCACTCAGTGCCTTGAAGTGACATTTCTAAGGCTTCTATGGAGTGCTAAAAATGGCATTTTTAACACGTTTGTAGAAAAAATTTATTCAATGTATTCAAGCAATAATAAAGTATCAGTAGTGGCAGTTGGCAGCTGGTCGATGTGATTCTTCCTTGTTAGAATTATGCATTACACACTGAATTATACATTATCACCCATACCGTAGAGATTGTATCAAAGATTAACTGGTTTATATCCAGAACTAGAAAACAACAAAAAGTAAATTACGCTCACAATGAATGAAAAGCAGCAAACCTTCCAATTATTCCACTGGAATATTTCCAAATTTCTTTAAAATCTGCACAATCTCTATTAAAGCTCAAACACACACACAAAAATCATTAAAATACAAAATTTCTGAAGAGTCAACACAACAGCCTCATATAAACACATGCAAACTAGAGTATGGCGATATAACCATTGAGTGTTCTCGCAAAAGTCGATAGATGGCGTATCGCTTATTTTGTATCTACTTTCATAGAAGGCATCAACTTTCATCCTAAGCATATTTCCTAAAAATTTTCAGTTGAGTTCAGAACCATCATTCAATATCAAAAACTGATTTCGCCAATAAATCGATGCACTTCCTAAATATAAAATCCTTCCATCCTTTTATGAAATTGTAATGAATCACATGAATAACTATTGAATCACTCACTATCATATCGAATAACTATATTCAGTAGCACTAACACTTCTAACCCAATAAGAATATAATGATATGCACTCAATGAACGAAAGTCTCATAATAATGTAGAATGGTACCTGCACCAGTTACTCATCCTCGTTACGTTCCACATGAAATTCAACTTATCGATCAATCGCTCAATCTATAAAGAGATATTTTACAATCCTAATTTTATTATTCTCTCAAAGTGTTGCGGATGACTAGCTGATTATTTTTGTATGAGAAAGTTTGGAAATATTTCATGAAATTCGAACATCATGCAGAGTAAATAAATAGACTAAAAATATTCCCTACTCTTGTTATGATTTACGCGTTGGCTGGAGATCAAAAAAGTTACCTTGGATATAAGCCGCGAATAATTGAAAAGTCAACAACTTGCTGATTTGTTAGGCCAGGAGACAAAGAAAGAAATATAAGTATTCCATCTCCTGAAGTATTTTCAGGAATAGTGATATGACACCCGATAGTTGGGAAAAATCAATAGATATTTCAATAATGGGCTCATAATCAAAATATCAAAAATCCGATCTTCACAAATGCAATGCCAGACAGCTGTGTCGAATACAAGCCATTTCGAACGGTCTGTTCTTCATGTCATTGAATTTCTGAAAACAATGCTTTCCGTGGCCGACTGCTACTGCTTTGCAATACGATGTACCCGTTCTCAGAGAAGGTTTGTGTTCTGTGTGTGTGTGTGTGTGAACTGATTCTTCGATCATCCAATATATATGGTGTTACGCCTGCAAAATGTGAAATGCACTAGAATTAGAATCGTCCTCGAATTGTTTACTCCAAACTAATAAAACGTATGTAATGTGACTGTAACTGAAGTTTACTTTGGGAGCAAAAATCGAATATAAACCAAAATGTCATAATCCATACGAATCTCAACTTTATCCGATTAAGGTGCATCTTCATCTGGAGTGACATCAGTTAACAACATAACAGTAGTGCCGTCTATCCCAATACATAAAACTAATGCAATTAACTAATATTCATATCATTAGTAATGTTCAGAGAAATTCTGTTCAACTGTTTTTTCAGCATATCACTATGATATGAACGTTTTAAGTCCAAAACGTGTTTCAAAAGTCGTGACAATTATCAGCTTCGGCTGGCAAACATTTCTCCAGCTTCGAAACATGTTACTTTCTTCCACCGTAAAACAAATTATTATTCTGTGACTCGTTTGGTTGTCAGGCAAGACAACAAGATCCCAATTCTTTATATTGTAAATTATACAGTTTATCGCACTTGAGATGAAGATAACCATACTTTTTCAATCGAAAGAATAAAAATGCAAATTTCAGAAAAGACATACAGGTTTATGGGTCACATTCATCAGGTTACCTAATCAGAATCTAATCTCCAAACTCTGCCAAAGATCTCGATATTATGTCTGATAATTATCTTGCTCCTGTAGGGCAATATTCGCTTCACCATCAGCCGTCAACTCCATAACGATTATTGCCTCATTTGATGGTCTTGCAGGACTTATTAGTCTTTATCTACATGAGGGTGGGGAATTGAAAGTTTCAATGAACTCTACACTCCTAGGTCCCAACAATTATTATCGTTATTGAAATCCATTTTTTGGGTTCTCTCCCCCTGAAAATAAATAAAAGTTTGAATTCTTGTGTTCCTAGGACTAATTGGTATATTTGCCCCGATAAGTTACTGATACATTACGAAAAAGCAAACGACGAAACGTCGTCGAGGAAAAGTATAAGAGATTCTCTACATTTTGTTTCAAATTCAAACTCTGAGTTCTCAAAGTAATTATCATCATGTTATTTTATTTTACAAGAGATGGTTATTTATTTGTGACTGCTATAGTGGACCACGTTTGAAATTCATATTTCAGTTGATGTTCTAACACAAGTGTCACGCCAAGCTGTCTATCTCTGCAATGATTATGACTGCATTCCTTCAAATAGCAAAAATTCAGTGGTTTTTCATCTTGAATGCAACACTCTGTATTCTAATGCAATATTGAAAAGCAATTTTAATTTCATATAAAGCTCTGGATCCACCTAAATACACTTTAGTGTCATGTCTGTGTCGAAAAGGATCCAATTCACGGTAATGCAATGTAGCTAACAAAGATTTAACGCACAAAAGTCACTAAACTCGAGGAACACAAACCCTTTTTCATATTGAAAAAACAGCCTTCCTAGTCACGACTCACGACTAGTTTAACGTCACAGCAATGCCACAACCCATTCAAAGCACTGTACTATTTGTCACATCTGTGCAATGTCATAGGTGAGACTTTCATTGAGGCGTTTCGACGTAGTTGGAAAAGCAGCATAAAAAAAGGAATATGTAAACTTCAATCCCATTCGGACTCAAACAAATTCTTCGTATTGTAAGATTAACAAAACACTTCTTGAATATTGTCATGTGCATATTTTCCCATCTTTATATGTTTTGGTGAATAATAGTTGATTATACCACGAGTCAATAATGATAGCTATTATTCTCGAGGAATTTTTACGAACCGAGGCGCGTTAGCGGCAACGGTCTACGCGTTTGACACTGACAATTGGAGTTTGGTTATATCGTTTCCATGGTAATATTCAATTCGAGAAATTTTGTGCTACAAGAGGGAATAAAGACAATTACTATTTATCCCTCGCCATTATTTCCTGAGGGAATAATATATGGCATTATATTACAGAAACCATAAATTATTTTATTTATTATTGTGTTTTATTGCATAGTCACCAACCACTAAATAGTAAACTTTATACTCATGCGGGCAAACAGATAATAAATTTCTTGCATTGTGAAGCTTTAAAAATTACTATTTTCATATCACAATAATGTTGTGTTTTCAATGCTTATATTGAATACACAATAACGAGCTAGTGACGCATAATATGCAACGATAGTGTAATATCCGTTACATAAGAGTTGCATACACAATTTATTCTACACCTGATGAATAATAAACTATTAATATTATAGAAAATAGTCCTTTCGGATTGAACTGTTCGACGTTTTGACTCTCATGCTCGAGTCATTAACGAGAGTCGAAACGTCGAACATTTTGCACATGGATTAATACCCTAAAGGACTATCTCCTATATTTCAGCGTCCGTGAAAACCATTCATTTCAGTACAAATATTATAGTTATATTTGTATTGAACACAACAACGAGGGGTCAATTCTTGAAACACACGTTTGCTGAGCGTATACGTTGTTGCTAGACAGAGACCAATCAGATATGTCGCAGCTTAGCAACAGCGAATTCATAGAACTCCGAGTGATTCAAGAATATGGACCCAGTAATTACTCATATTTCTTTAAAAATTTCACAAAATTGTGATCAGTGATTACCATGGATATAGGAAAACTATAAACATTCTATTCATATTTATACTGAACATAACAATTATTGTAATTGATCCGATTTCTTGAAAATATCAAGATTATTTATTATGTAGTTTGAAATATTCATTCCAGGTTCCATTGATCTGGAAGTGAAAGGAATATTTACATTTACTTAATTATTGCTAGTCTCAATAGAGTTCAATGATATTGTATTGAAATGCTGATTTTATTCTGAACCGAATTTTCAATGTAGGTAGCGCTCCGCCAGTGAATTGGATTTCCAATTGATCAAGAATCTGTATCACAATGAATCTCATTATGAAACGGATATTTGGCATATGAGTGTATTATTATATTACGGTTGTGGGAAAAATCTCCATGGTATGCACCATGGATGTTTATAGATGATTGATTTCTTCAATTTTGTCGCCATCAGGGCATAATCATCTGCCCAATACCCTCGTTACAAAATATATCTCTTCGTTCGTTAATGATTATTTCAGTGTCAAAATAAAACAAACGTAGTTACAAGATCTTTTCAGTGAAAATAATCTTTGATAAATTGTTTCCAGATATATTCGAAGATGATGGGCGAGATGCACAGTGGACTGTAAAAATTTTGCAATTTCAGAAACAAGAGATCGTACCCTTACCTTGGTTACGGCTGCTCTTGGTCTGCAGACTGGTAGTTCTCCTTTTCAGAATGTGAACACTTCGTTCGTTTCTTCTTGGAAATGCCAAATTCCACTCACAATACAGTTGTATCCAAAGTTTATTTCCTATCTGATATGAACACATTGTAGTAGTTCTCGTTCTCACAGGTGCGGACGTGTTTATAATCGGCTCCACCCATACTTGTGTTTTTAATCAATAATATCCAGTATTTTTATTTAGAAAATCCGCAGTGTTTGAAGTAAAACGAAAACGAATCAAAATAATAATAATAAATAATCTAATTATGTCTAATCATAATAAGTGTAAGGCGTGCGAGCAAGTTTGTTCCAAAAAGTCACCAGGTCTTCAGTGTGCTGGTTTTTGCGGTAATTTTTTTCATGCAAATTCCAAGTGCTCCGATATATCGAGAACCCAACTCGGAGTTACAGTCTACCTGGTAATCGATGGGAGTGTATCGATTGTAGATCTGATGAGCAAGGCCGAATTCGAACTCGTAGCCATACCCAGCAACAAGTAGGATCTAAATCAGCTGATCGGCGTTCCCTCCTTACACAAGACGTCGAATTATCGGAATTGGATTCAGAAGAGGATATCTCAAACGAAGACAGAACCTCCGGCTTCAATATTTTGCTAAAAGAGATGAGAGATCTTCGCAAATCGGTTGAGTTTTGTTCCAACAAAATATCAGATTTTGAAAAAAGTTATCAAAACTTGACAATTATTTTAAAGCTACAGATCAATTAAAATTAGAAAATAATCAACTTAAATCGGAGATGAAAGATTTGCGTTAAAAAAGTTGAACAACTTGAACAATTTAATAAAGCAAATAATGTTGAAATCCATGATATTCCAGAGAAGAAAGGAGAAAATTTTATTTGTCTTGTTCAATAAGATAGCTAATTTTTTGAATCTTCCTTATACCGAGGAAGTAATCAATACGATCTACAGAACACAAACCCGAACTGAAAACAAACCCAAAAATATTGTCATTCAATTTCTTTCCAAGCGTACCCGTGACAGTTTTATAAATGCAGCTAGATTGTTACGTAAGCAAGATGAATACAAATATGGATTTAAACTGGATGGTGTATCCCAAAAATTCTTCATCAACGAACATTTGGCAACTCATACAAAAATACTTTTCAAGGAAGTTCGGGAAAAACTTAAGCAGGACAAAAATTGTAAATTCATATGGGTTCAAAACGGAAATATTTTGGCAAGGAAGAATGAAACATCAAAAATAAAACAAATTTCTTGCCTTCAAGACCTGAACATGATTAAACTACATGGTATATCCCGAATAATATCGTTTTTGAAAATTAGAAATGGCTTCTTTAAGTATAGTTTATCAGAATGTTCGTGGGCTAAGAACTAAACTTCCAGAATTCAATCTTAACATATCTATCAATAATCCAGATATTTTGTGTATAACAGAATCATGGCTAAATAATGGAATTTATGATCATGAGGTTGTGGACACTAATAATTACATCGTGTTTCGTCGAGACCGTGACACAAGGAAGTTGGATGGCGGTGGAGTTTTCATCGCAGTGAAAAATAAGTTTAAAACGTCCATTGTCACTGAATACTTAAGTGATGCAGAAGATATGTGGGTGTGCTTACATTTTGTGTGTTGTATTTATCTGCCTGGAGATGACCAGCTTTCTTTCGCAAGTTTTTCATCAAAACTCGACTCCCTTGTCCTAAATGAAGGAGATATATTTCTTCTGTGTGGTGATTTTAATTTAAGTACAACAAATTGGGCTGATGCTAACAACTTTTTGATACCATCAAATGTAGATAGAAAATATTCTGATTTAATTGATACCTTTTCATTTAAAAATCTTATGCAATTTAACTCAGTACGAAACTTGAACGGTAAACTTTTGGATTTGATTCTTTGCAATAAATTTAATATTTCTAATTTACAACAATGCTCTTGTCCACTCGTGAAGGAGGACACTCATCATCCTTGCATAGAATTTTTATTTGAAGTTTCATATTCAAGGCAGTTGAAACCTGTATCGTCGTTATTCTTAAATTTTAAAAAAGTGAACTATACTCGAATCAACGACTCTCTTGCTGATATTGCTTGGGAAGATATCCTAAAGACCGATTCAGTTGATTCCACCGTTCATAAATTCAACTGTATTGTAAATAAATTAATTGATCAAAACGTTCCAGAATTTTTCAAAAGTAGACAGTTTCCTTCATACTATTCTGCTTCAACTATTAAAGTAATAAAAGAAAAAAGCAAGTTTCACAAAAAATGGAAAATGTATAAAAACTTTAACGATTTAAACTCATTCAAGCTTCTCCGTGCTAGATCAAAATCAATGATAAAGAGAGACTTCGACAATTACAGTTTAGATGTTGAGACTGACGTAGTAAACAATTCCAAACGTTTTTGGAACTTTTCATCAATTAAAAAGCACTCAGTCAGCAAGATTCCCCACAAAATGCAGTTGAATAATCATGAAGCAAAAAATGGTCTTGAGATAGCAAATTTATTTTCGAAATTTTTCAAAAGCGTCTTTGTTGATAAACATAATGCATTTTGTCAGAATCAATGTAATGAAACGGATAATAATTCTAATTTATCACAAATTATTTTAAGTAAACAGGAAGTCGAACAAGGCTTAATAGAATTAGATGTTAATAAAGGCTCAGGACCTGATCAAATACCTGCAATTTTCTGCAAAAACTGTGCTTATACTTTATGTACACCTTTAACAATTCTTTTTAATATGTCACTCTGTTGTGGATATTTTCCTACCAGTTGGAAAGTGGCGAGAGTAATACCCATTTTTAAAAACGGACGGAAAGATAATGTTGAAAATTATCGTCCTATAAGCAAATTATTGGTAATACCAAAACTATTTGAACTCTTAATTTATAAATATATATTTCATTTAATTAAAAACATAATTATACCGGAGCAACATGGCTTTTTTAGGAATCGATCTCTTGAATCGAATCTATTTTGTTACTCTGAATTTTTACATGATAATCTGGATAAAAAAATTCAAGTTGACACTATCTATACGGATTTCAGCAAAGCCTTTGACAAAATTAGTCATAATACATTACTTCGGAGACTTGCTGAGGTCGGTGTGAGCGGTGCGATGTTAAAATGGATCGAATCATATTTGAAAAACAGAACCCAATATATCTTTATAGACGGTTATTCATCT
Organism: Zygogramma bicolorata; assembly: GCA_032362365.1. Taxonomy (NCBI): domain Eukaryota; kingdom Metazoa; phylum Arthropoda; class Insecta; order Coleoptera; family Chrysomelidae; genus Zygogramma; species Zygogramma bicolorata. The sequence goes on from JAVJAQ010002051.1 coordinate 130,509, forward strand.
GATCCCCTCATTTTGTATTATCTATATTAATAACATTAAACAATGTTTTAAGAATGCCAAATTTTTAATGTATGCTGATGATTTGAAAATTTATCTTCAAATAAAGTCATTGTCGGATTGCTTGAGAATTCAGAGTGACATAAATAATTTATTTGAATTTTGTAAACAAAATGAATTATATCTCAATTTCTCCAAATGTAGCTGCATTACATTCACCCGTAACAAAAATATTCTTACATATTCATATCACATAAATAATATCTTGCTGTCACGAGTTAATTCATTCAAAGATTAAGGAGTTATTTTTGACTCCAAACTTATTTTCGATGAACATATAGATTATGTAATAAATAAGAGCAGTAGAGCTCTGGGATATGTCATGAGAAAATGTAATCAAACAAAATCAATAAAATCTCTCTACAATGCTTTTGTTTTAAGTAAGTTAATGTTTGCATCAACCATTTGGAGTCCACAATATGATATATACATCGATCGATTAGAACGAATTCAGAATCGATTTTTAAAATTCGTTGCTTACAAACAAGGTTTTCAAATTACTGAAAACAGTGTTATTTTGCGAATTAGACGAGACCTCCAGTTTGTATCGTTGGAACATAGGCGTAACATATCAGATATTTTATTTTTGCAAAAAATAATAACACACAAAATAAATTGTCCATCGTTATTATCGATAGTTTGCTTAAACGTTCCAAATAGAACAATGAGAGCACATGAATTATTCAATTTACCCTTCAAGAGAACGAACTGTTCGCAGAACTCTCCTCTATGTCGATGCGTTAAATGGGGTAATACTCTTGCAAACTACTTCGACATTTTCAATACTTCGTTGCTTACTACCAAAAAAATATTGAAAGATTATTTTCAGAAATTATAATTCATTAACTCTTCGTCAATAACTATTGATTAGTTTTTTTTTTCTTATTGTACTTGATTCTAACTCATCCCTTATTTTAGACACTATGCACATGTGTATTATAGGTTACTTTAATTTAATATTAATTCAATTATGCGGATACTGTAGTGGATTTTTTTCTGTTTGTATCCCGAATATATAAATAAATAAATAAATAAACACGGTTCACAGCGCGAATTATAGAAAGAGAAAATATGCGGTACACAGCAAAACATCAAAGTTTCATCTATAGAGCGTTCAAGGTAGTCGGTACTGCCCTTTCGAGGGAGTTTTCTGAACTGCTTTTTTGCGAGAGAGAATACGCTGCCTCTCTCCCTCATAGACAGCTGGGTTTTTCAAGGGTATTAGAAACCTTGTTTCTGTTTTGATACACAAGGTATTTGAAAATGTCAGAGCAATTGTTCTTGCATTTTGGTGATAATGATGAGTGATTTGAGAATGAAATAATTACACCATTTCTGTGCATCAGTCCTGAACAGATGATTCGAGACTACTTCTTCACAATCTATTTCATTTTCAGAGAATAACAAATGAATAATAATAAATAAATTGTCTTCACCTGGAAGCTAATTCATTACCTAACAAAATTTCAATATGCTTGACGTTGGTGATGTCGTTGTCTGCATTATGTCAATCTACTCAGGGCATCCCCTAATTAATTTTCCACGCGCTATCATCGACACACGTCTATGCATATTAGCATACTATAGGGATGCCAGACGTGATGACACTATAATTCACCGGACTATCTCCTTATGTATTCTCAAGGCAATGATTATCTTCTCCCACCTGATATATCTGCCGTAACCCACAAGTTCGGGTTAAATCTGAGCCGACTAATATTTTATTCATCTTCGTTGGGATCCGCTAAACGCCATAAAGTTGCCACATCTTTTCGGAACCTTGTCAGAGTTATTGGGTGTTTCTCGTGCGAGGTGTTGATTTAAGTGTGAGATTTTTCACTTCCATTCTTTCTGGAAGATGAAACGTATATTCCGGTGGTTGGAATGTTGTGCATTAGTTTTCTCAATTTCCTGCACAAGTCTGTGGACGTGAACGGGAACGCGAGTGAGTAATGCTGATTTACATTTTTGGTGTTATGACATGAGATGGGGAGTTCCTGGCAGGACTTCGGAGAAACCCACATCTTCTTGTTTTTGAGGAGAAAGAAATTCGCCTTTCTGCAACAATAACAAATATTATTCAACGAGAGTTTAATGATGGCTATTATTAACGAAGTGAAATTTAAGGCCTAAATGATAGCCATTATACGCGAGTAGAATACTATACTTTATCCACGACTAATAAAAAATATGTTCAAGTTTTTTGCTGGAAAATGTTTTGATATTATATATATATATATATATATATATATATATATATATATATATATACAGGGTGTCCCAAACTCGATGGCCTATTAGACATTTCTGGAAAACGGGACACAGGATTATTTTGAAAATTTGATTTCTTGGGTAATTAGTTCTGTTCTATCGATCTAAAATATTTTCAGCGCTGCGACGTTGCCGCTTATACTGAAAAGTAGCAGCAACTTTGATATTTTAAATAGGACACCCTATATATTATTGCATTTCTCGCTTTGTTATTGCTTTCCGATTTTTTATGTATGATACTTCCCTATACATATCTCTAGTGGTTTTCGAGAAATTCATTGATTTCCTTATTTTTTGTGCAAAACATAGCTTTAATCAAATGCTTATTACTGCGGTATTTGGATTCAAAGACACCTTGAATTTTGGATGTAGTTTGACAAGGCCCTGTGTATTAGTTGTGTCTAAGGGAATTCTTTCTCCATTCTACAGAGTCGTTCAAAATTTGTGATTTTATCGATACATACGAAAGTGGTGAAAAGTGCATTTTTTCAAATGGAACATCCTGTATATAATCGAAAATCCTGAAAGACAATTTAAGTTCCTTTCAAATGATTTGTTATGTTCCTATACCTAAATAGTCAGGTTTCCGAAATAAATGCAAGTTTCTATAAAAATTGGATCATTTTGACATATTTTGTATTAGGTATCTATGAAATGTCATGGAATATGTCATTATGAAAATTCGACAATTAATGCATCAATAATAAAACGTTTGCGCGTCAATCAAGTAAATTTGATTTGAAAAGAATCGAAATAGAAGGCAATAATAATTCTTATGAAGTTTGATTAGAGAAGAATCAAAATGGAAAGCAATAACAATTCAAATGAAGTTTTGATGAAATTAATTATTCTTCATGGCCAATGTGATCAAATTATAGCAAGAACATGCAAATTGTTCTGTAGTATATTGAAGTGTGTGACTATCATTTTCAAATCCCATAACCGATCAAAATAGGTCAAACTTCCCAATTGAAATGATCTAGTGTGCCGTACCAGAAAAGAGCAAAACAAACTTTAAGTAGTGATTTTCATAGTTTTCTGTCAGAAGAAAGTATTAAAAATAAAAAAACTCAAGTAAAAAAAGAGATATTTGAATTAAAGTTTGTCTCATTTTGGTAGCAAAACAATTACAAAATAATCAATATTTGATAAAAGGTAGAGGTATACGACATATTTAGTAAAGGTTATTTGTATTTATCAGTAGAATTCAAATACGGAATGAAATACTGGGTGTTCCCCATTTGAAATAAGGAAGTCGAAATTAGTTACAAGCAGATGTGGCAACACTGTAACGGTGAAAATATTTTCAAGAGGTAGATCGCAATCACTTATCGTGGAATACAAGATTTCAAGCATTTATGTCCCACATCTCCAAAAACGTCTAATAGGCCATCGAGTTTGTAATAACCTGTATATTAATCATTCTTTGTACAGTCAGTTCGTCATCTTCATACACTTCAATATACTACAGAACATTTGGCATGTTCTTGCTATAATTTGATCACATTGTCCATGAAGAATAAACAATTTCCATTATGATTCTTTTCTTATCAAATACGTTATTGAACGTGCAAACGTTTTATTATTGATGCGTTCATTGTCATATTTTCACAATGACATGTTCCATGACATTTCATAGCTACCCAATACAAAATATGTCAAAATGATCCAATTTTTATAGAAACTTGCATTTATTTCGGAAACCTGACTATTTAGGTATAGGAACATGACACATCATTTGAAAGGAACTTCAATTGTCTTTCAGGATTTTCGATAATATACAGGATGTTCCATTTGAAAAAATGCACTTTTCACCACTTTCGTATGTATCGGTAAAATCACAAGATTTGAACGATCCTGTATAATGGAGAAAGAATTTCCTTAGACACAACTAATACACAGGGTCTTGTCAAACTATATTCAAAATTTACGCTGTCTTTGAATTCAAATACCGCAGTAATAAGCATTTGATTAAAGCTACGTTTCGCACAAAAAATAAGGAAATCAATGAATTTCTAGAAAACCACTAGAGATAGGTATAGGGAAGTATCATACAATAATAATCGGAAAGCAATAACAAAGCGAGAAATGCAATAATATATAGGGTGTCCTATTTAAAATATCAAAGTTCCTGCTACTTTTCGATATAAGCGGCAACGTCGCAGCGCTGAAAATATTTTAGATCGATAGAACAGAACTAATTACCCAAGAAATCAAATTTTCAAAATAATCCTGTGTCCCGTTTTCCAGAAATGTCTAATAGGCCATCGAGTTTGGGACTCCCTGTATATATACATATATATATATATATATATATATATATATATATATATATATATATATTTATATATATATATATATATATATATATATATATATATATTATATATATATATATATATATATATATATATATATATATATATATATATATATATATATATGTATATTTATATATATATATATGAATTTTTGAAAACACTATTACTTCAAGTACTGTTTGAACGTCATTATTTGTTGTAGATAAATATTTTCTCCGTAGTTTTCTGGCTTTCTAACCTACCACAATCTGGAAACTAAAAAAAATACGAATATATCATACAATACTGGTGATAGTTTTGAGTCAAATTTGTTTAGATTCAAAAGCTATTTCGATATGACACGCATATCGTAGTGTGATAGCGTGATAGCTCAGAGTAGATGCTCATTGCCTTCTTTTCTTTTATATGTAGGTAAAGAACTGAACTGAAAATATTTGGTGGTTTACAAGATGAAATTTTAAAAACTGAACAATATGATATTATAGCTGAATCAAGGAAGTATTTGACAGCAGTGAGTAATAGGTATCATTTAGGTCGCGCAAACAGACGTATAATGGGTAAATTACACAATAGTCGTAAATAAATATGTATCTTCATATATATAAATTCGGGAGTATCTTGACTGAACCTGATAAGAAATGATAGACTTATTGGGGATGCAATCACGATCAGATGGTCACAATCAAAATTGTGAAAAACATATCGTGAGTTAGAAAAGTGAGTCTTGCATCAACGAAAAACCAAGAAACTCTTCAAATGAATAAAAAACCACAAAAGAGAATTGACAGCAAATTATCGGTTTGACATCAATCAATTCGAGAAATTCGACTATGACTTCAAAATAATTCCTTTGAAACAGTTGCAGGATATGAGTTTTCACCACTTTACTTTCCAGTTTCCCAACCTGATATGAAAATTCTGGAGAAATGAAATCATGTAGAATAATTTCATCTGGAACTGAATTGATATGCAATACAAAAATTAAATTTTTGAAGTTCATTCTCATGAGTCGACATGAAAAAGTGTATAGACTGATCAATTGAAAGAGAAGGATATCTGTGAAAACTTACACTCAGAAAATTTGCTAGCTGAAAGATTCTATAAAGAATAAGTTCATCTGCATAACTAGATTCCGAAAAATATGTTACTCAGAACCGAGTCATTTCAATGAATTAAATTTCAGTTGGAATATATGAATTGAAATCGAACCATTTAAGGTTTTAGTGCTATATCATGAGAAATTTCCAAATCATAGTAATTGTTCCTGAGCATTTCTCGAATACTGTATCAGGGTTGGTTCTCTAAAAACTATAAGGGTGATTTGATCTCCAATCGACTTCAGAGTACATCAGATTGTCGATATATTCGTTCGAACTGTTTCTGTCATTTGGTTGGTGGTTTATAAACAGTAGGACACTAGGTAAAGAAAAAAGGTACAATGGCTGAGGCTCAAGAAACATCTATAATAATATCAAGGTTATTATTCATTTTTTCTATATTACATACAGATTAGGTACAACCTGATCAATATGACTGATTCATTTTGTTGGAAGTGCATCATGTATTTTATACTCGTACAATTTGTCAATGAGTATCTCTTGCTTCACGAGATCTTATGCCTCAGTTAGTCATTTCATAAAGTAGCCGGTTTCCATACGAGAACAAGCAACACTGACAGGTATTCATAGAGTTCGTGATTTGTCGAAAGAACTGTATCGTGAAATCGGATGTCGTCCCAGATTCCAATTCACCCTGTCCAAATTTGAACAATCTCCCTACCGTCAAACTTCCGGCCTCTAAGTAACTGTGATTGACATGTTTTGTTTCAGACTCCGAACTCGAAGATTTAGAAACTCCACCCCGCTATAGGCCGGATAGCCTTGAGTCCCTTTGTAGGGCTACGCGCTTTAGCGAGGCTGAAATAAAAAGAATTTATCGTGGATTCAAGGCTGAATGCCCTACTGGGGTCGTCAAGGAAGATACTTTCAAGATGATTTATGCTCAGTTCTTTCCGCAAGGAGGTAAGTAGAACAATCGTTTTTATTCTCTTTCATTGGATAATGACGTTCTGTGATATCAGTTATAGATTACTAGATATCAAAAGAACTTTTTTCAACCGATATACTTTCATATACAGTATGTGATGGAACTTTATTACCAGAGCATTCTTTGGAATGGAAACGATGCTGTTAAAGAAAGGATTAACGATAATCAACGTTTATTTGAAAAAATAACAACGATTGAATACTCTTTAGATAACACTGAGGAACAAATTGAACTATTTGGAACAATGAAAATTAATGAAAATACAAGAAATATTATAATTAGATTAATGTGAATCGGCTTACAAGATAAATCAGTTGGTAGAGTATCAGGTGAGATAACCGCAATGTTGTACAATCTGAAATATATATCAGAATTCCACCTTCGTCAGTTCCATGGAACTTTATTTTGATCGTCGATATTTGATTCTCATGGCCTTTATTTCAACATACCAGCTAGTGGCTATAAGTTGCAACTTTTCTACTCCAAACTAAATATGAATTCATATCCCTATCCATTGGTCAACGTGGTGTTTTTTGAATATTACCGATATTTTTCATCGGTGTTATACTGGAACAAAAAAATTATCGACATTGGTGTTAACCCTGCTGCATAGTTCATGCTCAAAATTAGTTAAATTTGCATGAAAACGCGCCTCAGCACCTCATCTTATCGATTGCCCTCTCTCAAAGACTCTGGAACCGGTGCGATGTAATTAGAAGCATTAATTACGGATCGTTATCGTTTTGCCCCTATGGATAATGCGAAAAGATACGAAAAAAGGTTTCCGTTTAAAGTTACATAAAATCACAATGGCCATATTTTCGAAATCAGATTCAGATTTACATTTTTCTGTGAGTGCCAATGATATAAGTTTTTCGAAGAAACTCTCGTCCATTCAATTTTCTTTCGAAAAAATACGGTCATACGGTCCGACAACGTAATAATCCACAATTCATACATCAAGGCTTCATTGAATTTGGTGATCATTGGCGTACACCTCATGTGAATTTTTGATAATATAATAATGGGAGTTGTGCCTATTCACAAATCCATTCCTATAGAAGGTACTCTCCTTGCTGAACATGCGGAGTATTTCGTTTTCTGTAATCTATTTCGCATAGTCCGAAAAAACTCTTGTCTCTTCAAAAAATCTACTTTCATCAACACCCGGTGTAGTTCCACGTAGTAAGGGTGAAATTTATTATTTTTCAAACTTCTAGCAACTGAATATTACGATATCTCTGAATCTCTGCTAATTTCCCTCACACTCAATCCAGGATTTTCTTCCACTGCAAGACTAACAGCTAATTGCTTTTCATCAGTCGATACTGTTTTTATACTATTTTTTTCGTATTCGACACAGCTTGTTACTTAAAATCGTTCCTTCAATAATTCATAACATTTCGTCTATGGATGCCGTCTGTCAAGATGCTCTGCCCCAAACACAGGAAGGCAACAAACAAATTTCCCCACCCACACCCGTTGCAATCACCATTCCAATATATCTCCCACTGTATAATTCATGATATACTAACAAAGATTTCAAGCAAATCACATACCAGAACATCAACAAATGTCACAAAAATACCAAATTCTTCTACTGATGAATTCATTTTTCTAACCGCAGAGTTACCTTATGGTAAATTGATTATTTTGGAGGAAAATTTTCAATAAAGGTTTATCATTTCTCGATTTCGATGATTAACTATCACCTACCTCTAAGAATAATTGTATTCTGATTCAAATTATCTATTCAAGACGTCCGAATTGAGAATCAATGAATATCATTTCGCCAGCAGTGGAAAAAGTGTCACGTTTTATAAACTCTTTTTACAAAAAAAAGTGGAGAATATTTTGAAAATGTATTATTATAAGTGTGATCATTTTCGGTAAATATTTTGAGAGACATTACCAAAAAAGTTCTAGGAATAACATTAAACATGTTGGTATCACTGGGTAGGTAATTTCATGTAGAAAGAGAAGACAGACCGAGTTTCTATTTGAAAAAATCACCATAAACTTCTAGTGAAGTTGACGATGTGTATAGTTACGTATTTTTGGTGTTCAAATTGGGTACGAAAGTAGTACTCACGTGCTTTCGTTTTTAGAGTTTGTTGCATAGACTGCGGGCATGTGACGTCACACGCATCAGCCTGCTGGACAAACAAATCGTATTTCCATAAATAACAATGGTAATTTTAATGAGATTGTAATTTCAATTCTGAGAAACAAAATCCATGAATGTACCGTTGCCCATTATTCAACTTATCAGTACTTGAATCTGCTTTTCTAGTTGCTTGAATCCACAATTCACGTCTCTTAACAGCAAGAGGATTAATATTCTTTCTATTGTCAAAAATAGAAAGGAATCGATGGATTGAAACTTCACAATCACTCAAAATCGAGTTATTACCGAGAGAAAATATTTTGAAATATGACACAAATGCACAATAAGCCTCTTCAGATCGGTTTGTTTGTCCAGCAGGCTGGATTTACAACTGTCAGATTTACTGTCGTCTGGCAGATATGCCCGCGGTCTATTAGGGCATGAAATTCTAACCTGAGGCCAGATTCTATTTCACGAATTCGATTATCGAATTGTTTAGAATATGCGTATATTTTCGGTACAGCGCATGGTACAGTCACAGTCCTCATGAGCTACTCGACAATCGAATTCCAGAAATAGAATCTGGGGGCTGATCATTGATTGAAAACTGACATTTGTCGAATCCAACCAATACTGAAGCCAAATTTTGGAGCTCTGTAACAACAGACTCTCAAAACGAAAGCAGCTGCCAGCAAGTCATGTTGTCAGGAGAGCTGTTAATAAATGAGAAGAAGAATGGTTCTTTATGTAAACATAACCATTTTCTGCTCAACGTTCACTTTCAGTTCGAGTAGGAAAACAATTCACCCGTTATAGTTTTTTTTTGACATGAACCAATGTGAGAAAAATATCGTAAAGTGACGACAAAGCTTGCCGCAGGTAAGTTGCAGTGAATATTGGAAAAATCATTGGCAACTGGCAATACTGCTGGGAACACAAAGCAGACTATACGATTCTGATTGATTGGTTGACGGTGGCCCATTCAAGTTCTATTATGTATAATATTTGAACCTTCAAATTGATGATAATTCATTACACCCCAGAACAATTGTATATCAGTTACTTCACCGATGTATGATTGAACTCTAAATTCGAAAGTTCGTGACGAGCCCATTGTTAGTAGTGAAATACACCAACGGGCCTGGTAGCACTGTGGGTTTTTTCTGGGTTTTCCTACAGTTGAAATAGCAAATGCGACAAGGAGAATCAGTCCCTTGCCCGCACAAGGCTCTGCTTTGTGGGCGTACTCGAAAGAGTGTTCGATGAAGAGAGAGTATGAAAAATGCATAATTAAATATTTCTCAATACTTTCCAATTGTATGTATTTGAATGTGTTTGACGATGTTCGTTCCTTGTTGAGTGACATCGGTTAGTCATAACCTGAACACTATTGCTATCAGCAGTAAATGAAACGTCGGCGTCATCAGTACACTAAATTTGAATTTCAGTTTCAACATTTTCTTATTTTTGCTTTGATTTCGTTCGATCTCACATTTTTACTTTTCAATTCTTCAAATTCATTTCATTATTATTTCCGTTCCGTTTCTGTTGACATATATACCTTTTCCTGATTGTTCGAATTTTTTTCTATTCAAAATACCTATTGTATTTGGTATTGGCACATGCCCTCCAGTTCAAGAATATTGAAATTATTTGTGGGGGTCGATATTTTGAGGCTATTTTCAATCATTCATTCAATTACCCTAGCACCAAACTGATATTTTTGCACTCGACGCGCGTTTCGCTAACAAGGTTAGCATCTTCAAGAGAAAAAAATTGATACTTTCAAGTACTTTTCAAGAAAATTGATACTTTCTAGTATCAATTTTCTTCTCCTGAAGATGCTAACCTTGTTAGCAGAACGCGGCGTCGAGTGCAAAAATATCAGTTTGGTGTTAGGTTAATTGATCTCTAGAAAAAGTTTCAACTTTTACACCAAAGGTTCCAATCTCATCGTTTATATAAGCATAAATATTAATCATCCATATTTTAACAGAATATATTCATATCATGTTGATGATGGAATTCTGTCTTGACATCAATATCAAATTTAAATTTGGCCCTCACGACAAAAGCGAAAACGATTGCCAAAATCGTAACAATGGTCATTAGCCCAAAAAATAGTTTTTTATTCATTGACCTTTTTTATTTCTTGCTATAATTTCCATTTTTATTACGATTATTGCTTTTATATATCTATCTATATTAACTCAAGTGAAAATTACTGCCTTTCACCAGAAGAAAGATGAGACATCCTGATTAGCTGTACACTGTTCTAATGATCTATCACAGAACCGAATTATAAATTACTGTTTCTAACTGCTTGAGGCCGTTGAAACCAATAATGTGCCTAAAATCAATTATTCAAGTAATACAGTGCCGGGTAAAAAGCTCCCCTTCCTTCTCAACTTTGAATAGGACAAGATACCAAGATCAGATGAAATTCACATCATCTTCAATACTTACCTTGGAATAATATTCGTGCAATGTTACTCGTCAGCAAGAAGGGGTTATTAACATTTTTCTTTCAAATGGATAAGGGGGTTCGTGGTACTTCGTTCTAATGGTCATTCAATTCCGTATCCAACATTATTTTTGTCTTTTTTCGTGGAATTCAACACATATCACAGGTGTCTAGCGAAACCCCTCAGAAGCTCATTAAAGAGCTTGTACAAGCAAGGGATACCCGAGACATACGGTTCATGAAGTGAAGTACGAACCACTTTGGCTCGACCAATCATTCCTTAGTTATCAGTAGTTTAATTAATCTTTTTCGACATTGGGTTTCCCTCGAGTCTCGATTTCTAGAAGGAAAAATTTAATCAAATTCATCTTGAATCTGAGTGTAATTACAACAGAGATTATTTGGAGGTCAAGATTTATCCCGCTTGGAGAAGCTGGTTTATAGCGAAACACCTGTCGCGGTTTTGTAAACCCATTGTCAGTGAGAATCTTACCGGAAAATGTAATATTTTTTTTTGTACCAATAATCTCAGGATCATATATGACTTTTCAATGTCGCAACACTTATTTACAAACAACAAATACAATCTTGTATTCAAACAATGGAAATAGTTGGATCTGAGTCGATTTTAATTGCTCTCAAATAACAGCCAAATAGTCTTTGCTCAAAAATGAAGTTATACTACGGTTTCGAATATATCGGTATTTATAGTTATTGTTTCTGTCAATCTAACGGTCTAGGCCTAGGCTGTGAAAGCAGTCGCAACAATTGAACAGAAACTGCTGCTACGGTATGTCGATAAAAAAACGTACAATTTCATCACGTTTCCCTCAATATTTTTTGCACAACGCAAGATTTTTTCTATATGATCCTGAACAACGGAAGACTCATTTCCAATGCAACTTTCTAGGTTGGAATATTATGCAATATTCTTTTTCGATATTCAAGAACCTATCGAGCATATGGATGCAATATCGTATAACAAACACTCTAAAGGAAATGTCCATACTCCGGAAAACCCTTCAGCTGCTCCGATGAATATTTTATACCCAGTTGAATTTCGTATCCACACAAAATTTTATTATAATAATAAAGATAATATTCACGTGAATATTTTATAGGGGATGAATATATGAAAAGTTCTGTGGAATGTTTGGCGCATAAAGAAGTCCTCGGTTACGGATATTTACAATGTTTCCGTCGAATTTCTATGTATGTTACGGAGATCAATAAGCCATAAATTGAAACTATCTCGAACGTTAATATGTGCGAAGAAAATTATAGAAAATTCAGTGACTTGAAATTGATGTGTTCAAATTGTAAATTTCAGTTATTTCCGAGGTCAGTTCTAGTCTATGGAGTTCAAACTATGGATTGGGAGAAAATGCGTGCACATTATGTCAGATTCTTCTTCTCAATCGCCACTTTGAGTTCAGAATCTTCCTATAAATTTGGCCCTGAAGACAAGATGAAAATAACTTATCTATTAAGAAATAGTATATTATATACATAAGCGGAATGCGAATAATTTCTGTCAAGAGAAAAATATAGCTTAACTAGGTGAAAGCCGAGGTGAGCTCTCTCGAAAGAAAATTTCATTTTTGCCGTTTTAAAACCATTTTATCTAGTGTTGTTCATAATCGGATCATTTGGATAATCGCATTCTGACGATTCGAGAGATTCAAAAAATCGGATTATCATTCAAATCTGAAAATTGTCACTTGTCAGTTGTCACTTGCCATTAAACAGTTGTCATGTGTCACGCCAGCAGTCATTTGATGTTTAATATCTTGTTTATTTATATATAAATCGAAAATCCACTTAATGAGTGAAATACTACACAATGCGTCTAGGTTATGACAACACACACATGACAGTATTGACAGCTGACAGCTGAAGTACAATCACAAACAGGTTATTTTTCATTTGAACTCCCGGAACAATAATCGGATTATCGATTATTTTTGATTCGAATGATAACATCATTAACTTTCACAATCATTCGAATTAATTGAAGAAATGATAATTTGCAAGATAAATTGATGTAACTTTCACAAATGTCAATAGCACCATTCTTTGTGAATGCCATTTGCCTGCGTAGCGGTTGAACTGGTTCACAATTTACCGTCTCTAGTTTCAATAAATACTTTCAGCATTTATATCTCATGGGTGTCTCCTCTGTATCTTCGTTGCTATTTTGTATGGATGTTTCTAAGTCAGTAATTCTGTGTGATTCTGTGTATTTCTGTTTGAAAATTACGATTCGGTATACCCTTAGAATGATATTTCACAATCGTACCCCTAATTCAAAATCTGCTGATATAATTGAGATTTCATGAAAAATTTCTTTTTGTTTTCCCCTCGTTACAAAAAAAAATTACTGTACAACAATTGTTAATGGCCAAACTTTTTATACAATATTTTCAAATATTTGTATGATTCAATTTTTGCTTTATTGAAGGATTCTTAAAATTGGTCAGAAACTCCAGTACATATTCATTGAAATAAAAAACATGAATATGTACCTACAGGAGTTTACAAAAAACTTCAGAAATTTCTATATTTCTATTCTAAAGGAATGAGCTATTTATTGATGAAACGAACCATCTTTCGAACAATTCGTTCGGGACAGTCTCAAATCTACCTACACAGTAGGTTTTGGCTGGCACTTGTCAGAAAACAACTACTCCTCTGGCTGATACCACGAAGGGCATTGAATTATATCCGACCGGTGCCAGTGCAGGTTTCTTCACAGAAGAAAATCCTGCATTTGCTTTTGGCGATGCAAATGGAGGGATTGATTTTCAATTATAGGGATGGACACACTTGCAGACCGGTTTCGGGCTATTTGGCCACTCGTCAGTAAAGGCAGTGCCATCATCAACATAAAGTCGCTGACTTCCCATAATTAAAAATCTAAATCTTTCATAGTGTCAAGCCCTGATTAAAGCTGATGCGAACAACGAAGTTATTGCGCCATCTACCCATGGACGAGGTATTCCAAAAACAAACCGTGGTATTAGCCAGGGGAGTAGTTGTTTTTTGACAGGTGCCAGCCAAAACCTACTGTGTAGGTAGATTTGAGACTGGCCTAAACGAATTGTTCGAAAGATGGTTTGATTTAACGTCAGTCTTCAAGTAAGCCCATCGACAAGGTCGAATGTTTTTGATGATGAAAAATGAAGCAGAATCAAATTGTTAAAATGGTTAGTCTGCATGAAAAATATTGTGTAAAAAGTTTGACCCTGAATTATTGTTACTTACATGATGTTCTTCAATTTCACATACTTTTCATGAAAATGTTTCGTTGCGAGATAAATACAATTAGTTATGAATGTGATATATCGTTGTGGAAGTTATTCTATACCGAATCTTGAATTGATAAAAAATCATGCCATCGAATCGAAGTAACGAATTTGAAACATCCATAAAAAATAACTACTGAGATACGGTGGGAAAAATCGATTCCGGATCACCCGTTATATGTTAATTGAGGATGAAAGGCACTATCAGGAGTCTTTCCATATCAATTATAAATATAGGCCCTGGTGGAAATTTTCAAACTGTCAACCGGAATAATAAACCATACTTCATACTTCTTGAAAATGATGTTTTTGGAAAGGAAGAGGCTCTATTTTGTTCCTTATTTAATATGTTTCTCTGTAGAAAAAAATTGTTAGCCACGCCTCTTTTCACGGGATCTCGTTCTGCTCGTCCCGTTGTGATGAAAACGAAACTTTTCTTGATTAGTTAATAAATTCACTCGTTATACATAAATGTTCTCTAAGCATTTTAGAATTCTGAATCCCAACATGCGAAACACTAAAGCTACCACTCAATCCTACAAACAGCATCACTTTCTCCTCCTTTTATCCTCTATGGTATATTTTTCACATGACCGTCGCCCCTGTCCCGCATGATATGATATAATTGATAAAACAATTCTCAATCTGCTCGAGAAATCAAGGGATCATGAAAATTATAAAGATGGGACTCAAAAATAAATTCCAAACCGTAAAATGAAAAAGAAGATAATAGAGCGAATCCTCGCTATAATAAATATAAACAGGTCACCAACTCCCTGATTGACTCTTTTGTATTCCTATCAAAGTTGTTGAACAAAACTATTGAACAATGAGCCCACCGTCTGTTCTGAATTGGAATATCCTCACCCAACCCATCAATTAACGATGCAACAACTAACCTCAAGTTCTGAAACAACTATACAAGTCTAGTTCGAACACAAAGCTCAAGTTTGCGATTATAACTAGCAAGAATTGAATTTCAGAAGTTTGTCTGGCAATTGGCATAATCGAACAGACAAAGAGGCGAATAAGCAATCGAACGCCGAATTAGTTTTCATCAATTGGAAGCGGATATCTGAAAAAGTGAGTTTTCTCCAAAAATATAATGGGAAGCATTTGGTGGATGACACTAGGCTTGACACTGACGACTGACGTCCCCACATAGTTTTGTCTCTCCGGGCCATCAGTCAATCTTCATGGACAATTAGAATTCCATTAGGTGACACCTGCTCATTGGGGATCCCCACATTTAATTTATCTTCTGGATTCTTTATACAAACGAAAACATCGTAAACTGAATACCAATATGATTTTTGACAAGTCAAATACTCTTTCGAACATATTTTATGGGATTCCTCAATCTTTTCGATATCAAGTACTAAATAATGACTAAATAATATATTATCGTTTAGGGTTTTGGGATTTTGAGGTTTCATCTATTATGAATAGATAGTGAATGAGTGAACTCCTCAGAAAGAAATAGTATTCTAGAACATAAATAATGATAGAGGAAGGGATAGCTAGTTGAAAAATCAAGTGTAAGGTACATGGAAGATTCATACATACGAATAATCCATTACTGTAGTAGACTGAAAGTTCAGACTAGGGGAGTTGAACTTGTGGCAGATGCTCATAAAGGTAAAATTTCGCGGTTTCTGTTGGGATTTCAAGATAAGCGGTATGTCCTTTGGTGAAAAGGTCAAAAAATGTCACAGTATTGTCAATGTGGCGCTTATTAATTGAAACATTGGTTAAAATGGCACTGAGATATTATTTTGGAATTTTGGAATATGATTGAAATTATTACTAATGTTTATCAAGCACAATTCATGGTTGACGTTCACATAAAAAGTGAAAAACACTTAAAACTGTAATAGCCGCTCACAGAATTTTACGGTTTGTTATTTTCAAACAACATCAAACTCCTAACCTTAAATAGTAATAGTTGTCAAAGTGGTAATTATTAGTTGGAGTTGTCTTGAATCTCGAATGTGGCACTGCGATCTATATTTGAAATCCCAATAAGTGGCCAATCTGAATGAAAATTACTTTTATATTGAGATTGAGTAGGTATGTCTGAAAACTCTCTTTTATGTGGTTTCATGGAAAAATTTACAGGAATGGTTAGGGCATGGAAATTCACTTTTGGAATACAATAATTTCGAACTGAATGGAAGTGGTCGATCCTAGATGATAATCCATATGAAACAAATATATACAGTTGCCTCTAGGAATGTAACTTATATAAGGATTAACTAAACCGCGACACATGTTTTGATGTACAAAAACGTCTTCAAGCAGAAATTCAACCCTTTATTGCAGGCAACTGTATACCATTTGTTGGGAGTTCTCATAACTCTCAGTAAGGATATTTTTCGAAAAAGTGTATTCTCTATTATAATAGAATTGTTCGTCTAGTGGTGGAGAAAAACGGTTCATATAAACCCATAAGAAAATTAACGGCAAGTTCAAATATTCCGAAAAAAATCAGAGTTATGTGAGCGTTCAAATATAATGATTCTTGAGATTTTGGAGAAAATCTGTCGAACAATTTTTGGGGAAAAAAATTAAAAGGTCATTTTTAGGGTATTTTTCAAGTTTTCTCAAAAACTATCCGACAGTTTTTATTCCGACTATCAAGGTATTTCAATGTTGGGAAAAGAGACAATCATAATTTTTTTCGGAATTTTTGAACTTACAGTTTGTCTAAAATTTCTAAAAAATCAGAAAAACTCATTATAAAATCAACTTGAATCGAGAATGATTGCTTCTCAAAATAAAATTTGTAAGAATGAACATCGAGGAACAACTCATACCAGTTTTCGAATCTGAATTTGCATTATTTCTATTTTTAAGAACGATTTCAAAATACTTCGTCATGAAATCTCCTCGAACGCTCTGTACCATCAAAATTGGCCCGGCAAGTGCTGCCTCTGCTGAATAGGAATGAAAAGTTTAAGAACGATTTCAAAATACTTCGTCATGAAATCTCCTCGAACGCTCTGTACCATCAAAATTGGCCCGGCAAGTGCTGCCTCTGCTGAATAGGAATGAAAAGACAATGTGAAGTTCGGTGTCAATCCAGAAGGTATCGCGTAATCTGTTATTTACTGTACAACGTTGACAATAGTTCTAAACAGAGATAACCGATGTATGTTATTTCTATTCCTGGAAAGAAAAGATAGGTTGTTCGGATGTTGCGATTTTTGTCCAGATCAGTTGTTATACAGTGTGGCCAGGATGAGAATAAACAGAATGAGGATCTCGGCAACGGCAAGAGATACGGATTCCGTTATATGAGAGAAAGTTGTGCATTCGAGGAAATTATTTATATTTTTCAGTAAGGTATATCAAGAAAGTGAAAATTCCAAAATTCCTTTCCATCTTTTGGTAATAATAATTATTAGTAATTAAAAAAACAGAAATTGCTTTTCCATAACAGTTTTTGATAATGTTCAACATGTTCCTTTAGAACTTGACAGATTTTATATTTATTTTATATTATGTAATTTCCGAAAATTTACATATTTTCACAACCTTATTGAATTGAAATTCATAATTAGATTATACTAAATGGAAAAAATGAAGAATGAATGGATGAAAAAAACTATAATAATAATAATACATGAAAATAGGAAATATTTTTTATTTCAGTGAAAATGTAAGCTGATCACAAAATCTATGTATGTAATTTAGTGTGTAAGTCTTCTTACTTGGCAATTTGGCCTATCTGACGATGCTAAAACTATTTTGTTGTTAAGCAAATAAAGCAATTATCTATCTATCTATCTATCTATGTATAATAAAACATCATCAGATATGATTATTATACAGGGTGGCTCACGACTAGCGCGATGGAGATTTATAGCGAAACGATAAAACTTTTGTCGTCTTTGTATTTTTATGTTGATGAAGGCTACATTTCGGAATTGTTTTGAGGTATACAGAATGTACCAAAAAATTTAGGCATATCGAAGTTATATAAAAGATCTATAAAAAAAGTTATGGCCACCAAATATATTTTTTCAAATAGAACACCCTATATATTTAGTCACTATGGGATATAGTGTATTTTTCTGATTTCAGATATACACACATGTATTATGTTATCTCCAATAGATTTCGAGATATTTGACGTTGAAATTCAGTTTTTATACGGATTCTTTCAGTTATTCAGGACATAGGTAGATGGTCAAGGTAGCTATGAAAATAATTGAAATATATCTGTTCTCGAATTGATGAATGCTTTAATATGTCAATTATATTCATATTATATTCAAATCTGAATTTCAACATCAAATATCTCGAAATCTGTTGGAGATAACATGATATATGTATACATATTTGATATCAGAAAAATATACTCTATCCAATAGTGACAAAATATATAGGGTGTTCCAGTTGAAAAAATAAATTTGGTGCTTATAACTTGATTTTCAACTGTTTTTCTGTTAACAAATATAAAATCTACAAGAAAAATTACATTAGATCATTTTTTGAAAAAACAAATCGAATGATAAATAAACAAGTTAAGGGGGGGGTTCAAAATATATGTGAAGACCCTGTACATATCACATTCAGGTTTTGTGTCTTTTATTCGTATCATCATAGTCCCTAATCGGCATATTCCTCTCGTGTCTACTATCCACCAACTCCACTGCATAATGATCAACATAAAATTGTTTCAATTTTGCCATCATATTTTTTATGAAGATCGGGTCAAGTCGTATGGTCTCGATATGAAGTCCTTTTGAAGTCCAAACTATGAAATCACAAAATGTTCTCCGAGATATATGGAGTTGTCCTTGTATCTGGTAGAAATAGTTATGTTTCCTATCAAGCGTCATACTTTTTTCATCATCAGATAATTTGCAGTAAAATTGTTTTAAATACTTCGCTGCATCCGTAGGAGTATTATCAAATAATTTTCATAAAGAGTTGTTTTGCTTACTAATTACTCTCCAAACTTCGAGGTTCGATTGAACACATCGAAAGAATGATAAAAAATCTCATGAATAAGTATCGGCTTCTCGAAATCCTAATTTTTTTTTGAATGCCCGCCAAATCTGAGGTCACGTGATATAAGTTTCAACGGATTTTTCAGTTGTCAGACAATTGAATATTAATTGATAGTGGATAAAAAGTCGAGATAGGAACATGTAAACCATTTTGAACAATGAATAGTTTCGACTAAAAAAATTCATAACGTTGAAAAATCGATATTTTTTACACCTTATCTATGTAATTATATTCGCTAGACCCCATGTGATAGATCATCTGGGAGAATCTGAGAATGCAATAATAGTATATTATATACCAAGGGACTGGAGTGGTATTTTGAATCGCGAGACAAAAAGTTTATAGCCCGAACAACGGGAGGGCGACATAACTTTTACATAAGACTTTTTTTCATATTTATCAGAATAATCGATTATGAACAAATACGCTCTGTCGAGACAGCCGGTATGTCGAGATTAACCATACCAAATCAACTTCTAGGGATAGTATCACAAAAAAGTTGTTTCCCCAAAAATGACATGTGCCGTCACAACGGAGAAGACTTGGAAGTTTTCAATAGTATAAGTAGTTTATAATTACCTTTTAAGATTCCATCCCCTTCGCGACTTTTTCACAATTAAACGAGGCATTGTCTCTCTCTATTCTCTATATAAATATAAAAATCACAAACTCACACAGTACTTCGCAGTACTTCGACAGATGTTGAGATATGGCAACACCACATATATCCGGCAGTGGAACATTGGAAAGTCAGTAGATATTGCAATAGAAAACTGTAATTCTTGGAAATATTGCAGCAGAAAACTTCAATTTTTCTGTCGCGAAGTGTCGAATTGATGTAGCTTTGGTTGCATAGATTGCAGAAGACAAAGCCCGCAGCGCCATCTTACAGATCAGAAACGAGAAATTTGTCACTTTATATGAACCTTAACCCAATTTTGATTTCATTTCGAAAAAACAATGAAAATACCATGTACGCCACTTCAAACATGGGAAATATTAGAGCTTTGGAGGAAGAAACGCTAAGAGAATACTGAAAACTCCATACTCTCAACTGAAATAATTTTTCCCAATAATATTTTATTCACCCTCGACTGAAGTGGGAAAAAGATCATAAATCCCCATTACTATATCCAGAGAAACATGCTGAATATTTCAACAAAAGGGTCTTCGAGTGCTTCACCAACTCCCTTAAGAAACTTCCAGTATTTATAATCGCAGGCCACACTCCACTCTGGAATTCCATAACTTGAAAACTGAAATAGGGTGTTTTAGACCGGTTGAAATATGCGTCAACTTCACGGAAAATTTTAAAATTGGCCGTAACTCCGGCACAATGAGCACGTCTCCTTGCAAATTCTGATAATCTGCATAAATTGTTGGCCATTAATTTTCAAAGCCGTGGCAGATGGCGCTGAATTAATACCGTTATCGCGAAAACTATCTACCACCCCTTTCTTAGTGGCTTTATGGCAATTTGGAATTAAAATTTCGGTTCGCCCTCTGTTAGAGGTGATAATCTGGTCGGGGCAATTGCTCCCGACGCATTCATGTCGTGGCGGTTGCCTGTATTAATAAAGCGGCCGTCAAATGAGGAGTGACATACGCTGGGAGGGGTGCAGAATGCGGTGATATTGCGTTTGTAACGTGCCTAGAATGCGAAACCCTAAACACCATGCGGAAGACTAGGCTCCAACCAGAATGACGCAATTTTCATGTGATCAGTTGGAGATTCCTTATTTATTTGTATTTCCCTTCGTTGAACACTCTTACGAGTTCGTCAAGAAGGCACTGCCTTGTGCGAGCAAGGGTCGGCTAATCATCTGTGACGAAACGCTCTGGGCGTCTTACTGATGTTTCGGTAGCGCATTTGCTATTTAAACGATAGGGGACCGAGAAAAACCCACACTACTACCCGATCATTTTCTGTCAGTCATAATTTTGAATATTGTTGAAAGGAGAAAGGTACCGCTTTGACGATCAGTTTCTAGCACTCACTTAGAGCCAATTCTGATTCACGTTTGTAGTAAATATCCAGGTAAACATTCGTCACGAAATAGATACTTTGGCACTTTTGTGGTCATATTACGAATCCAACATGAGAGAGCCTGAAAAGAATGCTAAAGCCTTAACAGCATAAGGAAGAATCAGCAGAAGGAATGATCAGCATAAAGAATAATCAGAAGAATTGACTCCAACTAGATGAAGAGGTTTTCGATTGTTAAATAGGAAATTACTGTCAGTGTTCATTTTGAATATTGCAGTAAAAAAGTTACCTTTCAGACAGACTGACTTACTGAATCATGCTTTTCTTTCCTTTTCACCTTTCATTATTCTTATTTCTGTAATAGGCAATAGGTTCTTCGTGATTGGTCTCTTAGGATCTATTATGTGTTATGTTATAAGTTCTCCTTCCACATAATAGGTCATCATGATTCATTGTTGGCCATTTGACTATTGGAATTGTGTTTTGGATTTGTATTATATTAACTAATACAAGATTTGATGAAGAGTTAATAAATGGGAGTCCCAAAATTTTGCTTGACAAGGTCTTCATTATATTCTATCGTTTCTATTGTTTTTTGTTGTTATGATCCCTCAAGATTGGTAAAAAAAAGGTCAGAAGAATTATTGAAAATATGAAAATATACAAACTTGCTGAAGGTAATACTACAAATTTTGAAAAAGATCAAAACTCTTAATAAATTCAAATTATGAAGAATCGTGCTGAAGAATGAAATAATCATAAAACTAATATCGAAAATATTGAAATAGATGTTCGATTCTGGAAATAATGATCAGTCTAGGAGGTACAATCTCCCTGTGAATCAATAGGAGTATGCAGAAGTGACGTTGTTTATCAATACCAAATGCACGGAAGTATATAATAATAAAAAAAGTCACACGAAACCCCGTAACCGAGCATGAGTAATGATGATGTGGAACATTACTATACTGAAATAAGACAACATTGAACCACTCACTATAATCAGCATGAGCTTAGAGGGACGAAGGGATACTTACTGAAAAGTGCTAATGTACTGAAAGCAGGATCCACCTGAGCTTCGCAATTCATAACCTTCTTTCATTCCAACACACAATGTGTAGTCACAGTCAAGCATTTTTTGTGATCTTGAAAATAATTCTATCAAAAGCGGCCAGCTTGTCAATTTTCATCGAAATAATGCTGACAACCTGAGAAAAAAACAACACTTTCAGTTGAAAGAATCGTGATTACTGAAATTTTGCATGCGAAATGGATACTTCCAGTTGAAAAGTCATTTTTTGCCAAAAGATGAGGGACTATTGATGAGATCATCTCTGTCACTAGTTATACAACAGGCCAGATAACATCATTTCCAAGTATAGGTTTCTCAAGTTCTTTTTCGATCTAGAGAATTATGATCCCTCCGAGATATTCCAGAAACACCATATTGATAACGCTACAAAAATTCAGACGATATAAAATATATCGCACGAATCGATTTATAAACCAGGGAAATTTTCATTCGAGTCTCACTTCTTCTAATCTTTCCAGGGTGGTACAAAAACCCTCTTGAAAATCAAGAGAAAAGCCACCTATTTGATTCTAGATAAGATTTGTGTGATCTTCACACGATCGCAAATGTAGAAAACCGGTTCAGTTTTATGTCCTGCTAGGTCATCGGATTCAGCTCCCCTAATTTTCCAGGGTGATTGATTCATGTGGAAAGGAAACAAGTGAAAAATGATATTACAAATAGTAGTAGTGGAGTATTGAGACTGTTCGAAAGTATCATCAATGAGAAATCCTCTTTCATAATTTTTTGATAATGTGACCAGTAATGTATAAAATCAAAAAAATATATAATTTCAGTTAAAATTCAGAGCGATTAGTAAGAAGCAAGGCTATGTTCGAAATAACCTTCAGTTTACTGTAATTCCGTAACAGTTTCTCATTATTCTAAATAACACTGGTCATTGAGGCATAGTTCGTGGGGCATAATACAACGAATAGTGTTACAGTTTTCTCTACGAATCTCGCCAACAATGTGGGTTCACAACACTGCAACATGTGTTTCGCTATACGAAAGCTATAGCTCGTGCAGTTTCATGAATTCATTGTTAATGGAATAATGCAGGAAGCAATAGTATTTTTGTTGGATATGGATTTTCATCAAGTATCGACCAGTTCGTTCCTCCTAATCTTTGGATGTCATTGTGATGGATCTTCCAAATAACTCAAGAGAAAAGTCCATAGGGCTTGAATACGGTGACCTAGCAGTCCACCAAACGTTACCATTTCGTCACATTTGTCAAATATAATTGAAATGGTCAACAAACAAAATAAGTTATATTATAGTACCTTCCGCTCCAAATTATCCAATGGTCAGTAGAAATTTCCCCGTTGCAGATGAATATAAATCATTCTGGGAGATTTTCTATGGCAAGAGATTATTGAAGTCAGTGCGACTGCCATACAGTTTTTCCACCATTCAAATGAACTTCATCGAGAATTATCACAAAATCACCTCTCGAACTGAGACAATAGAAATCGAAATCCACTCAATTATAAGCGAGTATTGGGATCATTCATTCGTTCGAAATATAATTGGAATTCAGCGGAGCAGTGCCAGACAAATTCAATAGATGACGCTAAGATCGATGAATATTGAATTAAATAGAAGCCAGAATGATGTGTTGATTTGAAATGATGTGGGGTGGAAAATGGGATGAATTATAAACTAGGCTGCTAATTCCTCCAAATGCTGACGAGAACACAGGTGCTCTACGGTGTACAATTAGGGGTGGCGTTGAATCACTTCACATACCGACGATCTAATTTAGGATTTAGTTCCTGGGCACGGCTCTAATTATATTACTAATGAGTATGTCCCACAACTACCAGAGATGGATGTAATCAAGCTGCTACTATTCAACCAAATATAATGTATAAAAGTATAAAATATTATATATATATATATATATATATATATATATATATATATATATATATATTCGATCTGAGGAGTAGGCAGACTGAGACCTCATTGTGAAGTCACATTTACCTCTTGAAAATGGCTCCAAAATCGGAGCCGAAACGTCGAGAACAAAACTCCAGACATGGTTCAACCCGAACTCAACAACAATATATATATATATATATATATATATATATATATATATATATATATATATATATATATAGTTGTTGTTATTCTAGAATTGTTGTTCTGGAGTTTTGTTCTAGACGTTTCGGCACCGATTTTGGAGCCATTTTCAAAAGGTAAATGTGACTTCACGCTGAGGTCTCAATCTGCCTAATCCTTAGATCGAACTGGGGTATCGAGGGATGTTGGGTGGTATTCATAGCAGCGGGTGCTGCTAAAGCACCGTCGGATGTCTTGGTGGGGACTGGGCATCTGGAAATTACGGGTTTCCATGCAGTTGGAAGTCTCTGACCGTCGTAACGTTTATTTGAGCAGGACGGTCGCTTCTCGATTTCGATGGCCTCGCAAATTATACGATCTCGTAGTGTTTTTGCTGTCGCGATGGTCTTAGTGTTCTCAAAGTCTATATTGTGTCCTGTTTCTTGATGATGTTTGGACAGAGCTGAAGATGGGTCTAATTTTCGGACAGCAAGTTGATATTCGTATACTCTACTTGTCACATGTCTGTTGGTCTGTTGGATATATATATATATATATATATATATATATATATATAAATATATATATATATAAATATATATATATATATATATATATATATATATATATATAAAGAAGGAAAAATTCCAGGCGCGGTTCAACCGGAAGTTCCAGAGAGCACATATCCGATGCGTTCGACGTTTTGACTTCCATTTCTATGGGAGAGAAACCCCAAGAAATGGATTCCTCTTTTTTTACCTCCTCAATAAACATTCAAACAATATTCAAGAAAAGATCACATAATCATCACTCAAGTACTCGAATTATTTCCAGAGATATTCTGGAGTTGCGAACTCTTCGACTTTTTTGTTCCAATCCAAAACTGCTTGAAACTTTCCAGAATTCTGTATCAATCTCGCCGAGTACAACTACGTTGTTCAGAAATTTTCAGCCAGGGTGATTTTCACTTGCCAGAGCGAGATCTATCAATCAGGTAGTTGTCATATGCAAGCATTAGACAGGCTAAAATTTACAGGCATGAAATTTTTGCTTCGGATTTTCGAAAACTGCTTTCTTCCTATACAATTCTTCATACATGAAGGAAATATTCACTCATAGTCTTCATAGAGCTTCAATTATTTCCGAAAATGTTGTCAACTTGCAAATTTCTTGAAACTTTTTGGATATCTCTGCCTACAGCAGTTTCCAATCACTATACAGCGTGACTCACGGTCGATGGTAAGTTAGACGTTTCTGGAAAACGCAACGCATGATTTTTCTGAAAATTTCACCTCTCCCATTTCCTCACCTGTTCTATCGATCTTAAATATTTTCAGCATTGCGGCGTTGCCACTTCCATCAAAAAGTCCTAGCAACTTTATTTTTTTAAATAGATCACCCCGTATATTAATACATTTTTGGAATCGCTCTAGTATGTTAATACCTTTTTTTAATAATGTCCTATCTGTTTTCGAGACAAAAAATAAATTGTGCTAAATATGGTCCAAAACATATCCTTGATTGAACCTAAGTAGGTACATCAGTACTCTCAATTCATGAAAAGTTGATATTTTGAGGATAGTTTGGACAAACTCGAAAGATATGACATCTTTCCACGGCTACCTATAACCAAATTCTTTGAAAATTATTTTTTGTACAACTGTCTTTGAGAATCTCTCAATCAGAACACCTACCGAAAAATCATTCAGAAAAGCTCACACATGCAGTTTGTGCCATTGGTAATATTAAATCCCTGTGAAGTTACTGACGATGACGAAGTAGTATTCAGTCCAACTGTAGAAAGTCCTTGATGACTAACCAATAATCATGTTTAAAATAACGAGAATTGGCGTATATAGTTGGAACATATGCCTTGTGATCCAAAGATCGTGTGTTCATATCAAATGGATTCTATAATATTTTTTTTATTATCAGCAGTAACGTTATACAAAAAAAATTGTATGATACATTTATTAAAAGTGATTTCATTTTGCTAGTTAGTTTGTTTCATTAGCTGACGCTCGTTTTGCAATAACTCACAAAATAAAATGCCACTTTCAACACTTGTAGGTGAAACATGAATAACTGTTTTTCCACAAAAACGGCTTTATTAAGAAAACTTGACGATTTAGGTATAGGGACGTGATATATCATCTTGAAGCATTTTTCATCATCTTTCAATTTATCGAGTAATATACATGGGGTTTCATTTGAAAAAATGAACTTTTGACCACTCTTATAAACAATGGAAATAATAGTAATTTTAGCAAGCCCTGTATGATATGGAGTCGATTTCTTGGTGCTATTTGAATATTTCGAGTTTGTCCAAACTATCATCAAAAGGCTATATTTTGGACCTTATTTAGCACAATTTATTTTTTTTCTCGAAAACAGATGGAGATAGGTATAGGACATTATCAACAAAAAAGTATTGAAATAATAGAGCTATTCCAAAAATATATTAATATGCGGGGTGTTCCATTAAAAAAAATTAAGTTGCTAGGAATTTGTGATGGAAGTGACAATGCTGAAAATATTTTAGATCGATAGAAGGAAATGTGAGAGGTTAAATTTTCAGAAAAATCATGCGTTGCGTTTTCCAGAAACGTATAACAACCATCGACCGTGAGTCACGCTGTATAATGGGGTGGTTGTTATAGGAGCGAGTCGGAATGCAAGCTTTAACGATGCTAAAATTTACATGCATGAAACTTTCATGATAATAATAATGGGGACCAACTCAGTTAGCTGAACTCATAAGGTTGAAGCACTGAGCACTCCAATAGGTTGGGGATTCTCAGATAGAATAATTACGTTAATTTTTTTGAAATTGGTATTGATCGTGAGAACATCATAGTAAAGCCAGTGTATTGAAACGCCGATCTTTGACATCAAAAAAGCACGAGTTGTTCCCAAACCAGTAGTGATAATAGAGGAATCTGCTTGGGGTCATCTTTCATTTAAGAGTTTTTTGAACTATAATACGGAGTTTGAGAGAGTAACATATTTCAGATCAGGGATTCAAAATATTCGCATCAATTATGAATAAAACTGGTGGATATATTGTTCTTATTATACTTCCAGGTTATATATCTACATCACCAATCATCTGTTATACAATAATATTTCAAGTCTCACTTATATAACTCTCGAAATGAACAACATCATCAATCAACATTGTTAACCAAATTCAAATAAACTCTTTCTTTTCTGTTGCAGTGAATAGTAGTCAATATGCGCACTACGTATTCAATACTTTGGATCAAGACCACAGTGGACTGATAAGCTTTGAAGTGAGTACAAGTTTCGTTAGCTGTATGGAAATTTCAGATTCGTATGTATACTACTCGGTAAACTAGTAACCAATTTTCAGTTGTTCGTTCAAGTTAACAGAATTGCTATGAAATTTTTGTCCAGTTCAGGAAAAAATGTATAACCCATCGAAAAACGTAGGAAAGTTCATTTGATCTCTTATTTGTCATTCCCGAACAAATTCCTGAGCTACTCGTTGGATTTAATCAATTCATAAATAATTTTTTGGTCCGTTTGAAAAGTCAAAAAGTTCAATCAAAGAAAAAAAAAATATGTCACTCGATCTTCTAAAGGTACTCATTGTTTTCTCTAACAAAGAAACAGTGGCTACCTTCGAGTATAAATGAAGCACAACACAATTAACAAAAATCATAATGTCTCAACGCTATGAATGCCAGATGTGAATAACCGTTTTTGTATCAAGCACTGTCAGCAGAAGAAACATCATAACACATATCCCCAGGCGATCAATTTTGTATTTCATAACCAAATTCCTCATATGAGGTTTGTCATAATTCAGCGCCTAGAGGTGTCTTACAGAAGATGGTAACGCCAGAAGATATGGTGAAATATTATTCCATTGCAATTTCGGTAATGATACATGATGACTTAGGTCGACCACACTTATGAAGAACTACTTTTTCTCAAAATGGGACATTTTGATACTACTAACCAAACATTCTGATTTCATCAGAAATTTACAAAAATGTTCGAAAAAGGAGGCAGACTAGCTTCCGAAAAATCCGCAAAAGGGAGAGAAAACTCAAAATATTGATTTCAGGATATTTCTACCTACTCCATCGATATTCTGATTTCTGTTGGTATTTCAGTCTCCCCTGCAAAAAGATCGACCACGCTTCTCGTTTGCGACCGTAATGGCTTGGCAGTACGTTGTCCCTACATGTCTAACATACTAGAGTAAAATACCGAACTCCAGTTATGAAATGTACACGAGATGATATAAACTTCACTATAAAAGCTGAAATATTAATATGGTTGATAACGGTGAAAGACACTAAATTTAGATGGATTTTTTAATCTTTTTTTTCAGTACTAACAGATTGAAACGCCGGATTTGTTCTACTATCCAACTGAGATTCATAATAATTTTCTTGGGTGAAAGAAACCATTTTCAAGAGAATTTTAAGAGAATTTAGTAAAGTTATGTTACAACTCGATTGAATTGGAAAATTCCTTTCTGTAACACGTATGAATTCACTTCAATCTCATGGAATATAAAATGTAAATTTGCCTGCGATATGGAATTGATATAATCGTGAGCGCTCGGTTGGGAGAGTATAGAAAGAAATGAAGATTTGGTAATGTTTTTCCGGAGGTGAAGTTTCACAACAAAATGGAACTGTACCTCCAAAAATACAGTAAAACTGAAGTTTTACCATTCTTGGAGGCATTTCGAAGGATAACAAGCAAGTGACAAGGTGAATTATATATCAAGAAATTCTTCTGGGACATTTTGAAATTTGAATATCTGATCGAGTGGTAGGTGGTTGTAGAAAAACAGAAATGATTACAAGGATGAATTGCACATCAAGACATTTTAGCAAGAGAGACATATACAGAGTAGCCATTTTTTAATGGAATTGAATTGGTAACTTCCAAACCATAAGAGCGAGAGGGTCGGTCAAATAAGGAAAAAGTTACATTCATAGAATAATTCTCAATCAGTTCATTCAAATCGAGATTATCAGGGCCGGTTATTGAGATATCATGAGAAATGTATATTCTGTAATTTTCATTTCTCTCTTTTTTCCACTTTATTCCAAATTTCATCCAATAAAATTATGGGTTTTTTTATTTTACAGTATATTATCCTCAATTTGAAGTCATCAGATTTCGTATCCTACGTTTTGTACTCTCTGGGCCACCCTTATCCTCATTTTTTGCAATACGGACCTGCATATTTTATGACACTTTTCGAAAAAAACTTTCGACGCTGAATTCAACGATATATCATACAATGTCATTCAAAGGTGATTTCCAGGTGATTTCGACCCTTATCCAAATTTCTTTGGGTCGAATCTGTATTACATTTATGAACAATATGTAATAAATTTCGATAAGAAAATCAACTCACTCATTTTGAACTGAACTGAATTGATGGAATAATTATATACATTTTTGAAAGAGGAGAAAAACCTAATTCATAATAATGAAACGAAACAATAATTTATTTGAAATAAAAATTAAATGATTATTCGAAATTAAATGAAAATCAAGTAAGTGTTCGAAATGTCCACCATTTTGTAAAATGCACTTTGTTTTTGATATATATTTATAACATCTCCCTTTCGAATTAAGTTTCCTAGAACAATCTAGGTGAATAATAGGATATATAAAATCAAATAAATGTAAGTATTATAATCAAAAAGTAAGTACCAGGTTAAATAAGCAGGTTGTCTTATTTTCCTACCTTATCTAATAACATACTCTTTTTCTGACCCTCTACTATCCCTCCTCACTTTCTCTGTTGTTTATGTTAGGCATTGAAGGTATGGCATTGATGGATCATAATGACTGATAATTTTGATCATATTCATCTAGTCGTACTGGGGCTCGACTCTTGGCGCTCTTCGTTATGAAAATGCATACGCTGTTGCTAAGGTGCAGACAATCAAATCGACAGTTCCACACTACATTATTTGTTTGAATGAAATAAGATCTGAATTTAAAATTTATATATATATATATATATATATATATATATATATATATATATATATATATTGTGGTCTCGGTAGTGTAGTGGTTAGCATATCTGCCTATCAAGCGGAAGGCCGGGGTTCGAATCCTCGCCGGGCCACCGTGCTGGGTAATCGCACGTTAAAAGGTAAGGCCTCGTTGATCCATTGCTCGCACAAGTTTCGACTTCTGAGGGTTGACGTTCGTCAGCTGGTTAACGGAAACGAACAATTTTAGAACAATATATATGTATATATATATATATATATATATATATATATATATATATATAAATATATATTCTTCGTTCAAGGAATAGTCTTAGGAACTTATATTCTAGCTAAAATAAACATTAATTGGTTAGCTTCTCTCGGGAATTGATTTTCACGACGATTAAAAAAATTTCTCGATGGACATTGTCTATCAGGATATCGGTCGGCAACGATATTTTTTTACATTCCCGGTGAATGATAAACATATTCGCTTTTTCTTTCCTTGTATAAATGTGCGACATTTTAAATAAAAATAACATCAACTGTATAAACTTTTCCAATACATAATTGAAATGCCGATTGACCAACTATCTGGAGGAATAACGTAATTGTTTTTAAAGCCTCCTCAACACTGAATTAGAATAGAATTAGATATTGTGCCTATCGCACATTTTATTACCAGGTATGAATAAATTCCTTATCAATAGTACTAATGAATTTAGTATTTTTGAAGGGATTACGGTTTTTCCAGCATTAGACGGGTCAATGGCACACTGAGATGAAAAACTGAAAATTGAATTATCAAAAATGTGGTATCATTGCATTCAGAAAATTATGCAGATTTCAGAAATGAATATATATATATATATATATATATATATATATATATATATATATATATATATATATATATATATATATATATATATATATATATATATCTCGAACAATCAGAGAGGCTATCGAAATTGAGAAACGACCGAGTAGTATGAACAGGAGGGATGACGCCCAAAGATTACCAAGAACGTGGAAATCCATCCTATCACAAAACAAAAATAAGCCGATCACACCAGAGGAACAAGGTCGGACCTTATCACGTAATTACCCAGACATAATGAAAAATGCAGTCGGACCAACGAAGAAAGTGGGAGGAGCCCAGGTCAAAGATACCATCATTGAACACCCCTATATATTGCAAAGCAGAACTCGAACTAATTAGTCGATTTCGGAGGTCGAAACTCAATCATCACCAAGAAGATGGCAAATGAGACTTTGCCGAAACGTTGTGACAATTATCCTTCAGAGGATCAAAACCACAGAACACGGAATGAAACCCGAAAACACAACTCATCATATATATATATATATATATATATATATATATATATATATATATAATACAAGGATCTTTTTTTATGCGACATTATTTCTTCTGGGTTCATATCCGTTGATGGTATTTACTGGATTGTTCGACGTTTCGCTCCCATTTTGAAGTCACTATTAAGAACTCTTATTAGACTTTTCACACACCCCTCATAAGGAATAATCAATTAAGATAAAGCATTGACTTCAGTTGTCTGTTCTGCGTTCGAGATACCGGTATTTTATAATACTTCTTTTTCAATATTTGTTTGACCGTGAACTCTCTCATTAGATGTTTGGTCCGATGTTATTGATCGATTATATCACTCACCGCTGTCCACTATCCGTGATAGAACCTTCAATACAATACATTCCACCTGAATGGGCAGGATATCTTCAACTTTCATTTTTACCAACTATACAGAAGAGTTCATTCTTCATATTGTGAGTTTGATAGACTAGCATACAAACATCTGCACACCACTACTAAAAAATTGGGCGGTTTTCGTTATATAGACCTCTAGATTTTGTCACACAGAGATTTATGTTCGCGATCAATCTCAAACTATATTTTATGATCATCAAACGAATACTCCTTCAAAAGCCACCTCCAAAAGCGTTCGTGAGACCTAACTGAGATGAGGCTTGAATATTTGAGAAATATATCGTACCGCTTATCGGATATCTGTCAGTAAAAGTATTATTTTGCAAAAAGATCTCAATACATCAGCACTCCCTCGTTCACGTATCATGCTTAAATTTTTCTACACATCAATTCAAAATAAATGCATGTGTGGAAGGAATTTAACAATCAATCACCATCAGCTGCTCAGTTGCAGAAGCGTCACACTGAAAATTGAAGAACACCTATCTGCGATATTGAAGCCCTTCCACCCACGAAATCACATTAAATCAGCCCGGATGACTGTATTCCAGCTCGCAGCCCATTCTAATATCCTGCAATATGTCACACGGCAGGCACAAATCTGCAAACACATTGGCGTAGAAACAGAAAAGGTTTTTTACTGGAATGGAGGATTCGGCCAACTTATTTTTTAGGCGTGGGAGTTGCAGTAGCCAATTTTTACGTCCCTTTATCGAGAGGTCCTTGGTTCGATCTCGCAACTGGGCAGAGATTTTGCTTTCGAGAATACATCTGACGTATTGAGCAGATATTTCATAGTTGACGGCTCAACTGCGTGTGAGGAATAACTTGGGAAGTTAGTAACAAGGGTCAATTGCTAAAGGCCTTCGTCGAAGTCGATGGCGTTTTGTATAATACACTATCATTAAGATTTACCACTACTACTGCTCATTTTTCGAAATAGAACACCACAGGCGCTAAGAATCACACAAGAGCAAACTTTCTTCAGCAGAAGGATGAAAGGAACATATATCTATGTAGGAAGAATATCACTTTCCAAAAACATGATTCTCAAACAAATACTAAAATTTCGGGGAAGTGAATTTTGACGGTTCCTTCCCAAGACTTCCAGACGATATAGGTAAACTAAAATATATGACAATTGATAAAAATCCAGCTACTGTTGTCTCTGCTTCTCTTCCCTGAATTGTTCAACTACAATTCACAAGAATCCAAAAAACTCATAATGAATTTTTCAACAAAAAATTAAACCAGAATAATTACGTATGAAAGTGAAATGATTTATTCACTTCTCGATGATTAGTAATGGTTATTAGGTCCATTAGAATGTTAAAACATTGAATACTGCATCTTGATGAATTTGCTATGGAGTGTTTGATGTGCACTTGAAGAAGCTATTGCATAGTGAATCACCTTGTAAACTGTCTAGGGGAAATTACACGATGAATTTCGAATCTGGAAGTACCGGAATTTTTCAAATTTGGTATTTGTCGTCCAGCCACGGAGCCAAAATGGTTCGGATTCCACTTCATAAACTGTTGGTCACGGGTATCCCTAGCTCTAACGGCCTCTTAATTGAGCTTCTGAGGGTTTTCCTAGAAATCTGGAGAATTCGAAGAAAAATATTTTCTGGTTGAAACTTTTTGTAGATCATTTACCCTAACACCAAACAGATATTATTTGCTCTCAACGCGTTCTCATGGACCCGTAATTAAATTCTAATTATTGAAATGGGCACACTTGCACACGAGTGGCCCTCCTACAATCCGTACCTAAGAAGACGAAGCTCACTCTGAGCCATTTGCCTTGGAAAATAAGCCGTCATAACGCCATCTGCCCTTAAACAGGTGGGAAACACATCCATTCCTCTCAGATCTCGTGAGGGCCAAGTGAAAACTTCACGAGTAATCAAGCCTACTTGAAGATTGGCGAATCGTTAATGAATTAAAAATTCAAGGCACTGTCAGCTACTTACACAATAAGTTGACGCAATCTGTTAGAAAACAACTTTAACTGTTTCAAAGAGTCGAGAAATTATAAAGTTTTCATGACCGTTATCTGATCTATTTTTTGTTGTTTTTAGGTTTTTTGTTATTATATCCAGATTTAAGTACCTAATGTTCTGTCTACAACTCCAGCAAACATTATATCGAAGGTTGAGTAGCAATGGATGAAATATTTTCCTTAAAAAAGTGGTCATAGGAGTTTGTATCCCCAGAAAGACTCAAGGTTGGACCCATATGTTTTTTGTCGTCTGTGACTAGATATTGCCATATAAATGAATAATGATTGAGTTCTTCTAGTGAATGTATGCCTTCTATGATCTTGATTGGTCTATTCAGTGAAGAACCAATAGCAAATAAAAATGGATTTAAGTCCGACCACGAGTTAATCCACAAATACAAAAGCACTCTCGACGAAACATCAGATCAAAAAACCTGATGATCACGACCAACAAATCCGAAAACAATAAAAAAATCCAAAAGTAACGTTGTATTCCAATCCAGAGAGCAAAAACACCCGTCTCTGTGAACAAACACACCAGAAAAAGTATACAGTCCACATTGTATTCTCGTAACATAAAACACAGATGAAACGACGCGATATTTTTGAGCGATTACGCTTCAAAAAGTGTCGACTGATGCTTTCTACTTGACGAGAATGTAACAAAGGAGAATTGCGTCAAAAATCGACATAAATCGTGGAGTATACATCAAACGATAATATTTTTCTAAGCAGTGCCGTGATTCGCAGTGGCGTGCCAAAATATCTTCTTCGAGTTGACTACGAAATGAGACATCAGAAGAAGTTGTGAAAGGGGAACAATCGGTATATTAAAACAGCAGAAAAATGTCAGAATTGTCGAAGAAATTGACACAAGTGATTGTGTGACCGGCTCATGACATGACGGAAGTTTTGTCTCTGATGTCATGAGGAATGACTCTGCCATAATCGTAATGAATATGTTTTATTTATCTTGGAATAAACAGATACCACCTCAACCATGCAGCAACAGATGTCGGATCCGAACATGCTGATCCTGAGGAATGGCCAAGGAAGTTAGTAACAAAGCCTTCTTGTTGATATAGGAAAAACAATCGAAATATCTAGTTATTTGTTGTTGTAATATTACGTTGGCATATCGTTAAAGCTGCTTTTCGAAATCCGAACGCCTTGTTCAAGTATTCATATAATCCGAATGGTGTCATGATTGCTGTTTTTTTCGTCTTCTGCCATTGGTCTTTGATGAAATGCTTCCAATAAATGATTTTTCGAAATTAATTTTTGTTTTTTAGTTGAAAAGTAAAATCCCTGATATTAGATGAAGGTTATCTACCTGGCACTGTATTGAATTCAAAAGCCTATAATCTCCACAAGCTCTCCACTCTCCGTATTTTTTAATTTTCCCAGGAACTCTTGGGATGACGTATGATACATTTTTTCATCAGATAGCCAAATTCTTCCTTGGCAGCTTTCCATCTTTCCGTATTCTATCTGCGAACTCTACAGTGAATTTGTTGGCCTTAAGTGATTATTTGATGGCAAATATTGCTGATTTTAATTTTTCCATTCAAACTATTTCGGGACAGGTTAGGGAATTCGGATAAAAGACTGCGATAGGGAATATTTCTAAAAAATTAAAATTGTTTTATTAGTCTGCGATTTCGTATATCGAACAACAGTCCGAACTTGTTGAGGAAATCAGTCCGATCATTGCTTTGTCAATTCTGGCTATTAGAAAAGATCAGCTGAAACGTCCCACTGAAACATTCAAAATCTGGTCTCCACAAGGATTTTTTTTTTGTCCCGTTGACCATATGAAGTGGTTTGTTAGAGGGATGAGCACATGATAAATGTTTCTACGTTTGAAAAATTGAAAAATCGAATCCACTGTTGATGAGGATGTCTATTTTGGGTGCCGGATCCTGGATGAAAAGGCGACAATTTCTTGTATAATTTTCATCAGTCTTTATTATTGACTCTCATATTCCTTTTCCGATCTATGAATGTATTGGAAATTGCATTGCGAAACACATCTATTTCCATATTCATTAAATTTACAGTGATAAAAACAAATACGTTTCTGTTGACTGGAGTTGGAATTATTACTGGAATGATGTCTCGATTTTGACCAGTTCCTCACTCTGGATCTATTACTCTGAAAGATCAAATTTTGCTGGTAGTTGATCAATTTTCTCTTCTAATGATGTTGTCGATTGCGATGTAGATCCTATTACACACGTTTCTGTATTCATAAAAGTTTTCATCACTCCATCTGCAATGGTGATTACTTCTTCTGATAGTTTCTCGATAAGGGCTCTCAATAACTGTTCTATAGAAGGAGTTGACTTCTTGAACCATGCCAAAACGATGAAATTCTTTGTCATTTGTCCGGATGCTAATTCAGTCATTTCTCAATATAATCTGCTGGGTTTCTTATTCCCTAACTGACATCCTCCGAACATTTTTGCCATTTTCTCTTCGTCGGAAAACTTTTCCAAATTTGATCGCATTTGAAATTATTCCAACTATCACCAAAAGGAATTCGACAGCGTTGAACCACAATTCTGGCTCATTTTTCCAAAATGAAGGGAGAATAACTGATTTGGATGGGTGAAATTTACTGAACTTGTGGTTTGAAGTTTCTGGCGTATTTGTTCCTTTATTTACGACTAATACATAATGTAAGTATTATACTTTTGGTTCCTGCAGTATAATTTCATACATTATTCCCTTAGGGAATAATGGCTAGGGCTTGATAGTAATACTCTTTATTCCCTCTTGTAATCCTATCACAAAATTCCTCGAAATGTTTATTACCACGGTAACGATATAATCAAACTCCAAAGTGTCAGTGTGATAACGC
This sequence comes from Zygogramma bicolorata, assembly GCA_032362365.1. Taxonomy (NCBI): domain Eukaryota; kingdom Metazoa; phylum Arthropoda; class Insecta; order Coleoptera; family Chrysomelidae; genus Zygogramma; species Zygogramma bicolorata. The sequence continues at coordinate 167,847 of JAVJAQ010002051.1, forward strand.
GTATGTAGTGGTTGTATATTTGTATTGAGATGAATGAAACTGAAGAATCATTTATTTATGATAAATAAATCAGTAATAAATAAAGTAGAGTATATTACTCGCAATATTGACTATTATTCTCTCGGAATATTACTCCCTCACCGCTGACGCGGCTCAGTTCGTATAGCTATCATTATTGACTTGTGGTATAATTTACTACCATTTCCATTCATTTCATTGACACTCGTGGTAATAACTCTGTTGTGATCTTCAAAGACAGGAAAAACGGGGTTGACGCATATGCTTTTTTCTCAGCCAATTCCGCTCGAAATTCCTCTTTTTTCTTTCAGCACAATATACACATTCTATTTGAACAATTCTAAACAATTTTTGACACATTTTCACAACGAATTCACCTGTAAATTAAAAAAATATTATAATTCATACCGACCCAAAAAAAATGACTTCTGACAGTTCATAAAAGACATTTTTAACTAATTCACAAATTCACCAGATCAATACCAACCTTGCCAATTACAATTCGCAGCCTACTTTTCCAATTTGAAATGTAATGATAATTTCCTACATGGTATTAAGGATTTCAAATTCGAAAATAGTCTGCGAATTGTGATTGGTATGGTTCATATTGATCTGGTGAATTTGTGAATCAGTTGAAATTGTCTATTATTAGCTGTCGAAAGTTAAATTGTTTTGGATTAGTAGGAAGGACAGTATTTTGAAAAATTGTTGAGAATTGAATAGAATAGAATGTGTATATTATGATAATAGAAAGAAGGATGAATTGCGATCGGAATTGTTCCTGTCTTTAGGGGGCCATATCTCTGAAACTACTTGGGAGCACCATAATTTCATTAGAGTTTTTTGTTCAGGAGGCCAAAATACGTAAGTTCCACCAAATTTCAATCTGTATGAACCAAAGCTCATTTTTTTCGTGTTACATACCAAGTGATATGTATAGACGAAAGAAATAGTGCGAACTAATTAGCCATCCCTTAATTGAACCTGATAACACTGCATATATAACACTTTCGTTCCATCTATTGCAATATCAGGTTATTTGTGCTGCGATGATCTCAGCTAGGTCAGATGACGTTCAGAAGCGAGTTGAAGGCCACAATCGTCCGCGCTAAAATGCATAGATATGAATCTATTTCTCAATCAATTTTCAATGAATTTAAATAATTTTTCCTGATTTTTTAGTTTTGAATAATATTATTATTCCATTAACTTGACTGAGGTAGAGAAAATATCACGAATCATCTTCATCCCAGCAAAAATTTGCGAAGTTGATTTTGTGTCAAGCTAACAGTGCACCTTCAGATGCAGATCTCAGGGGAGGGTTTTTTAAGGAATGATAGCCGGATCAAATGATTCAGTATCTCACTATATAAAAGATCTAGAACGTTAATAGAGCCATTTATTCACTTTTGCTCCGAATAATGACATCGGGTTTGTATCCCACTCCTTAATGTCACGGGTAGTTCATTTAATGCTGGAGGATAATACATCACTGACTCCAGAGGAAGGGATATTCTTGGGACAATTTATGTTTATAGTAACCTCTGAGCTGTATAATGAACAGCTATACGTTCAGAATATCCATCTCCGGAATGGGCACATTTCTCACGAACAATAACTCGAATCAATGTGTGTGATAAATGGAATGCGAATTCGAAATTGAAAACCGCATATAATATATGATATTTCGAGCATACGAAATTTCCACCGGAATCATAACGCCCCAAATATTTCCAAAACCGATTAAAATAACATGAAACCTTTCACACTCAACTTTTTCTTTAAGAAGTGGCGTTTCTATACATTTTTTCGCAACACATTCAGACACGTTCTTTTATTATTTCAAACAGTGGGCATTCATGATTTTTTAATTTCAGTAAAAGATGTAAGACAGTCTGTGAAAATTCATCCATTAAAATAATAATAAACTCAATAGTAGGGGATTTTTTGCGTTACTCGAGCGCTTCAGAAATCATATGGGGGGAAACATTGCCCTCTGTAAAGTATCCCCACCATATATGAACCCTTAATTGTGGTGGTTCGAGGGCAGACTGTAAAAAAATTGATACTCAGAAAAACTCGAGCGCGTCAGATTAAGGAAAGGTTAGTTGGGTACATACCGAAAATTATATATTGCAATAATCTACTACTAGATCTGCCGAGAAGACACTGAAGCTTTTCTTCGGAAATGGAAATAATGGTCTCCGTTCGTAAAAAATAATATTGAAAAAATTGTATGATTTTTTCGATGGATACTTTCAGTATATTTGAATCTGATATGAATGTTATTGAAATAGTTCATTGAGCTTCTATGTTCACACGAAAAAAAATCTGTTGTTTGGGGAGTATCATGAGGACCAAGGAATGAATTTTTTCCGCAAACGTCAAAAAAAGTAGACATTATTAACGTCAATTCATGATGTTGAAGTATGATTTCACAGACGCCACTTTTTTGTACCGCCGTTAGCGGACAAAAAAGTACTTTTTTGTACGCTGACGGCCGTACAAAAAAGTAGAATTAAGCTAGTAGCACATTTTCCGAATAGTTTGAAATGTTTTTATCATTGCACCATGTGAGAAATCTTTTGTAAGCATGATTATAAACTCTACTTGACTTAGTTGGAATTAAATCATTCGTAGCTGCCTTAGCAATGTCAACAACGTCGGGCGGTGTACAGTTGGGTTCTGAATCCGACATAATATAATCTAAGAGAAAATTTCAGTACACTTTACTACAACAAACGAAATTTTGATGCTCAAGTACTCACCAAAAATGCACAGTCCAATTGTTGCTTTAAATCACTTACAATATTTCTGACATTATAAAATATTATTGAACTGTCAAATTTGTTTTTGACTTGGCGATCACAAAACCAGTAACCAAGGAAATGTAGTACGCAATTTTATAATTATTATTCTCTGAATTTATCAACTTCGTTGCAATCGTTTTGAATTTTTATTTAAATATTAATTAGTTCTATAGTCTGGATGCCGTTTGCGGAAAAAATAGCATGTTTCATTCGGAGCAAAAGCACTTTTTGTGGCTCGTCTGAAATTGTCGGCCTCACTAACGTTCGGCTACCAAACATTCAGACTCGCCACAAAAAGTTATACTTTTACTCCTAATAAAACAATATACTATTGAAAGTTGAAATCCGTTGCCAATTGCTTTATAGCTTTGCTTCTAGGGTAGAAAACGAGCTCTGGGATAAAATTAAAAATGAAAGACTAGAAAAATGCCATACGTTGCTTCTCGAATACATTGGGTAGAATCAGATATATACTATTATATACCTATAGTTGCTTCAGAAGTGGAATGCGGAGCTATTCAAACTCACGGACCGTTCGTCAAATAATAAAATCTTTACACAGACAGTCTGCGTTGAAACTGCGGTCGAAATCTTATTAATTCTTTCATTAGACAAATAGCCTATGTAAGGTGAGTGGAAATTATTGAGAGAATAAAAGGAATGTAGGTGGAAAACAGACAGATGAAAAAACCGTTTTAATATATTTCTTTTACAGCACCTAGTTGTTGCTCCCGTCATAGGAGGGTAAAATCTTAGCTGGGTTCGTAATAAGGCGTAATAATTCTAAAGCTGTGAGATCCCAGAGAGACTGCAATTTTCGAAAAGATGAAAAGTTTTAAATTTCATCTTTTTTCCCAATCAATTCATAAATTTATTGAATTCGTGATGAAATTTATTTCCGTACTGTACGTTGTCTTGCTTGAACTTTCCGAAGATAAGGATCCTTACAGAGAAAGTATTAATAAATCGAAACTTTTAATGGGATATTCAGAGTGCCTAATACAGGAACAAATGACCTGTTGAATCTAAATTACTGTTCGGAACGATGAAAAACTTTCATCCAGTTATTTAAATAGTGATTTATGCAATGTAGCAAATTGAAACATGAATCCATTTCGGTTCCAGTATATACTTCAATCGATCATTGACGTGGATAACGGAAATGTTCAGGATTAATTTTATAATACTTCACTTCCTGTGAGATCTTTTTCGCTTTACTTTTGAATGAAATCTTCGAAAAACATGAAGAATTGTATTGCTGACAGTTACATGTAAACATAATTAAGCATTCTGAAATCATTTGCGTTTTTCTTCTGAACAACAAGAAATAATTCATTCTATCAAATATTATTTCCAACGCCTTGTCCTGATAGTTATTTAGATCTAAAATAGTGAAACAATCATTCAACAAGACCATTTTTCAAATATTTTGTGTCATTTAATATCTTCGTTGAAGTGTCGGCTACCATTTTCTCTGTGCACAAATATACAAGTGTTATTAGACCTTCTCCAACCTTCTTCTTATTGAAATCGAATCATCTATGTGCTTGCTAACTTCTTCTGTTGACCTGAACTTTTTGTATCAAGGTCATTGCACTTTGATTGTCCATTTTCAGTACCACAATTCTGCTCGCATCAATCATTTCCATTTCTTAAAGCTAAGTTTTCAAAAACAATATCTCCTTCACGCTCTCTGCGGCGGCTATGAATTGCGCTTCTGTACTTGAAGAGGGCTACTACAGGTTTTTTTCTTGAGCACCAGCACTAGTAAATTACATATCCCGATGTAATCTTTTTGGTATTTTTGTCTCGGAAAAGTCTGAATCACTGAAAGCTACCATTTGTTACTTTCCCCTCCTCTCCTGTGTATATCCCTCATTTTTATTGATATCAGGTACCTCATGATTCTATAAACGTCAGAAATATCGACATGTGTTGGATATTCCTAATTTCAACTCCCATCGAACCGAAAATGCAATGTCAGGTCTGGTTTTATTTGATAAGTATAACAGACTACCTATAACCCCACGAAATGGAAAATTGTTGTCTATGTTTTCTTTCCTGCCTTCATCATTATTATTGATCATCGGTGTCGTTACTGATTCTGCATGCGAAATAAGCTACTTTCTCCTCATTACGTGATATACTATTTCAGATGAATCGAAAACCACTGATGAACCACTTTCTTTGGCATTATTCATATTTTCTTCAGTAATGAATCTGTGTATTAAATTCTTCATGGTTCTTTCTTTTTGTGGTGTAGACTCCGAGGCTGTACAAAAAAACTTGGAAAATTCTGGCATCTTAGAATTTTTGATATCAGCATTTCGTCGTCAATACTTTAATACATTGCTTCCGGTCTGTAGGCCAAGTTTTCTAGCTTAGTAATATGTGGAGACATGTCACAACCTTTCTCCTACGTGAAATTAAAAAATCCTGGAGTAAGGAACACCTATGATGTAAATTGACTTTATTGAAGATTACACATGACTTTGAATACATATTCGCTGCAGTACTACAATTCATAATATGTAGAAGCACCTTCTCACTGATACTGGTTATCAGAATTTTCTGCGCTTTTGCATCCTTTTTCTTTCACCCCAGTTTCTCATTTTATTTAGTGAATCTTTCCAATTCATGCTCACCGGTTACAACTCCATGCAAGCCATATGCTTCGAACCGGATCATTACTTGGAAATTGCATATTTAAAACGAATCGGCACTCTAACTTTTCGATTTGCCCAATCTCTTCAGCACTAATAGTCGCGATCTTTTTGTTCTCTTTCTCTTCGATTCTTCAAGATTGATTTTATTTTACTTCACTCCCTGTGGGACTTTTTTTCACTTTACTCTCCAATGAATCCGCCGAAAACAACAAAAAAAGAATGCATTGCTTACAGTTACATGAATAAAAAATCATTATCTGATAATTGTACATCGACCAACTGAAAACATAATTGAGCCTTCTTCAATAATGTGCATTTTTCTTCTGAACAACAACAAAAAAAAGATTAACAATTTTCTTATGAAAATTTTTTTTCATATCTGGAAAAAGGAGAATAGTGTTGTTCTGAATCGTTTCATAGGATTACTATTGGGAATTACAGGAAATACGCAAACGGTTGAATTGGGACAAAATTGCACATTTAGTCGTTTGGAAAGTTCTGAATCTTTCCGGAAAAAATAAAAATTCATTTTAAGAAATTTCATTTTTTTTCGAATATTCCCGGTAATACTCACATAAATGTGCAACTTATCACTTTTTTATTGATTGATTTTTATGCTCTTCTCGTGCTTTACCCGTTTTCATATCTCCTATAGTTTCCGAGATCCCAATGGTGAAAGTCGCATTTCAAATACCCTGTTTTCTTGGGCAATAAAGTATTCATTGTTAATTGATTCCTGCAAAAATCTGGGAATTTGTTAGAATTTGAAGTAGGCTTGATGAGGCCAGGGTAATTCCGTGAAAGAATATCATCAAAGTAATAATCCACCAAACGCAATGCCCAAAGTTCCATTGTCTGAAAGTAAAGCGATTCGAGTAATGAAGTATTTAATCGAGCATCATTTAATAAACATTTCGTGAGATGAGTCTTTTCATTTGAACGCGTTTGAAAGGGGTTAATCTTCCGGATTACTAAAAGTTGTAATAAGAAGCTTTCGAATCAATTTATATACCCCAAACAAATCCCCTTTAACTTCCCCCAAGACTATCCCCTTGCAATCAATCGGTCGAGAGTGGAGTTTGAGGGCCGCAACATTCTTAAATTCGAAGCAATTATGGGGAAGTTAGATTCGAAAAGTTTTTATTGTCATCTATAACGGAAACTTTTTTCGTTTTCACATTGGTGTATTGCCGGCAGAATACAGTTCTGAAGCAAATTTATTCAAGAAAGATGCTTTCCCAGTCGGCAATAAATGTCGAAAGTATACATATTCTTGCTCTGTTCGAAAACATATTCACCTGGGTAAGTTTCTCAGGTGGAAATGTACCTCGAACATAATAAAATCAACTACGGATAGTACATCCGCACTATGAGTTGCAATATAAACAGTGCTTTACTTTGATGTGCCCACCCTTTTAGTTTTTGAACGAGTTCAACTCAGAAAATTGAAACTTGGGATAATGAAATCGATGAATACTATATGGCGACTGGGCGCCATATGGAAAAAAAATCTAGTGGAAAGGAGGGTCTTGTGACAAACACACACACACACACACATATATATATATATATGTATATATATATATATATATATATATATATATATATATATATATATATATATATATATATATATATATATATATATATATATATATATATATATATATATATATATATATATATATATATATGTATATATATATATATAATGAAATGGATAGCGGGGTCTCTCAGTCAGTCCAAAATGAAAAGTCCTGTCTTACTTTGCCAAGCTTTCGCTTCTATTGTGAAGCTTCTTCAGGGCCTATAATTTATTGTTTTTGTTTTTTCCATCAACATTATTAACTATACTTACAGTAAAAATGGTGTAAAAATATTGAATTAAACATAAATTGGTAAAAAATTTGTATACATGTTTGTAAAATTTTTTTTTTTTGACAAATGTCATACCCTCATATATGGATTTTTCACGTCTATGATGATTTGATCATTAATTCTACAGAGAGATGTATTGATTGAGAAGATTTTAATTATTACGTTTTTGATGTAGTTCCAGTAAGTTACTGTAAATGTTGCTGAGGTTATCGATGTCATTTCTTTTATTCATACAATTTGAAGATTTATTTATTTCGACCATTTCAAGAAAAAGGCGTTTGGAAATATTTTTTTCTGTACGTAAAATTTTGGTATTGGGGTAATTTGGTTTATGTCCTGTTTCTATAGTGTGTTGTGCTAATGCACATGATTTCTTATTGAGTTTAATATCACTTTTATGAGATGTTATTCTATCATTAAGAATTCTAGACGTTGTTCCAATATAATTTAGGTCACAATTGCTACAAGGAATCTTATAAATTACATTTGACTTTTTTGTTGTGTCAGTTTTATCTTTTAATTTAGTATTTAGGTTCTTTATAGTTTTGATATTTTTTTGGCATATTTTGATATTTTGTTCATTATGGAAAAGTTTTATGATATTTGAAGATAATTTTCCAAGATTAGGTATAGATTTATAAGAAAAAGTGATAGGTGAATTGTCATTACATACATTTTTGTTGATTATATCAGAATCTGCATTACTACCAGTATTGAAAATTATTTTATTAAGAAGTTTTTTAGGATAAGAGTTTTCGATTAATATGTCTCTGAGGAGTCTGAGATTTTTTTGTTTGAGAGAAGGGTGTACTAATTTTTCTATTCTTTTCTTTAAACAGATTATCAAATTAATTTTTACTGTTTTTTTATGAAAAGAGTAGTAATTGATATATCTTCCTGAGTTAGTAGGTTTGATATACCAATCAGTGATCAAGGAATTATCAGTTCTACGGATAACTCTTGTATCAAGAAAAGGTAGGGTGTTATTATTTTCGATTTCGATAGTGAATTGTAGTTTTTGATTATAACTGTTGACGACATCAAGAATTTCATGAGATTTGTCAAAAGGTATTGCACAAATGATATCGTCAACGTATTTCTTTAGAAAAGGAATTTCAAAACTTAGTTCAGGAAGTGTATTTTCCAAAAGATCATCCATTACATATTGTGCTAGAATAGGAGAAATAGTAGCTCCCATTGGTGTACCAAGAATTTGTTTATAGTATTTACCTTCAAAAGAGAAATAACTTGAGTTGAAAATGAAGTTAATTATTTCAATAAATTTTTTTTTGGGTAATTGAACATTTTTTATTTATATCATTCCACCTTTTGATGATACTTTTCTCTATTAGATTCATAGGTATATTGCTGAAAAGTGAAATTACATCTAGGCTGATCAGAATATATCCTGGTGGTAATGATTTTTCATTTATAAAATTGGAAAAAGCGAAAGAATCCTTTATATAGAAATCATTTTCGAAATCATAAGCATCAGTGAGAATTTTTGTAATCATTTGGGAAATTTTGCTATTTGGAGCATCAATGGAAGAAATTATGGGTCTGAGTTTCATATTGGGTTTATGTATTTTAGGGAGTCCATAATATTTTGGTGATACAGAATTATAAATCATGTACATTTTTGCTTCATTATCTGATATCATTTTTGATTTTTTTAAATCTGTAATAATCTTATTTGCTTTTTGTTGTATTGTTGAACTAGGATCTCTATTAATTTCAACATAAGACTCACTATCATTAATAATCTCAAGAGATTTCTCAATATAATCAAATTTTTTCATAATTACTGTCACGTTACCTTTATCAGATCTTGTGAGTATTAACTCTGGATGATTCTTCAGAAATGTTTTTGTTTTTCAAAGAGGAAGTTAAGATAATTATTGTCATTATGAGGTTTTACTTTGCCAAGCGAAAGCTTGGCAAAGTAAGACAGGACTTTTCATTTTGGACTGACTGAGAGACCCCGCTATCCATTTCATTGTACAATTCTCCAGTCGCTATAATAATCCACTTCAAATAAAAATGGGGTTCTTCGAAGAGATTGAACTCAACTATGGTTTCCAGATTAGCAGAACAATGAAGGAATGGAGTAATACCAACAAGAAACTAGCATCTTATCGCAACAGAAGAATTTTTCTCCTTCAATGCAGAAAAAACAATGTGGTACCCTCACATATAGAAAATAATACGAAAAATTTGAATATCCTTTTTGGTTCTACAAAGGGAAGAAATTCTTTCAACATTCATAATTTCAATGACAACTTAAAGCGAAAAATATTGAATCTTGAAATCCAAATCACACATAACGATTTAAAAAATTTGGAGAACCTTTCAAATAAACAAACAAAATCCATTATAGAATCAATTCCTTTCAGTATTTGGCTAGAATACGAGAAGAGACAAACCATCAAATACAAAAAAATCTTCAATGACATAAAAAAGAGAAATATCGATAAAATCAATAAACTCAAATGTGATTCAAAATCAGATATCAAAACTAAAGAAAATTGGATAAAAAATTTATCCGATATTATTATACCAGAAGATATTAAACATTTCCTTTCCTTAGGTTTTAATTTCAGCTTACCACCAACTACTAAAGAGGTGAGTATACCAAATTTACTCTCAGATATTGAAAACCTAATAACTGGTTTTTGTGATAACAAAAAGAATCTTTTCAGAGCAAAAATAACAAATATGATAACTAATTTTTTCCAAAAACCTCATAATGACAATAATTATCTTAACTTCCTCTTTGAAAAAACAAAAACATTTCTGAAGAATCATCCAGAGTTAATACTCACAAGATCTGATAAAGGTAACGTGACAGTAATTATGAAAAAATCTGATTATATTGAGAAATCTCTTGAGATTATTAATGATAGTGAGTCTTATGTTGAAATTAATAGAGATCCTAGTTCAACAATACAACAAAAAGCAAATAAGATTATTACAGATTTAAAAAAATCAAAAATGATATCAGATAATGAAGCAAAAATGTACATGATTTATAATTCTGTATCACCAAAATATTATGGACTCCCTAAAATACATAAACCCAATATGAAACTCAGACCCATAATTTCTTCCATTGATGCTCCAAATAGCAAAATTTCCCAAATGATTACAAAAATTCTCACTGATGCTTATGATTTCGAAAATGATTTCTATATAAAGGATTCTTTCGCTTTTTCCAATTTTATAAATGAAAAATCATTACCACCAGGATATATTCTGATCAGCCTAGATGTAATTTCACTTTTCAGCAATATACCTATGAATCTAATAGAGAAAAGTATCATCAAAAGGTGGAATGATATAAATAAAAAATGTTCAATTACCCAAAAAAAAATTTATTGAAATAATTAATTTCATTTTCAACTCAAGTTATTTCTCTTTTGAAGGTAAATACTATAAACAAATTCTTGGTACACCAATGGGAGCTACTATTTCTCCTATTCTAGCACAATATGTAATGGATGATCTTTTGGAAAATACACTTCCTGAACTAAGTTTTGAAATTCCTTTTCTAAAGAAATACGTTGACGATATCATTTGTGCAATACCTTTTGACAAATCTCATGAAATTCTTGATGTCGTCAACAGTTATAATCAAAAACTACAATTCACTATCGAAATCGAAAATAATAACACCCTACCTTTTCTTGATACAAGAGTTATCCGTAGAACTGATAATTCCTTGATCACTGATTGGTATATCAAACCTACTAACTCAGGAAGATATATCAATTACTACTCTTTTCATAAAAAAACAGTAAAAATTAATTTGATAATCTGTTTAAAGAAAAGAATAGAAAAATTAGTACACCCTTCTCTCAAACAAAAAAATCTCAGACTCCTCAGAGACATATTAATCGAAAACTCTTATCCTAAAAAACTTCTTAATAAAATAATTTTCAATACTGGTAGTAATGCAGATTCTGATATAATCAACAAAAATGTATGTAATGACAATTCACCTATCACTTTTTCTTATAAATCTATACCTAATCTTGGAAAATTATCTTCAAATATCATAAAACTTTTCCATAATGAACAAAATATCAAAATATGCCAAAAAAATATCAAAACTGTAAAGAACCTAAATACTAAATTAAAAGATAAAACTGACACAACAAAAAAGTCAAATGTAATTTATAAGATTCCTTGTAGCAATTGTGACCTAAATTATATTGGAACAACGTCTAGAATTCTTAATGATAGAATAACATCTCATAAAAGTGATATTAAACTCAATAAGAAATCATGTGCATTAGCACAACACACTATAGAAACAGGACATAAACCAAATTACCCCAATACCAAAATTTTACGTACAGAAAAAAATATTTCCAAACGCCTTTTTCTTGAAATGGTCGAAATAAATAAATCTTCAAATTGTATGAATAAAAGAAATGACATCGATAACCTCAGCAACATTTACAGTAACTTACTGGAACTACATCAAAAACGTAATAATTAAAATCTTCTCAATCAATACATCTCTCTGTAGAATTAATGATCAAATCATCATAGACGTGAAAAATGACATATATGAGGGTATGACATTTGTCAAAAAAAAAACAATTTTACAAACATATATACAAATTTTTTACCAATTTATGTTTAATTCAATATTTTTACACCATTTTTACTGTAAGTATAGTTAATAATGTTGATGGAAAAAACAAAAACAATAAATTATAGGCCCTGAAGAAGCTTCACAATAGAAGCGAAAGCTTGGCAAAGTAAGACAGGACTTTTCATTTTGGACTGACTGAGAGACCCCGCTATCCATTTCATTGTATACTTTGTTCAACCATTCTTTGCCGTTGCGTCATACGTTGTCCAACTTTATCCCTCATTCATGAAATGGATGAGACGGAATTGTGACGTCACTAACGTATGTCTTATTTAATTGTTAATTTTATTTGTCATTTTTGACAGTTCAGTTGTCATAGTTTGATTTGTTCAGTATTTTTGGTAATTTTCGCCTTTTCAGTTAATTTTTCATTGTCAAAATGTCTATCCGGTATAATGAGAAAGAGCAAAGCTCAATTTTGAAGTTGATTGACTACTTTTCGAGAGGAAGAGATGCTGGGAGTGCCGCTTTTACCGTTGAATGCAGTCTACAACGTATGAATCTACCTATGTTATGCAAAATGTCATGCCAGAGATGTTTCTGCTCGAGTATCATCGATTTATATCATACATCAATATGCAATGAGAACACGAATGTATGCGATGTATTCTGCAGGTAGGTACATACTAATAATAATTTTGAGGTTGAGTGTAAAATAACATTCAACTAATATGAGACAAACGTAAAACAGCAGAATACGTCACTGATTATGACGTAACGGCAAAGGATGGTTGAACAAAGTATACAATTCTCCAGTCGCTATAATAATCCACTTTATATATATATATATATATATATATATATATATATATATAGTTAGATAGGCTTCCGCGGTCGGATATGTGCTGTCTCGAACTTCCGGATGAACCGCGTCTGGAATTGTTCTTTTTTCGACGTTTCAGCTCCCACTTTGGAGCCATTCTCAAGACTTCTTGACTTGGTGGCGAGGTCTAAGACTCCTTAACCCCCAGCACTCATCTTGACACAGTGAAGATTGTGGTTTTGTAGATAGTGGGGTAGTATTTATAGCTTTACGAGAATCCGACGTTGTTGAAACTGTCGGACCATATACAGGTCTGGTTTGAGAAGCAATAATTATTGGATTTGTTCGAAGGGATAATGATGGTTTTCAGGAATTGGGGAGCCTTTGTGAGTCGTTCCGTTTGTTAAGGCATTGAGGGCGTTTTTCAATTTCTATTGCTTCGCGAATGATTCTGGAGTGGAGTGGTTTTGCTGTGGCAATGGTCTTCGTGTTGTTGAAGTCAATTTTGTGTCCGGTTTCGTGATGATGTTTGAAGAGAGTCGAGGTTATGTCCGAATTACGTACTGCTAGTTCGTGCTCGTAGGACCTGTTGGATACTCGTCGGTTCGTCTGTCCTATATATGTTCTCGGGCAGTCGTGGCAAGGAATTTCATATATTCCTTGTGATTCGTTGTGTATTGTATCTTTAGGTGAGCGCAGGAAAGAGGATATTTGATTGTTCGCTGTGAAAACTGTCTTGATGTCGTATTTTGTCAAAATTCACAAATCTCACATTTGCCCTTCTTCAAAATGATTATTCCTACCCCCAGATCCAGAGAACCATTCAACGCCAACACACCCGCTTCTCACTTCCCAAGCCACCTAACGATCCGGCTGAACCCCCGAAAGCTTTCTTCCCTTTCATTCGGGAAGTCACTGATAAAGTGAGCCGACAGACAGCATAAATATATATATATATTTATACATATAGAACTTCGAAACCACTAGGTGATTTCTGTTGGTGAGGTTGCAGTCAATCTTGAGGATGCCAGGGAGTGAAAAAAACTCTTTGGTATTTCACTCCCTGGCATCCTCAAGATTGAGAAATCTCGATCGAAATGTTTTTTTGAAAAAAATTAAGATTTCTGTATATCTCTCATGAACTCCTTTTTTCAGATGAGCTTCAATTTGAATCAACTACATATTTATTTGAAAAAGAGGTTTATCTGGAAGATTTTGTTGTAAAATGAAGTGTCAATGTCGCTGTTCGTTCTGCAGTTCCTACAGTAGAACTTCCGAAAATGCAGTTCGTTTGAAAAAACAGCATTCACACATCATCATTCTTCAATTAATAATGATAATAATCATTCATTCATTCATTCATTCACGTACAACACAAAGAATATATAGATGATTCACATTTACAACGGACATATAGAGTAATTAACTGATACACTGTAAATGAACAGAACATGTACTCACAAAGGCATAGCCTGTGCGTGTGTTTCATTGCAAATAATAGTTACATTTCAGGTGCACACCATAAGTTAAACTGAATATAGTACAGATGTTAATGTTCCCGAAATAACTATTGTTCAAGGAATGGAACAAGTTTCGGTATCTCTACATAGAAGGCTATCAACAGTGAAACGTAATTGCATCATCACAAAAAGGATACTGAAGGCTGCCGGATTACTATCCGCTTCTACCCTTCTTATGCTTTCGATAAACGTTTGAAACACAATTATGTCACATCTTGACAGAAAAATACCACATTATGTTGGCAAACGCAAGATATTTCTTGCCGGTATCATAAAAAAAATTTGAATTAAATAACGGCAATATCTTGCAAAATGATTCAAAGTATGATTGCTTCAAATTCAGAGACTAATTTATGTAAGAGAGTGAAAAATAAAGTAACCGGCGGAGACCTCTTTGGAGCTGTTCGAACCATAAATCAGCAAAATCTAATGATGACACTCTACTTGAACTCCAAACAAAGCATCTCCTAGCCATATCTCTCCAACTGGTTGATTCTTCAATTATTCCTTCGGTAGTGAATGAAAAAGAAATTTGCCAAGCGACCCTGTCTTTCCGCAAGTTCTGCAGGGGCTCTATATTCTTTGATAACATCACGTTCACAAAGTATTATAAGCTGAAGTTCTAGCTCCACTAAAAGCTTTTTGTAACTCTTTCCTATCTGGTTCTGTAAATGAAGAGGAGAACTTGTTGTGTGGGATTTCATCTGCATAGATATTTTACCTTCATTTTGTATTTCTTATAGGGGAATGAAATAAGCGAATTCAGGATAACTTCATCTTTCACCCAGTAGCAATCAAAACATTTTGTTCTTTAATCCTCAAGCAAAGGTATTTATAAATGAAATAGGACGTCAAATCACCATGGAAACCAATGATCCAAGAGCTATCAGTTTCTTGATTCAAAGAATCAGTATTTAACAAAGAGAAGATGCAGCTTGCGTTGTTTAAAAAAAAGGAATTCCTCATATTGCACTAAATCATTACAAACATATTGATTTTCATGTTATTATCCCGATACAGGAATTATCAATCTAAACTAATCCAAAATTACTTGACCGCAATAGGATGGATCCCTACTCATTCTACTCAAACAGCATTCCTCTCAAATTTCAATCTCCACTCTCATTGTCCTTAACAGTGATTGATGTCGGACGCTATACCTCTGGAGGTATTGCATCTTCGCAGAACCTAACACATTGATTTTCATGTTATTGTCCCGATACAGGAATTATCAGTCTAAACTGGGAAAAAATTAATTTCAGTGATATTATTCATACTTTCATGTCAAATTGTTACAATATATTCATTCATTACTCTTTTACGTAGTTACCTTATTCAATCATATATTAATCCAAAGGGATCAATCATATTTATATTATTCATTCATTCATTCATCCCAATCCACAGTCCGGATTTATATCAGCACCTTCGCCAAAATTCGATATAGAAAAAATTGATCGTCGTGGTCACAATTTGTTGATATGTAGATACAATATTTTAATGATTATATCATTTCCATTCGATAAATAAATTCTGCATCTTGATTCTTCTGATTCATTTCATTATGCTGAAACTTTTGGCTAACAAGTTTAGTATCTTCAGAAAAATAAAATTGATAGTAGAATATGCCAACCTTTTCGAGTGCAAATAATATCCAGTTTGGTGTTAGGGTAATTGATCACTACGCAAAATTCCAACCCTCACACGAAAAGTTTCAATCTCATTGTTTATTCATTATGTTATTTGAATTTCGTTAAAATTTCCTAACAAAGTTTGATAATTTTCAAAGCACTGCTGTGACATTCCTCATTGAATATATTTCTTGAAAGTCGCTTAGTGGAACTATAAGTAAAGCATTACGAGTCCGATGATGAGAATATTTCGAAATAATGATTGATATTGCAGTCAAGAACCAGCAAAAATCCAATGCAGATAAAATGCTGCTTCGCATTTTCCCAAACTGATATAGCTTGGCTGGAAGATGAGCCCTTGTCAAATACATGAGGTAAAGAAAGGACAAAAACTCGAAAGCGATCCTCTGTTGCCTCGATAAAAATTCCTTTGTCGGAAATAACTTCCTTGTGAATCCAGGGATCGAGAGCAGATGTACTTTATGAATATATTACAATATCGGCATATCCTTATTCTCCGAACTGTTCCAAACCTCCAATATTTCGTATTAGAGTGAATTGATGGCACTGTTTGAGCAAAACACACTTCGATTTATACATTTCATATTTTACTACGTTTCATTCGAAGCTGAAATGAGTTATGAGGTGGAAAATTCCATGTATTGAAATAGAATGCATACTGAGAGTGTCACAGTTAACTTCCACGAATGAATTGTATTTTCACATGATTTCTCGAAAAACATTTAGTATTTTCACTGGCAGTATATAAAATTCATGTCATATTCCTGTGCGATTCTCACTTATGGACCAGGCAAGTTATACTTTCACAAAACAAAAATTGTTAACAGCACTTTGATGATGGGGAATAGTTTAGTGATCTTCACTGAATGTAAAAAAAATGAATGCGTGAGCTGGGGGGTTGGAAGTGAATATTTGGGGGGAGTGTAAAGTGGTCGAAACGATATTGTCGCAATTTCTGACTAAAGGTGATATCCTAGAGAAAGTTATATATCTTGAAAAGATCTAGAAGACTTGTATGAATGACTTTTGCACATAACCTCAAAATAACCGAGTTAAATGCAAAAAAACTGGGTTTTTTGTTTTTTATTTTTCACTTCCACAAAAGTTATTATTTTTCGATGAAATTCCCTAGAAATATACTTTGAAATGTCTTTAATAATCGAATAGTTCCGAAGATAATAAATTTTTTCGGGAGTTATTACACAAGTGCTTCAAAATTACCGATAATTTTCCATGAAAGCATGTTGTCTAAAAACTGCATGAGTTTATTTCATATTTTGTCGAAAGAGCCCAACTCCGAAGGAGGAGGGCTCTTTTAGCAAAATATGAAAATAATCGAATGTAGTTTTTTTACTGACAATATGCTTGAATGGAAAATTATCAGGTTAATTTTGATGCACGAGTGTAATTCGGTAGAATATTGCCGGAGTTAAAACAAGGACGTTTTAAATTCAGTATTTATGCCTGTCAAGATGACAAATGTACATTTTAACAATCGTTACTATAGATACACGGACCGAGCGGGTATTTTTCAATACCTACCGGGTATTTACCAGCCCGAAAATGTCCCGCCGGGAATTTATCGCTGTAATTGATCGAAAATGTCCCGCTTCATATGGGATTTTTAACATACGATGGAAATATTCGTCAAAAATACTTTTTTGTCAAACTCATTTCCTTCTCCAGAGAGTTATCGTAAACCGTTTTTCCTAGGCTCAATATCTTCCAATTCATCTATATTTTCCATTAATGAAATGAAAAATGATGGTCTCCATTCAAAATCACGCTCAAAAATGAAAGAAACGATAAAAATAGTAACTTTGAATTTGTTAATAAATGTTGATTATTCATTGAAATTTCCGAACATTTCGAAAAACGAATATACAATAAAAACTTTGATTCATTTTCTGGTGAAGGATATTTGTTTTGAATGAAATTGATGGGAGAATTTCAATCCAAAAAAAATCATGATTTCTTCTTTTTATTGGAAATAATTTATGATTCAATTTTTTTGGAAAATAATTTTGAATTCCAAAATATCCACAGTCACATATCAATAAGAATTATGTACAAAGTGGGCATTATAAAAATGTTTCAAGCGAATCTGAAGTTTTATGATGATTTTTCAATTATTTCTTCGGAATCTCCATATGATTGTAAAATTTCTTGGTCTTCAAACGTCTCCTCATTATCACTGAATTCGTTAAATGGGTGAGTTTGTAGGTTCGAGACCTGGCTTTTCGATTTCGCCCCCAATCTCCTCGAATTCAAAGTTGACAGAAATTACAAGACCTTAATCTGTAGTCCATGTTTTCGCACCCGCAATGATTACCCTCACTGGTCTCGCAGGCGCAAGAAATAATTTTTTTTTTAATCATCAGGTTTGACTGAATCTTCAGTGAGCCGAAACAAGAGTATTGGAGTATTATTCATGATCACTTTTTTCGAGCCCCTTTTTTTGGACTTACTTCATTTCCAAGCCATTTTTGAAGCTGAAAATATGCTCTATATGATTGGTGCATAGCTGCTCCAACAGTGGGTGGTAATCTTTCCAATTTAAAAATGAGCATTTTATACCGTTCAAATCTCAAATGATCTAAGGAGAATTTATCATTAGTGCACTTCTGTATCTTTCTAGTACTCTAGTATATTGGCTTTTGCTTCTTCCAAGGAGCATTTGACCATATAAGTGCACTTAAAAATTGAATTTAATAATTTACAGACATCAACAGACATTTCGGATAATAACTTTTGGGTCTGCAACAGTCATAAAAAGGTATCAGTAACGCAGTCTTCTCTTCAGTTTCAAGTAGTGCATTGAATGTTGTTTTTTCCTGTTGTCTGCAAAACCAGACGTTGTGTCGCAGCCAGTAAGGCAATGTGAAAATCCAACAATTAAAGTTGTAATGTCTTGAATTAATCATTTAGATCTTTGTAAGGTAAAAGGAAATATAGATAGGCATCAATATATTCAAATTATTGTTTAAAGCGAAATGTAAAACACCGAATGAATAAAATAAATAATGAATTTCAGCCGTTCAAACATCACCCTGTAGCGCGCCCTTTGGAAAACATCACAGGACCTGTACTGTATTTTGTTACTCTTAGTGTGTCATTTACTCAAACATATCATCAATTTTGGTTGCTACATAGATCATGGAAGTAGGTAACAAACCTTCTTACACGTATTATATTGTATCGAAGTGTAAAAACACTAGTATTTTTCCGTATACCAAGCGATGTGATCGTACGAAAACATTTGACGATTGTTATAATATGATATGATATCATATTTTTTTTTTCGATGTATATTTTTTAATCATTTGTGTCGACTGATTGTTTTACTTCACTGTTTTTTTTTATACTTTATATCTATATTTTTTTTTTTTTAATTTCATTGACTTGTTCTATGTCATCATGTATGATCTTAAAGAACGAATAAATATTATTATTATTATTATTTTTTTCAATGCTACATTTATATACAACTTAGTATGAATCAGAAGTAAGTTTTGCATGTGCTATTTAGCAGTAGAAAATTTGGATTAAATGTAACCTAACCCATATCGATTTATGATATACATTAAAACATTTCATTGTTATCTGAAATTCACAAAAAAAATTAACGTATCGTACTTGAGTGAACCTCAGTAATATAATATTATTAATACGTTACTACGATATAGACGAAAATAGAAGTTTCGGTGAAATTTTCATGAGAAATATGTATGAGCTTTTTTTTGGAATATAATTAACTGCTGTGGGCATTTATGATACAAATATATGATATAGACTACTAAAATATATATTACATAACATAATAATTACCTTGCAGCTTTCACTCCTTCGATCTCTGCTCATTTGAAATCGAGATTTGATGCAAAATATGCTATCATTTTGTGCCCTCTGACGTGATATTTCTTTTGGGGCAGTGGTAACGCGCTTTTTGAGCTCAAAATTTCCTCCCTGACTCTTTACTTCCATATTAGTTATTTATGTAATAAGGATCATAAAGACGATCATTATGGTACAAGTCGTGAATGTTATCGGGCGAGGCGTAGCCGAGTCCGATAACACGGCGTGTGCCATAATGATTGTTTATGATTCGTATTACATACAAAATTTTATCTGATGGCATTTATATCAATTCATTTTCGAAAAATTAAAAACTGCATTTTCGACATGTCACAATGACAACTATTTTTGAAGGAGTAAGTATTGTGTAGTTTCAAATATTAGTAGGTGAGTGAGCTGTGCTTTGCCATTTCCTTGACAACATGTTTTCCTTATAGAATTTCATTATGGTACTTAGTACCATAATGAATTCATTATGGTATTTCATTATGGTACTTAGTACCATAATGAATTCATTATGGTACTTAGTCCCATAATGAGCTTCCTTATGTCATCAAAATTGAGTGACATAACGTTGTCATTATGACATGCCATCAGATAAAATATTTTATGGGTTCGAATAATAACTAAACAACAATAATGCCTTTCGATTATAATGTGATGATAATAAAGATACGAGAAAAAAAATATTTGGGACAAATTTGAATTTTATGCTTATTTCCTATTATTCGATTTGAATGCTTATAGCAAGGTCGTTAGGCCACATAATTATCCACTCTGAAAATTATTATATTATTATATTAACAAATTCACAGTTGCGGAGGCCATTTTTATGGTTTCTTCCATTTTTGAGTGCGTTTTTGAATGGACACTATCATATTTCATTTCATTATCAGGAACTATAGATGAAAAGGAAGAGAATAAGCCTTGAAAAATAAATTCATGATTGATCTCTGAGGGAGGAATCGAATTTGAAAAAGAAGTAATTTTGTCGATAAAGTTTATTATCTTTGAAACCACTTGATTTATCATTCCAAAGAAAAAAGTAGTTATTGAATGCAAAGAGAATGAAATACTTTCTTAAAAGAAGTGAAATCACATACTCAGCAACCATTCTCTGTTAATATGTGTAAAACAGGTCCCCCAATGTTCAACAACGTTCGTACATACAATTTGAAGCTTTCCTGTTAGCATCATGAACAAATGTTCTATCCCAAATATTGTTCACAATCCTTTTTATTGTCAACATAATATCATCTCTATAACGTTGATCTATTTTCAAAGTACTGCTTCACCGGCATTTTTTTTTTTCACCAAATCATCAGATCCACATGGAAAAGTCATTGCTAAAATCTCCTTCACTTTAATAACCCTTTGTTCTAATTGAAAGCTGGTTTCACTAGCAGACATGAAAGTTATCCAATGGAAATGAGGTATCTGCCTCCGAAATAATTCTTTGTCTTGCTTTCCGCTTTGAAGTTTCTTCTCAATAAAATCAAAATATTTTTGGGGTTGAAATCACCAAATATTCCCTGAAACGTGAAAGTAGTTGCACTATCTTATTGTAAATCGAAATCTGAAATCATCACGTTGTCTTCCAGGATTTCGTGCACAACTTGTCCATTCTCTCCAGGGGTTCCCTCGAAGAGAAACTCCGATGGGCCTTCACGCTGTACGACATCAACGGAGATGGATGCATCACGCGCGAAGAGATGACGGACATCGTGACTGCCATCTACGAGCTAATGGGCAAGCTAGCCGACCCCAGCATCGAAGAGGACACAATAAAAGAAAAGGTCGACAGGATATTTCTGGTGAGTTGGTGGCTCATGCAGACTCCTTTCACAGATTCAAATAAAAGATTTCAAACTCTATGTTCAGGTTGGTAATGATCCAGAAGACATTTGAATTGACTTTGTACCGTGGCATAAGACTCCAACGTACGTCCGTGATATATTTTCAGGTATAACATCATGGCCGTAATGTCAGAACAAGACATATAATCCATTTATTGGAACTGTTCCCACGAAAGACTATTTTCATCTAATACTGATGAAATATTCAACAACTCGTCACTTCCACTCCAGATAATTTCCTCTTGAATAATTTCCAGGGGGAAATTTCGTCAGATATTGCAGTACTATGTGCACATTCCCACTGCTTTCCTGGTGACCTCGGACATGTTAGCTCCCAACCAGGAAGCTCCAAGCAGAGGCACAGAAGAATTTCATCATCTTCGAAACTGAATGTGCTATTTTGATGAATCCAATGTGAATTGAGTTTATGCGTTCATCAGTTAAATTACAACATGAGAAAAAATATGAGTTCAGTTTCGAATAAGGTTGAATCCACTGGAGTCCTCCAATTGGAGCTGGCTGCTCGGAGTTTAACATTATTTTGTCTCTCCCATCCAAGAAGAAAATGTAAACTTTTTCAAATAATCTTTTTTTTGCGAATCGTTAAGAAATACTGACATTTCTGGCAATAGTATTGTAGGAAAATAGTAATTTGTTTGGCTAGACAGCAAATTAGTAGATTATCTGCAGTGGCTGATAAATCATTGGAATTGAAGTTGAAGTTGAACATATTCTTCGCCGATTTTTTATAATGATATATGTAGGATACTGTATTTGCATATCTTGACAATTCTCACATTTTTTTTATTTTTCCTGTAGTGATTAAATGAATTAAAACGAAATTTGATATAAACAGCAAGTGTTGGAAGGGTTGGTTGCTATGGAAATGTATATGTTCATGGTAATTATACATAATGAACAGTGAGGGCGACTTACAAGGACTCACTCCTCCAGGCACATATGAATCAGCAGAGTACTACTTTTGGTGCCTAGGCAGAAAAAGTAATGCTTTGCTGATTGATATGTATCTGCGAAATTAATATTTGCTGTCAATCGGAGATGAAAACATTTTCGTCAATGTAACAGATTCTAGTGGTTGCCAAGCAACAAGAAATTACTGTTGAATAGGATGGTTTCATTGAATTGAATGCAAGAATCATTTCTCCCGAGAGAAAAATATAGTTTATCGACGCTGAAAACCAAGATGAGATATTTCTCGAATTGAAGGCCAGTTTATAAAAGGAGTAAGATTGAGTAAGAAACCAAATGGAATGAAGCAAGAAGTGAAATATCGATGTACAGGTTTATAAAAAACAAGATGGAAACTGAGCAATATTTTTTGACCAATCATATCGAAGTAATTTTTAGGTTGGCAGCATATTTAAATGATGGCATCTGCCTGACAGTACGATTCTCAAATGTCAAATTGATAGGTGATAATTTCATATTCATATTTGTGTGTCCACAAAGTTACTAACTTTTGTTGGCAATCCACATTTTCTCTCTGCCTGTTGATAGAACGGCATTGCACCATCTCGGCTTTCATGAAAGTATTACCAAAATTGGATTCAGAAGTGAAGTCATGATGAAGAGTAAAAGGACTTATCGATGCATGTTCAGAAGAATTCACGAGATAAGTTGAAATAACAAGTTAAAAGTTGATCAACCTTCATCTTATTACTCATTACATATTTTAGCTTTTTCATTTCATGAACTTTCTGCCTTCAGAAATGTTCATATCCAAATTTCTTATTTTACTCTATTTTATCTCCCATTTTGATTTACTTTTTGTATAAACCCAGCGCGAGAAATGTTATCTTTTACCCAGGTTGAATTCATTTCATAAAATGAACAAGAAATGAATATTTGCAAGAATAACAATTGTTATTCTTTCAATCTCATTTTCCTATACAATTCTCACTGACAGTGGGTTCACACAACCGCGACACTTGTGACAGAAGTCCAACCCGCAATTCATTGGTCCTAGTAATGTGCGGACCATAAATTAGTGGTTAATTGCATAGGGTGATCATTCCTAGGAATTTGCTAGATTCAATCAATTGAACAGAAACATATTCAACAATGGTGGTATTGGGATCAATTTGATTAGAGAAAAACTATTGTTTTTTGCCAACGTTTCGAATTTTAATAAATTCATCATCAGGGCTCTAAAACAATGAGTTTCGTGTTAAAATGGTAGGATATAAATAAAATAAGAGAATGCCAACAAACTGTTGGAACATTTTCAGGGGTTCAAGATGTTGATTATTGAAAAAAAAAGAAGAGATATAGAAGGATTGAATACGGCTTATTACAATCTGATAAGTCAGCTACCGAAATAATTCTTCATCATTATACGGTGTTTTCAACAATCACGTTTGTTTTTTTTTCTTATCAGCATTCATAAGAACTACAGCCATTCTCTGAAATTCATTATTCGTTTGGCTCGTGCTCAATGTGGATTTTTTTGTACCTAGAGTGTGTATCAAAAATGTCTGTTTTATACATAATTTTAATATCAACATCTTGAACCCCTGAAAATGTTCCAATAGTTTGTTGGCATTCTCTTATTTTATTTATATTCTACCATTTTAACACGAAACTCATTGTTATAGAGCCCTGATGATGAATTTATTTAAATTCGAAACGTTGGCAAAAAACCAATAGTTTTTCTCTGAACAAATTGATCCCAATCCCACCAATACCACCATTAAAGAATTCAATTCTGGATCACCAAACCACCAAAACTATATTCAACAATGTTGAGTTATTCAATTCAATCTGATCATTGAATGAATATTCCTGATTTTTACCACTATTTATTTCCAAACTTTCAAGGAGGTTGAGCTATCAACCTTTCTCTCCAAAAGGTCAGACTTTGGTTATAGAGAATGTCGGACCTACGATGATTTAAATATTGTATAATAGGATAGTGATTTAATTTATCTTGCTCAAGGAAACTATTGTATAGCGAAACACGTGTCACGACTTCTTAAACTCATTGTCTGTGAGAATCGTACGGGAAACTGATGCTTTTATTAATATGGATTTTCATCAAGTATCGGCCAGTCCTATTCAACTCATTTTATATTTTGCCATGTAGCCTCATATAGTTTCACAATTTCTATAGTCGTTCTGATGAGTATAACAGTCATTTTTATTTTCAGGACATTATAGAAATTATAACTTTAGAGGTAGTGGATTATTATATACATACATCAGGAGAAAAATAATTTTATTCCCGCGGATATTAATGTCTTTCTTCACCATCCGTTCGCGGGAGGAAAAGCATTATTTTCCTTCCTTGGCATGAGAGGTATTTCGAGAATTGATCCATGTTAGACTCGAATTATAATGTGAGGAATTATCATTTTCACATAGTTCAGAAATGAATGGATAACTTCATGTCAATCTTTTTCAACTGCAAGATTGATTGATTCGATTAAATAATAATAATCTTTATTCAACAAGTTTACATAACGACACAATAACATGATATTAGGCATAACCAAGTATTACGTTTTTGATGAAGAGGTGAAGTTCATCTTTAGGATTTGCATCCGCAGATGGTCTTCCACTTAACATATAGATACTAATCGCTTAATTAACTCAGCTTCTCCATATCCATTGTGGAAAATCATTAGCACAATATTTCAATTATTCAACTCGAAACTTTGAAACTACTTCATTCAATTTATGCCTCAGTATTCAGCCTCTCAGTGAAAGAAGGCCATTTTTCTACTTTTGATTAATACTGGTAGAATATTATTGGGTTGGTTTTCTGAAATAATACCTACTCCGAACAACACTGATCTAATTTTATTGCTTCCACTCGACAATATAACTACTGCACTAGCTTATAAATCGCTCACAAAATACTTAGACTTCTCAACTGATTGAAACATCCAACGCTCTCAACTGAAAACTGTATAAAACTTCGACTTCCACACTTAGCTCCACTGAGTTCCATTTTTCCTATCTCTTACCAATAAATCTTTCTCAATACGTCTATAAAAAACTCTGCCGAAATACAAATACTCTGATCGAACATGGAGTTTCATACAGATCCATCTATTTATGCCTCGACGACGGGAATATCGCGTGGCGAACGTCTCGATCCACTGCTGGATCCTGATAGAGATCCTTTCGTGAAATTATGTTTCATTTTGCTCAACGGCGACTTTAGGGGATTTCGTAACATTAGGCCCATCTCAATTTTGATCATTCCTGCAGTCTTTTATAAGATATCCAGTTTTCTACATCTATAGCATATCCTCTACGGCATCCTCATCCTGCAGTCCTTTATAAGATATCCAAGTTTTCCACATCTTTAACATGTTGCCCCCTTCTTCTGGTTGCTCATTTCACTTATATTATTGATATATTCGAGAACCTTCTCGAAAGAACCT
This sequence comes from Zygogramma bicolorata, assembly GCA_032362365.1. Lineage (NCBI taxonomy): Eukaryota > Metazoa > Arthropoda > Insecta > Coleoptera > Chrysomelidae > Zygogramma > Zygogramma bicolorata. Next base: position 193,934 of record JAVJAQ010002051.1, read on the forward strand.
GGGCCAGATCGTTGTTCGGGTTCTTCTATTGAAACTGCACGCACTTTCTAGCTCGAGGTGTTGAAGGCTGCCTCCACTTTCAAAAAGCGTACCAAAGCATCGCTACTCCTCTTGAAATGTGTCGTAGAGTTCTTGAATGACTGCACCGCTAGCTGTTGCTCAAAATCTTCCGGTACTTCTGGGTAAGCCAGATGAATTGAGCGTCTCAAATCTCCTTCAAATTCTTGCAAACACTCACCTGATTTTTGCATGCGTGTTTCCATTCGAGCCCGTTACAGGTGCTTCCGATGTTGATCGCTATATCCCAATTCTAATGCAGAAATCAAGTCCCTGTTCAATGGGTATCGTCTGCAACGAACCCAAAGCTGGTCCTCTGAAAGCTACCTGATGTGGCAACCCTGTCTTGGCGATCCTGGTTTCTGAGAAAAGTCATCCGGTTTTCAACTTTTTTTCTAGTCCTTTCATCTTCTCTTGCACTGTATGCACTTCTCTCTTGACCTCGTCGATTTTCTTGACGTCTTCAATTCTTCTTCCAAATCTTCCTTTATTTCTTCATTCAGTTCCTCCATGCGTTCTTCGGTTTTATGTAACACATGGAAGAAATTATCTTGGTGTTTCAGAACCTTGTGGAAATCTGCTATCCATTTTTTTCCATTTGCTCCAGTCCATTATTCTGCTTTTTCTCAATTCTCTGTTCTTCAATAGGTGATTGAATTCCATCTTCTTGTTTTACCTCCCGCCGTTGATTTTCCTCTACTTCTTTTCTCCCCTGCCGTCGTCTTTCCAAATCTGCAAATTGATTTTGGAGAAATTTCAACATGTCCTCCATCGTATCGTACGATGTACGTCTCGTATACACCATAAATTGTTTTATTTATCAGCAAAATTCCACTTCTGACACCACTGTCACGATATTACTGGATTCCATTACTAAAATAATATTGCAAACAACACTAAACTATATATATTAACCTCACTCGACAATACAACAACTGCACTGGCTTATAAATCGCTTACAAAATACTCAGACAACAGATTGAAACATTCAACGCTCTTTACTGAAAACTCAATCTCTCTCTAATATCTCTCTCTCTCAAATACTCCTCCAAATACTCTGATCGAACACGGAGATTCATCCATTCATGTGACAACGGTAATATTCACGTGGCGAACGTCTAACGTTATCCATCACTCGACCAAATAGAGATCCTTCCCTGGAATTATGTTTTATCGTGCTCAGCGGCGGCGTGAGGGGATTTCATAGCAATACATAAGCTACTTCAATGGGTAAGAGTTACTATCACGTACGTATAGCAACCAAAACTCTACAGTAATCCTCAGAGGCGAATACAAATTTCACCACATCATTCTTGTCTTGGAACTGTTCCATCTACTGTATCAAAGCTTGGGTTTCCACAATACAAACACTGTGAATTGGTAGAGAACACATAAAGAATAATGATAGCGGTAATTTATTTACCGAAAAGGTAGAAAAAATCGAGTAATCATCTGAATCGACTCAAAGCACATTCGATAATTCGTATACACATAAATAACCTAATCTATAGGTCATATCATAAATATGTATGATATGCTTGTGATCATAAAAACGCTTTTCATTTCCATGTGCATTTCTCTCTGAAAATGTTTTGCCATAAATATGTGTAATATACTAAATCGTCACATTTTCATGTGTAAAAACCGGAAACAAACATGTGAAACACGAATGCTCTGGGTAATTGTGTCCATAAAAGAATATTTCACAGTATTCTCATTTTCAAAACGTGAACTTTGTTTAATGCTCGTTTTTTTTCTGGCGTCATAAAAGACAAACCTGCAGCAATGGAAATATACCAAGGGTGGTTCCACATGAATTCTTTTCCCGTAGCTCGAGATGTTGTTTTGTTTCCCATTCGCTGATATAGAGTGTAAAAGGATAATCTGATATTTGGAAACAGAATCCCCCCTGTTACAGTGATTTTCCACGGACTGATTTTTCTTTGTCTGCACTCATTCATCTATCGACGAATGAATCAATCTGATAACTCCTTATTCAGGAGTACAAATTTCTCAGCTTCTTATTATGCTCGATGGAAAGTTGCAGACGTGATAATAAGAAAGATGGTAATACCGACATCGTGAAATATTGTCGGGAAGAAAGACAGAATTAGCTCCCTTCGGAACTTTAGCTGTCAATGTCATTAGGGAACGAAATTCAATCTTTGATAAAAGTGTTACTAATGGGGAAACGAACGAACCGCAAACATCATATAATGGATGGAGAACGTGAATGGAATCTGGAAATAAGAAGATTAGGATATTAGAGTATTGGGCTGCTTGGCTTGACGTTTTCATTCGGACTTTTACATGGATTTTTTTAGGTTGTAACTAGACCAATTACGAATTTGACGTTTATCCTCAATTTTTGGATTTTTTTGGACATCGGGAAAAAAAATCAACGGATTGTGGATCGAACTTCATGAATAACCAAGTTGGATGGAGCCATCTGATCATCCTCATAGCTCTATTCCTCTGTATAAAACATCGCGGATTCCATGAAATTTTTTTCCATAGAAACATATTCAATTCATTTCCAGAATTCAGTCATTCATACCATGCTATTCACGATAAAATGAACAATTCAGGACGAAAAATAATCATCCATCAGTATTTTTCCCACTCAAGAAACTGAAATTTTCAGCCAGTAATGACCCACTGAATGATGAATAAGGCATATAGTTGAATAAATGATAATTTCCATATAGACGAAGGAAAGTACCTAACATTCAAATTTTTCTCGAAAAGCATACCTACTAAAAATTATCAAAATAAATAGAATCACACAAACGCACCCTCAAATCAACTGCTCATCTGATTATCACAAAATTCCACAATGAAAAAACGATAAATATAAGTTATGAGGAAAATTTATTGAGATTCATTTTGGAGAATGAAACTTCGAAATAGTAACGAAGCTGCCTCCACCCATGTCGTGAAGAAAGACTTGGCTCTCTCCTTCGGAATAAATGCTCAAATAACCAGGATGGCATCAATTGGTAGATACACAACCTTTATCAAATTTCACATTCACTCAAAACCGACAACCATTCATTCATTAACACCTATGGTCATAATAAACACTCAGCAATACTGAATTCATATGCCCAAAAGCAGAATGGCTTCACTGACTATATTCAAATAATTTTAATTTCATGAGAACAATTTTCTCTCTTGAGTTTTGAATTTTAAATTTCTTTGTTGATTTCTTAATATATTTTGAACAACAACCACGACATTTCTAATATACATATAATATATTCAAATAGTTGGATATGATATGCCAAAACAGTTGTATGTATGTTTAAGTTGGGGCTTGATTGGGAAAAAAGTTTTTCATTGAGGCTTCTCATTCGAAAATATTCAAGAAATACGTATTTTCCTAGCCCTCAGTTTATTGTCACATATTTTATTGGTTATTTTTATTATTCTTATAGGATATGGCTTTGGGAAATCATTTTATCTTATTCTCTCTCAATCCAACTTTCAGTGAAATATCCATTCAAACGGAAGTGAGGCCTTGGAAAACCCATTTCCTAACTTCCAATATCTCCTAGTCTTACCAGAATTAATTGAATTTTTGTAAATATGAAAATCATCTTGTGAATTAATAACTGTGTGAGGTAACTCCAGCTTTAGTAAAGAATTAATTTTCAGAGAAAAAATGCAATTATTCTTACCATTTTTTTATTATCTTGGGTTTCCAACCCATCCCAATCTAAAATAATAACTAATCAATATTGCAATGTATGCATGTGTAAAAGGATATACTTCCAGACTACCCCGAAAAGTTGCACCAAATTAGTCACCAATATGTTGTAATTGAAAATTAGCTATTCAAATAGTAGGAGTGGGAACTTTTAACAGAGATCGATTGACCTAACACCCAATTTATATCACTCGCACACGACGCGCCTTATATCGCTGAATAAATTTAAATTAGCATCTTCTGATAGTAATAATGTCTTCTCTACAACTAATAAAAATTATTCTTCCTCGAAATGTGGTGAGCGGAATGAGCATCGATTGCGAATGATATCAGTTCGGGGATAGGATAATTGATATTTGTTGAGAATTCTGACTTATACATATTCCTCATTTTTTTCAATTGTTGTCGTTTACAAACTTGAAAAACCAGATAAAATATTCCTAATCGTTTGGAACTTAAACAATTAGCCAAAACATTGATTCCATTTATTTGTGTTCCTCGTGAATTTTGTTTTTATTTTCCTATCATTCATTATATTTTATATTTACCATTGTCAAACATCCCTATACTTGTGCATAGAAGACGGAATCTCGTACAAACAAGAGACCCTGAGTGTCGAAGCACTGTGGGGCATATTATCGATTTTTCGATAGCAGATTTGCTTCTTCAGCCGTAGGAAAATAGAGGAAACCTGCTATGCTACTGAATTGGTTGGTGTTTTTTATCAAAAGGCCACATGAAGCCAGCCCGAAAAAAATCCGCTGTGACTGAGGACCGAACCTATAAGCGAAACGGCATCGGCAGTGGAGAAAGTGAATCCAATACAAGCGGGCTTCATAGCCCTTTCGGCCAACAACTGGTCCAATTGAATCATGTGCATCCATGATTTATTGTTTCATAGGATTAATAGCTAGGTAGATACATAGACAGAGACTTTACAAAAATGTCTTTGCAGTGAGATGATAGTGGCATCCCTCACATCGCCATACATTTGGTGTTCAACATCAACCAATTTATAATTGTTTTATGAATCACTTTTTCGAGTTCTAGACACAAGTGCTCATAAACATTTTGATCTTATGGTATATGATATTGAACTTCTCGATTTCTGATAAAGATATAATTGGCAGATTTCAAAAACGATATGAACTATGTTTTTCCTTTCGAAATTCATAAGTTAAATGAGCTGGTAAATCCAAAGATGTCCGAAAGTATAGTAGGCTATCTATCTGAAATCCAAAACAAGAAATGGTACGAAAACAAATTTCGAGCCAATCAAATCGAATTGGTGATAACATATAAACCAATGAATTTCGAATCGATACTAGGAGAAACCGGTTTACGCATGCTACATTTATACTTCCGTATTTGTCCATATATTTTGTGTCACATCGTACAAAGTGATATATTCAAATAAAAATCAGAAGTATTCGACGACAATAGAATGAAACTATATACTTTCACATCGCCTTTGTGTGTGCCATAAAACGTTTTATTCTCGAACGCAGACACTATCATATTCATTCGTTCGTTTTCAGAAAATGGATAAGAACAGAGACGGTGTTGTGACACTCGACGAGTTCTTGGAATGCTGTCAAAAGGACGAATCCATATCCTCTTCCATGAACGTATTCGATACATCGATATGACACGCGCCTCTTGGCTTCCGGGATCCTCCATCTTCTTGGGCATGAACGAGAAGCGTCGTTCAGAAACTCCTTCGACCAACTAGACTTTTTTATACAGTGATGAATTCGAGCATGTAGCAAGGGTAGAAAATGTTTTCCAATCGGCTTTGTCTGCTGGCTTCGAGTTATATATTATGATACGCGTTTCTTTCGAATAATACACGCCATTTCTCAAAACCATAGCGCGCGTCAAGTCGAAAGTGCCAATAAACGATAAGAAGTATATATAACTTCTTTCCTCAAATCGATCATATACAATGACATAGGAACCATCAGTTCACATAAGACATGTAAATGTATAATACAGATATGAAAAAAATTCATAGATCAAACTAAACATGTATATGTATATATAGGGTAGATTTCTTGAAGACAGTTCGCTGAATCAAATTTCATGATGTATTTATACGCATTGGGTATTTTATGTTGAATAGTTATTTTTGTACCATGGATATAAAGGCGATGATCGTGCAAAGTCGGTCCAAGAGTTTGTAAATAGAAAGAGATTTCACAGAAAAAATGTTTGCTGTGTTTGGTGCCGACGCCAGTTCATTGTTGTGTTTTCATTATTTATTACACTTAGGGGCCTGTGCTGGCATTAAGTTCACTTTATGGCCCCCACGGGCAATGAAGATGCGTTCTAAAGTTTTTCATAAAATCAATTGGAATCAGATTTCCTAAAATATTCTAATTCTATATTCTAGATCATTCTTTGAAAGCGAATAAATGAATTTCCAACAATATTCAATTTTCAATGCTAAAATCAATTATCGATTCCAATAAACAATGTGGTCTCCTATCACTGGATCTTCGAAAAGCCTTCGATACGGTCGATCACAAAATTTTATTGGGTATATTATATCAAATAGGGGTGAGGGGAATAGTCCATGCCTGGTTTCAAAATATTTGTTAGATAGAAAGCAATTTGTCTACATGGAGAAAAGAGGCAGTTCACTCAAAACTGTCTTATGTGGTATTCCTCAAGGATCCATTCTTGGACCAGTTCTTTTTCTCGTGTGTATAAATTCTCTCTCCAATTTAGATTTGAAAGGAAAAATCAAAATGTTCGCAGACGATACATCAGTTATATATGGGGCAAATAATAAACATAAATTTCAAGTTGATATGTTAAAAGATCTCCAAAAAATATCATCTTGGCTGACAAGTCACAAATTATCGTTGAATTTCGAGAAATCCTCGTTTATGTTTATCTCTAAAATAATCGAATTTATCAAAATCTGACCATCTCATCAAAATAGATAATGAAATCATCAAATATTCTTCTATTATGAGATTTCTGGGCATATACATAGATGAACATTTGACATGGAGTAAACATTTGGAAATTCTGAAAAAACAGATCTCTCCAATCATAGGAGTATTTTTCAAATTGCGAAATTTTCTGCCTTCGAAATATTTGAAATCAATTTATTTTTCTCTGGTATATTCTAGATTTCAATACCCAATTCCGGTTTGGGGATCAGCAACAAAAACCTTATTGAGACCTCTGCAAGCTTTTCAAAATAAATTAATTAAATGTATGTATGAATTTGATTATAGAGAACCTACAAAAAATTTATACAAACCCAATCAACAACTGTTAGATATATTTTCAATACACACACTTAAACTCTTCACGTTCATTCATTTGGTTAAAAATAAATTGAAACATTCTAATCTCATCTGCAAAATTAATAGTGACCAACATGACCATTCAACCAGATGTTCAAATAATTTATCAACAATGAAATTCAGATCAAACATAGGACAACAATCAATTTATTACAACGGAATAGTGTTATATAATGGATTACCTGATGCCATTAAAAAATTTGGAAAATTCAATTTCAAAGTTAACTTGAAAAAACATTTATTGCGATAGGTGAAGGACAACTTTATTTTATTTTCATTGTTATTAATTTTTTATTTCTGTGAAAAGTCTGATTTCATTATCTTACTTCATTTTTTTTCTCTCTCTATTTATTGGATTCATCATTCATTTGTTTCTAATTTTCCCTTTTATAAACTTGTAAGTTGGGAAATAAACTCAATAAATCATTCAATATTAAATTCAATATAAATCAAGCAAAATAGTTAAAATCGTACGGGCAAGCTCTAGCCAGTCTTTTATTTCCTTGATATAAATTGTGACCACCAAAAAAATGTACTTCCGATTGAAATATGAAAGTGATGTTATTTGAAAAATTATCTCATCAAGGAATTTTGTTTGTGATTTTCACTAGGTCCGCAAATTACTTTTCAAATAAGAGAAAATATCCTACTTCAACAAACTATAGATATTATTGAATGACTCGTAAATTGTTATCACAATTGACCTGGTTATTAAGTAATCATTTATGAAATGAATATCAATACGAGCCATTTACATAACTGTTGAATTGCCATAATTTTATTTCAGTAACCTGGGTGCTAATAATCGAAACCTGCTATTCGCGAATCACGAAAACAAATCACTTCTTGAACCTCGTGCTAGAAGGTTCAGATGTTCTTCCAAGTTCGAATCATAATAAAACCACCTCTGACTCAGCAGGCAAAGTAGGAATAAGCCAAAATATGTATATTGTAACCCCATATATGCCGTATTAGTGTAAATTGATTGATTTTACATGTTTGAGCACATCAAAACAAATCTAAATATTCTTCTTATTTCATGTATTTCTGACTGGAGTCCCTAATTATCGGAAAAATAGCTCAAGTTATGAAGCTCTCAATTTGTCGAAACAGCACATTAGTAAAATATGACCATCATCAGAGAGTTACAACAAAGCATGAAATTCGAATAATACACTATTGCCTTACTTGTAACTTCTTCAACTTACACTTTTACCAATAGAACTTAAATCGTTTTTGATTGTTTTTTATATGGAAACTCATAAAATAACTATATATTTAAAAACAGTTGGTAATTTTAATATATAATGATGATGTTTATAGTAAAATGTTACAGAAAAAATATATTTGCTAAAGTTATTTGTTAAAATGCAGTACAAAGAGTGTTTCAAAATTTGCTGATATGATAAGAATGCATTGGTGATATGAACACAGTGTAGAAGGTGGGTTATGATACGACTGATGAACTACGGAACATATTTTTGGTAGAATTAGAATTTCCTTCTGCATGGTGAATTCAAACAACATCCTGGGCCCAGTTTTGTGAATATATCGATTTCTTCTAAATTAACGAATCAACCAACAAATATCAGATTCATACGAACAGATGTTTTTTGGGCAGTGGAGTTGATATCATGGAATCTAAACACCGGAATGTTCCAGCAATCAATTATATACGTTTTCAGACCCTCCTTTATTCCGAATGTTTTTGTCATTTCTAATCGCTTTCATAATTCTAGAGGCTGTTTAATATTCCTGACATTTTAATGACGATTTACGTACATCATACTGATACCAAAACCGATCGATGCAAAGCTTTCAAGAACATGAACATTTGGAACCAAAAATCAAATCGAAACTTTCAGGAATTTATTTCAAAAAGTTGTTACTAACCTCCAAACAGTTTTCAGTAATATTTGATTATTATTATTATGTCCACATAAGTTTCATGCCGTTTTACTGTTGGAATAATCGTGGAATAAACCCTTTACAGCATCATGGGTCATATTTGGCACATTTAATATGTTCAGAAATAACAGTTATAAATAAAGCCTCATACCAAAGTATTCATGCCTAGGTGGTCTTATATGGTACATATTTCATAATTTTCAGGCAGTTCTTGTATATGGTCAATAAAATACGTGCACTATATATCTGCAGGGATGCACTTTGGAGCCAATAGTCAGAATTGAGAAAGAGTTACTCGGGCTCATAATAAGTCACCATGTACACCAAATTCACCCATTAATTATAACTTCTCAAAAATGGTGGACATGATGAAATACACATCAATTCAGTTTTGATGAGAGTCTCAGAAGAATAATAGAAACCATTTCACTCCTTTGCAGGGTGACTAAAAATTATATTATTATGAAATGCTGATTTTTTCAATCTACCCACCATCATTCTTACAGAAGCAGGTTTTGAAACGTTCTATTCATTGTCCATAAAAAAATACCTAAACCAACAACATAAACGAAAGAATTCGCTTCAATTTGTTCCAAATGTAAAACCATAACTATCTATATCAACCTCTTATAATCCATATTCTTTAGACATATCTACATGTCATGTATAAATCTTGAAGAGTTGTAATGTTCTAGATTGTAACTAAGTGTGCACCCGTTGAAATATAGTGGAAACTGCTTCGAAGTATCATCTGAAATCCAATGCCTACATGATATTCCAACGGGTCTTCGATAATTAGAATCATCTCGATTGTGTGATCCATGTTAGAGTTGACAATATTTTGTTGAAATGGAAATTTGGCTTCGCTCCTGAAAATGGAAAGAGATTAGTTTTTCACGATATATGTATTTTATAGATGAGATGATGTGAATGACACAGTATGCTGGTGGTCAGTGTTGAGATTGAGACAAATATTTTTTCCACTGCTAAAGTAAATGAGTCCTGAATAAAGCCTCCAGAGAAAGATGCAAAGACAAAACTGGGTTTATTGTATGGATGATAAAATGTATGTGTGAAATTGTGCAAACTCCAGTATTTCCAGCATGGTATTTTTGTTACTCTCCATGAACAAACATCACAGAAACGAAGTGGTTTTTAGTATTTAAAACTGAGAAATGAAAAAGTTCAGAAAAGGGGCATTATATGACTGCTTAAGATTATTCGATGGAGAAAAATCAGAATCAGCTCTAATAACTTAGTCTTTGAATATTCATGCCACAAATACTGCGATGAATTTTCATTTTTCTTTTCCGTTTACTCAGATGGAAATCATCATCAAACAGAAAAGTTTTACTATTTGCTTAGTACTCCCCATAATATATCTCTGGAAGCTTTCTGAGTTGTTTTGAGAATATTGACTGTTAGTTACTAACGATGTGACCTCTATGTTGAATGTTCCACATATGAATTATTATTAGGAATATTTTTGGTTTCATCACAATGGCAGCGTTGACAAATTTGAATTTGAATTATTCAATTTTCGAATTTGTCATTTGTCAATGCCATTTTTGTAAAGATTCATTTATTTATTGAAATGTATTATGAAATTGTATAATAAAATAAATCTTATATAAAAATATTATTACTTTCCTTCATTTCTGTGGGTGTATATAAAGAACGAGTTTCCATTCAAATATTCCCGATGACTTGCCTTTTTACTAAAACTAAAATTTATAAACGTATATGATGAACCATATTTCCGAATCATTATCTCTTCGACACAGGAAAGATCCTTCGAAAGCTTCTCAGGCATGCCATATTCCACCAACTCATTCCTCCTCGATGGAATATAACACCTGAGAGACCATTTTTTTCTGAAAGAATATCATTGGATAGGCAAAATGTATGTCTTATAATTCATGAGACGCTCAGCTTCGTGACATTGACCAACAAATCGATTCCCACCTTTTTGTTTGGGGTTGATTGCCTTGTATTCTTCAAAAGTTTTCACCTTTTTTTTTCAGCAACACGTTCCAATAGATTTAATAATATGGATACAGGAAATCCGAACCAACACCTCTCAGCAAGGAACATTTTCAACAACATTCAAGCAAAATATACTTACTATTTCCTTGTATTCGAGAGTATTCAAAAATGCATTGGATGAGAGAGAATTACGAAGGAATATCGCATTGTTGTCTAAGCAATTTTCATTGAAGTCGTAATCGAAATGAACATATACATACAAGAATGCTCGAAGATGCTTTTCCGAGAAGAACCTACAAACACCTCTACATTTTTCATAAATGAGTGGCTGGCAGAAGAGGGAGGTCTTCAAAAACAGCTAACAAGAAATTGGTTATGATTAGCAAATAATCCAACTCCACTTCACCTTTATCTTTACCGTTTCCCTAAAAATAATCATCAAGGTTATACATACTTAAGAACTTGGATATTTTTGTGGAAGGAATGAAATTAGAGGAGTTATTCCGGATCAAAAAATTGAAATTACAAATATGTAAAAATATGAAATATGAAAAAAAATCATAGGTATGTACTTGTATATTATTCAAAGGCATATAATTCATTCACAAAGAAGGAAGAAAGATTCCATCTAAAACAGCTACTCTTCTATATATATATATATATATATATATATATATATATATATATATATATATATATATATATATATATATATATATATATATATATATATATATATATATATATATATATATATATATATATATATATATATATATATATACAGTGAAATGGATAGCGGGGTCTCTCAGTCAGTCCAAATGAAAAGTCTCTGTTTTACTTCGCCAAGCTTTCGCTTCTATTGTGAAGCTTCTTCAGGGCCTATAATTTATTGTTTTTTTCTTTCATCAACCTTATTAACTACACTTACAGTAAAAATGGTGTAAAAATATTGAATTAAACATAATTTGATAAAAAATATGTATACATATTTGTAAAATTGTTTTTTTTTTTTGACAAATGTCATACCTTTAAATTTATGTCATTTTTCACGTCTATGATGATTCTATCATTAATTCTACAGAGAGAAGATTTTAATTATTACGTTTTTATTGTAGTTCCAGTAAGTTACTGTATATGTTGCTGAGGTTATCAATTTCATTTCTTTTATTCATACAATTTGAAGATTTATTTATTTCGACCATTTCAAGAAAAGTGCGTTTGGAAATATTTTTTTCTGTACGTAAAATTTTAGTATTGGGGTAATTTGGTTTATGTCCTGTTTCTATAGAGTGTTGTGCTAATGCACATGATTTCTTATTGAGTTTTATATCACTTTTATGAGATGTTATTCTATCATTAAGAATTCTAGACGTTGTTCCAATATAATTTAGGTCACAATTGCTACAAGGAATGTTATAAATCACATTTGACTTTTTTGTAGTGTCAGTTTTATCTCTCAATTTAGTATTCAAGTTCTTTTAATTTTGATATTTTTTTGGTATATTTTGATATTTTGTTCATTATGGAAAAGTTTTATGATATTTGAAGATAAATTTCCAATATTAGGTATAGATTTATAAGTAAAAGTGATAGGTGACTTATCATTACATACATTTTTGTTGATTATATCAGAATCTGTATTACTGCCAGTATTGAAAATTATTTTATTAAGAAGTTTTTTAGGATAAGAGTTTTCGATTAATATGTCTCTGAAGAGTCTGAGATTTTTTTGTTTGAGAGAAGGGTGTACTAATTTTTCTATTCTTTTCTTTAAACAGATTATCAAATTAATTTCTATTGTTTTTTTATGAAAAGAGTAGTAATTGATATATCTTCCTGAGTTAGTACGTTTGATATACCAATCAGTGATCAAGGAATCATCAGTACTACGGATAACTCTTGTATCAAGACAAGGTAGGGTGTTATTATTTTCGATTTCGATAGTGAATTGTAGTTTTTGATTATAACTGTTGACGACATCAAGAATTTCATGAGATTTGTCAAAAGGTATTGCACAAATGTAATGGATGATCTTTTGGAAAATACACTCCCTACACTGTTTTGAAATTCCTTTTCTGAAGAAATACTTTGACTGAGAGACCCCGCTATCCATTTCACTGTACATTTCTCCAGTCGATATAAATAATCCACTTTATATATATATATATATATATATATATATATATATATACGGGCACTGAGTTACAAAGAAATCACTTTTCCTTGCTCAAGTTTTACAACAAGCATATCGAATTTGAATCAAATAGAAAGAATACATATGGAATATAGAGAGAAAAATAAACAGCTATTTGTAGAAAAAATTTCACTCACCAGGATAATATTTCATTCAAGCCCAGACAAAATCTTATTTCGCTCAGAGAAAATCATCTCTTGAGCTCTTCAGTGGAAAAATGAATGAAGTACAGAACACTTTCACCAGAATCTTCATTTGATTTCGAAATATTCAATTTGTGACAAGTCTGTCATCAGTTTCGATTGACATTTCGATGATTTTCATTTTTTGATAACATCGTTATAATGATAAATCGGAATTTCGGTATTTTCGTGGGGAGAATGATGGTTGAAGAATTATTCTTTGGCGTTCTTCCTCTTCGAATCAAAACATTGCAATTACAACTCCTATGAAAGGAGTAAAATAAAAAAAAAGTCACCAACACTCTCTATTGATAGCTACGTGAATATCATACAAAGGCTTCCGATTCATTCAGAAAAGGAAGAAAGAGTCCTTCTGAGACAGCTACTCCCCTATCAAGGTATGGCCCAGCTCTTCAGATTGACTGACTTCGATATCTGCAGGAAAATCCCGTGTCTAAAGCCCGTACAGCTGCAGCAAAATAGCATATCATAGCTTGCAGACAATATACCTATGAGCACAAGATATATTGAGGATATGCCGTCCATCGGAGGGGACTTAAAGCCGGCGGTCCCGAGTCCATGGATGTTGGGCTCGTTAAAGATGGAATACCAGAGGGTTCGGCGAAATTTCCGTTTGGGGGAAGTGTGCTCACCGGCGTTGGTGATTGGCCTTGGTAGCTGAAATAGGCCGATGTTAAATAAATAAAGAAAAAAAATACTCTCCTATCTATATTGCACGATGGGTTCTGAGTACATGGAAATAACTTTTTCTTACTCAATTTTCATACCAAGCATATGAAATTGGAATCAAATACATAGCATACATTAGAATAAATGTCAAACTCTGCACCACGTTTCCGTTATACACAACACACCAAGAAAATAAAGAGATCAAAACGAGAAGTCCGGCTTGTCAATTTTATTTCTCAGGGTAAAAACGTAGTGGAGCAGCTCCACCCGCCGCCCCACTCGTCGCGCATATTGCCATACATTCATACTTGGCCCCAAGATGAATAAAAACCCTGGTGCCTTGACCGATATGCTTTTATGTAGCCAATACCTCTCGACCTGAGAAATCGAAAAGTGAACTTACATTTTTTGACGGTAGGTGGTGTTGAGGTAGTGTTACAAATGCGATTTTCTAAGGGTACATTTTCATTGAGGCGGCAGCTTACGAGTGATTTTCGATACCTGCGGTCTCATTGGATAAACTCTTGCGGGATCTTTCGTTCACCAGTATACAAAATACGTAATGTCAAGTTCGTCTAATAAAAAGCTATTAATTTTTTTGAAATGTTTGACAGTTCGATTTGAATTTGAATGCATTTGAAAGTTCCTTTAATATTCAAAATCTTGTACCTAGTTCTTGTTTCTTCTCACGTTTTTCTTGTTGCTGTTCTTGTATTTGTTTGATTTTATAGTGATAGTTAGATTTATTATGAACCGATTTACAAAGCTCAAAATAAAACTCTCATGTAACGTGTAGGTATTACTCATCCCTCATATCATCGGCTCGTAATCACATTAAAATTGCATTTTTATCACTAAGAAGAAAAAAGTACTTACCTATTTTCGGTTCCTTAGAAAGTAGAAAGATAAGATATCAATACTTTCCAGTTTCACTCGCAACTATTGTTTCGGAAAATTTAAAAATCACATCACAATCACTGAGTTTTTGATTTATTTTTCATCAAATTGAAAGCAAAAGGAATATCTAATAATCAGTCAAAATGTGATGACTACATAATTTCTAGCATTTCGCGGGAAAGCAAGAAATCGCATGCAAACACGAGACCATGAAATAAACATAACCTATAAACCTATAAATAATCGAATGGCCGTCGAGCAGACGGATATCATGGCATCACAGATTAAATTAAAATTATGAAAGGTGCGCCGCTGCTGGCAAACTCTCGAAGGCATCTCTTCAGTTAAAATTGATCAAAATCAAGATAGAGAAAAGTCGAGAAAATTTGCTTACAATCTATTAGGTATAAGTCAACACACCAGGGTTTTTATTCATTTTCCTTGGCCCCTTCAAAACATAGTAGAGTAGTTCATCTGTGAAATCATCGGATTAGAGCAGTACTAAAAAATGTTGACCAGAAACCATGAAGACATTCTCATGAGATTGTGAAGTACCGCTGATCATCGCGTGCAAAGAATTCGGTTATCAGTTATGTTACGAGTCAGCTTGGAAAATACACTTTTATTATGTTTCAGTAATGTTTGCTTCCACTGATATGCTATTTTTATGTAAACGACAACATTATCAAATTTATTGGGGACTTATTATGATGAATATTGTGATTAGAAATCCTTAAATCAAAGTTCTTAATATTTCCCCTTTCCGATAGTATAATTATATCCAAAAAATATTTCGAATTCTCATTGTTATTTTTAATGCTTTTGAAGACTTCTCATATTGAAATAAGCTATGAGAAAAGGCATTTCTTTCTACTCCCACTATTTTGAACTGTTCATTACGTATTTGACAGCTATTAGGTAATGGCTCATTTAGAATACACGTTTATTCTGAATTAATGGCGACCGCTTTCGGATTTTTTTGTTTAATGATGGAATATGTGACATTCGACCTGATAAATTTGCTCTCATGACTAATTTCAATTGCCCATGAACCAAATTCAGCGAATATTTTGTATAACACTTTGTGGATTGGTACTGTTTGTTTGAATGTGATTGACAATGTTCCTTGCTGAATGCGCTTGGTTCGGACTTCCATTGTCTATATTATTGACTCTACCTGTTGCTAAGGATAAAAATACAAATCAAGTGGGGAAATGAAATCCGAATAAAATGTTGAAATGTATTTTTTGTCAATAATAAAATTAAGGTTCGATTTATCAAAAAAAAAATAGGTAATGTTGTTACAAAAAAATCGAGATATCGAATATGAAATATCAGTAAAAAAATCAAATAAAGAAATCAATGGAACAATATTGTGACAAGAAAATGAGATATCGATTCTGAAATATTATTAAAAAAAATAAATGAAGAAATAAATGAAATAGTATGAATAAATGATGAAAACTGACGTCAGTCATCACCCGAAGACTATTGCGGACACCAGCAATTGAAACGTGAGTTCACTCAACTTGAAACTAGGTTTCAACATTCATTCATACTTTTTCATTCATTTCTTTATTTGAATTTTTTTTCAAATATTTCACATTCGATATCTCAATTTTTTTGTCACAATATTATTTCATTGATTACTTCATTTGAATTCGTTTGACTAATATTCCATATTCGATATCTTGATTTTTTTTTAACAACATTATTTTCTTTAATCAATCAAACCTTAATTTTATTATTGATCAAAAAATCCATTTTAACAGTTTGTTTGGATTTCGTTTCCATACTTGATTTGTATTTCTAGGTTTCAACATTCATTCATACTTTTTCATTCATTTCTTTATTTGAATTTTTTTCAAATATTTCACATTCGATATCTCAATTTTTTTGTCACAATATTATTTCACTGATTACTTCATTTGAATTCGTTTGACTAATATTCCATATTCGATATCTTGATTTTTTTTTAACAACATTATTTTCTTTAATCAATCAAACCTTAATTTTATTATTGATCAAATAATCCATTTCAACAGTTTGTTTGGATTTCGTTTCCATACTTGATTTGTATTTTTATTCTTTCGTTCAGAGCAACAGGTTTCAATAAAGTTAATAATATAGACTACAGACAATGGAAGTCCGAACCATTTCCATTCAGATTGGTACCACTGTATCTAGTTATATCTATGAAGTAGGCAATTTTTTAAACTAGTTGCTGTCATATAGTGTATCCTCGATCATTTAAAATGGAGGATAACGAAAAAATGTGTGTTCACCAGCAGAAATTACCTCAAAATCATTGTGGGCGTGCAAAAACTACAGAACGCAACTCAAGGATAAGGCTAGTTACGAGCACTCGCGAGTATGCTAATTATCCTTCTCGTTAGGTGACATACTATTTTCTACACCCGTACTATGGATAATACACTAATGTCCATAAAATGTTGCATGATGAGATCCATTATGGTACAGACTTTTCATAACGATACAGATTTTCAATCAATTGTAAATACAATTCAGTGGCAGAAGACTACGCTGAAAATTCGGTTCGGAATAAAATCAACATATCCATTACAATATTTTCAATATTATTAATAATTGTTTCTTCCGCTTCCAGCTCATTGGGATCCAGATTAAACTTCTCAAACTGCACAATGAATAATCTTGATATTTTAAAGAAATCGTTGGATGAGGTGGCCTTTACTTGATGGAAATCCATAGTTATTACGCAATAAGGTAGAACACGATTAAATTTCCACAAAATTTATTGTCTTCGCGACATGTTTCGATACACTGTATCTTTATCAAGCGAATGTATTTAAACACTTTAAGTGTTTTAAGATACAGTGTATCGAAACATGTCGCGAAGACAATAAATTTTGTGGAAATTCAATCGTGTTCTACCTTATAGCGTTAAAGAAATCGGATAAAAAGATAGACAGAATGTTCATAGTTCTCCTATATCCATGGTAATACCTAATATCCGACGTAATACCATCAATTACAATTTGGAAAATTTTTCTTGGGAAATACTAGAAATTACTCTTATTGTGTTCGCTACAAATCTAAATATAATATTTCTAGTTCATCATTATTAATCGGGTGTAGAAAAATAACTTATGCAACTCTTATGTAATGGTTGTTACATGATTGTTGCATAATATATTATTATGATGATCATACATATTTGCAAGGTTAATGTCGACAGACTTTGTGTTTTGAGTAGGCATTGTAAATAGACGACTTGTGTGTGTTTGTAAGATCTCAACCAATATTATCTTTCTTTGTAAAGTTAATTCGTCTACATAGAGGTAAACACTTGTTTACAATCAATAGATGTCTTTGACCTAACTTACATAATTCCGATTTGCAGAATAACGCCTCAAATGAAAGAATAGGAAAAGGTCAGGAAAGTGCTTCTTCTGAATGAAAAATTGTTCGCTCGACAACATGAGAGATGGTTATAAATAAGCAAATTCTCCAATTATTGTGAATACACATTTTTGTGAAGTTCTTTTGATTATAACTCCTCCCATTTTTTTTTCATGGACGGCCTGTGCTCAAAATCATTTCGAACCGAGAGAAATCACTTTTTTTATACAATGATTGTAGACAACATGACAGTTGACAATTTCACCATTCGAAGTCACATTCGATTATGAGAATACAAAGTGAACGAAGAACTGAACTGGTTAATATAGTTGATATCCTTCAATATTATTCATTTCCATTCATATTACTTTTCCCCGAGCTTATTTTCAGAATCCATATACAACTAATATATTTCTGAATCAAGATTACACCCACCATCATCCAGAATCATATCGAATGCTAATGGAATTGAGGTAGATTTGTTCAATATTTTCGAAAGTAGCTTGAAACGAATTCTGCCATTACTTCTAAAAAACAACAGTCCATAGATATGCAACTATACGTATATATTTTTTCTTGTTATTTATTTATAGTTTTAGGTGTATTCTCAGTTAATTCTTGATAAAATCATGTACACCTTTGTAAAACCATGTTTGTGATTTGGGTTCTACCCGTTGATAAATAAAAAATTATAATAAAAAAATCGACTATCGTTTAATAATACGAATGTGGAAAGGCAAAACCATCTATTGAACGGTAGAAAAACCCCCTACCAATTTGTTTTTGTAAGGATCTGATTTCAGCTCTGAAGGATTATTGTATTACCTACAAAAATAATATACAGGTGCCTGTCAGATTTTCACACATCACGGTTTACTAAACCGCGACACGTGTTTCACTATATAATAGCTTCCTCATACAGGAATTTTAAACTACTTCAATTAGTTCAGATTTGTTTAGAGGCACGAGAAGTACACTGGTTACATATTTGAATTGAAAAATGTCCGTTTTGACTTATTGCAGGTTTTGTCATAAGCTAAGTTCCGAAAATTGTTCCGGTACTGGAGTGGGGTGCAAGTCAATCATCCAAGAGTTTCTGAGGAACAATAAACGAACGAAAATAGAAGAAAATTTTTCACAGTCTTTGACAAAAAGTACACTGAAGTTTGGGTTATTGAATTTGTTTGTGTGAAACTGAATTGTAATTGAGATTAAAATGAGCCGATGTATGTCTGTGATTACTTTTGTTCGAGAGTTCATAGGTAGTATAAAATGGTGGAACAAGTGGAAGTCCATAACCCCAAGCGGGTACTTCAGGAGTGGCTCCTTCCACCCGGATGTAAAATCCGAACGATTGAGGAGTGAATGGAATTAATATCCGAATTTAGCTATAGTGTGGAACTGAAAAAAAATATCGAATGAATCTCCCACAATGAAACCGTATCCTATACAAGGGGCTATGATAAAAAATACTTCTATGACGGTCCATGTCGGAGGCACTAGGAGTTCAAATCAATGATTATATTTAGTCAGGTATATAGACAATAGGATCCAAATCAATACCACTCAGTGGAGTAGCTGTTTCTTCTTGTGAATAAATCAAACTTTCATAAATGATAGAATATGCCCAAAAACAGTTTTTCAAATAATGGTGAATACAATGAGTTGTTCAATGTTTATAAAACCATCTCCGCTTTTCATAATCATGCACTAATGAATGATTCTATTTCCGTTGTATGAAACAAATCCACCCTGTAAACAACAACTGAACATATCCCTTAACTTTTTAAGTTCCGACTGTGATCTCTCCCAAAACAATACTCCTTTCGATCCATAATAATAGTGTGGCAAACAACATATGCACCATAAAATATGTATACATATATGTACCTACTATGGAGCAGCTGCGTGCTTCACGAATCGAAATTTACAATGTACCAAATTTGCTGTATTTTCTTAGAAAGTCAATCGTATACAATCATCGTACACATAAAATTCGTTTTATTGACACTTGGATGATTTTTGGGGTTCCCTCACGAGTAGGAACCAAAATCGAAATGAATTAAAAAAGGTGAAGATTTGTGACAATATACTTTCCCTCCTCTCTGTAAACATTCTTTCTACTGGTTTGACCAAAGGCTGAAACTCCCTATACACCAAATGAAGAAAATTTTCAACAACAGGCCTATAAGAATGGAGCGGACAACATGGCTGTACAATGTGGCATATATTATATACTTTTCATATTCAGTTTTACTTTTCATCACCGAATTACGAAAAGTTAAACAAAAACATCCAGTCATCAAATGAAATTGCACATGGGATCTCTCATTGAAGTGAAGAATAACTTATTCAGAACATTTATTTGTAATGACAATCTTAAGATCGGTATATGAAAAAAATAGTCAGTCAACCATTCGATATAAATCTGTTTACCTAAATAGGTATGTTGTGATCATTTACGAAAAGTAGAACTGTTAATTTTCTTTCATTATTCAATCGGTATCCATCTTTTATATATGACCAAGTGATCAATACACATCTATACGTATTAAAACCCTTCAAATAACTGATGAGGTAACTGTCGAAGATCACTTCACAATTTTAAAAATCTGTGGAATTTTATATGGTTAACATCTTGTCATATTCATTATGTTACTTTTGATGAAAAGTACTATTTGCTATATTTTATACATACCCAGCATATGAAAATAGGCAGAAGAAATATTGTAGAGTATGTGCCATTGTACATCATCAATTCGTATTCGTTATAGTTGATTTATTCTCATTATGAATTCCTTATAGCTCCGGTACTCGAATTAAAACACGAATCGCAGGCACTCAAAGAATGAGTGAGACCTTCCAAAAAATTTCAGATTGAATCACAATATTGAATTGTGGAGAAAAAATAATGCACAGAGACGGAGCTTCATAGTTAGTGGAATTTCATATCCTTCTCCGGAAAGGAACATATCTTTCAAAAAAAAGTTCAATTCATTGACCAAACATAGATATTCTGTGACAGAAGAGAAAATATTTCCGAATGCTCCAATTCATGGAGGAGAAATCCATCACTACAACTCCATAAATCCAATCCTTCATATAAAATTAGACCCTCAAGTTGTAAAACCGGAGAATATCCATCATAAATGTAAAAGGGCCGATGAAACCAGGTAATGAGGTCTCTCCGAGAGGGATGATAGGGGAGTTCATTTGCATCTTTCACTTGATGATTTTCTACACAGTGGGATTAATCCAGGCAGTTCATTGCGGTTGACGAGCCAATACCACTTACAGTGAAAAATACTTTACCAGATGAGATATATTGAATCACCACAAGAACCTGGTCACATATAGTTAGAAAGTGGTCTTCTGGTTCAGAACTATTGCCAAACAGTAGTTGATTATTCAACCGTTTTCTTTGCAATCACCTAATGTTCTTCCAATATAAGTCCTTTGAAACTTGCAAACATTGATAACGAAACAATTGTAGCGGTCCCTTCTATTCACTTGAGCTCCATTGTATTAAACGTATTTTCATATTCTTCTGTAACGTAATTGAAGTGAACTTCTGGTTCAGAACTATTGCCAAAGAGTATTAGTTTATCCAACCGTTTTCTTTGCAATCACCTAATGTTCTTCCAATATAAGTCCTTCGGAACATGCAAACATTGATAACGAAACAATTGTAGCGTTCTCTTCTATTCACTTGAGCTCCATTGTATTAAACGTATTTTCATATTCTTCTGTAACGTAATTGAAGTGAACTTCTGGTTCAGAACTATTGCCAAAGAGTATTAGTTTATCCAACCGTTTTCTTTGCAATCACCTAATGTTCTTCCAATATAAGTCCTTCGGAACATGCAAACATTGATAACGAAACAATTGTAGCGTTCTCTTCTATTCACTTGAGAACCATTCTATTGAACGTATTTTCATATTTTTTGTAACGTAATTGAAGAAAAACGATTGTATAGAGTAGCGGTTTGTGAACTGTCTTGTGAAAATAACACAGTGAAGTGTTTTTCTTAATGAGTTATCTCTTCAAGTATTGGCCATTTCTATCATTTACTCTATTGCAACATAATGAAAATTAATAACGTTTTTCTCCCAAATTGTTGTTCCTTATCATAAATATGATACACCACTGTTTCATCCCCTTTTGGGAAGAAATTTCTGATCAATATCAGTGGAATATCAAATATTCACACTCTAATTCATGGACGACATGTAACAAAATTTTCTTTTCCAAATATCCTCACTCAGAATTTCACGTCCAATCGCAGAAATGGTGGCTTCAGAGAACTATTTTGGTTACCCGAGTAACTTTTTCTATACGAACGAGGTGATCAGGAAAATATCCGGCATTTGGCTTCCCGGAAGTGAACATCATTCGGCACTGCGGGTGTTATACTTTCTCTATGTCTCTTTCCTATACGGAACGGGACTGGCTCTTTTCATTTGTGAATTTCTGATTTTTCATGAAACGGTAACAGGAATCAGCAAGTTCGTAAGTCACATTGGAATGTTGTTCACGCATGTCGTGGGTATACTGAAAATGTCCATTCTCGTTTTTGGGAGAAAGAAAATTCAAAAAATCATGAATGTCCTGCAGGATGAAAAATATTTCTATCCTCCATTGGGAGATTCACAGCCAGGTGCATTAGTTGCCAGAGAAAAATTAATGAGCTCGGGATTTTCTATTTTGGTGAGTATTTTTATGTCACGTATACCGGCTATCCCAGATTTTTTCGATGAGTTTTATCTCCATTATTGAAAAAATTTATTCATAAATAATCATTTTTGAATGAAATAACATTTTCAATGAATATTCATATAACCAATTAGAAAAAGTTTCCTTTTGTGTAACGGAATTTCCTATCGTGTTGAACAAAATATTTTTTTCAGTACCAATGATTAATGTTTTTTAAGTCTTCCCACCGAGATTTTGATTCCATATATTCTTTCAATAACTAAGTATTGTCATCAAATAGTTTGTTGATTTGATACGCTGAATTTATTGGATATCAAACGACTTTCCGGGGGAAGTTCAATCCAAATTATACTTGGTTGGTAACATCCGAATAAATCACCTCGTAGTAGGACCTCTGTGACTGATATGGGCAAGTTGAAAGAATGAATCACCATGCCCCCATCCAACTCACTCGAATAATATCCGTCCATATACCTGGCAATGATATCACCTTTTTGGGTCGAGATGATATCAAACTGTTCAAGCAGTTTAAATGAACTGTTTATTCTTCATTAAATTCCCCGCTATCAAGTAAGCATTTGATAAAAAACAGTATTCGAATGCTGATACAATGTTTCAAAGCTCAATTAACCAGAAAAGTCACAGTCGTTATATGAAATTGCGGATGTAAAACGCAGATGTACCGTTGATAATTATTGATCTATTAAAGAACAGCCTATATACCTTATCCAAATCCCCTTCATAAATGTTCACCAATGAGACATAAATGAATTGGATTGTTTCATCGTATTCGTACTCAGTTATGCCATCAGAAGCACTAAATGTTCCCTCTCAATTTTTCTCCTGCTGATTGATTGCTGAATCGTTGCACCCAGGGTGAGATGGCGCCACAGTGGATGTGGGTGCCTGTACAATGCTAAAAAATATAAATTGGGATTCAAAATACAATGTACTGTATGTCAACAATTTGTGGAAACCAGGATTGTGGCTGCCATTACGAAAACATCAAACATGTTGCTTTGCTCCCTTCAATCATTCTCAATATTCTAGGAACAAGTGAAAATGGTGGGGATACATAAACGTTCCCATCAGTTGCAAAACTTATGGGTTCTGGCCGCCAGGATAAAAATATTTTACGATTTGTGTTGGGTAGTTAGTAAACAGATCAGCTTCAGGTTGTCCAAATTTTCTGAACAGCTCTTGGGAGGCGTAGTCTCCTGAACAATATTCCTCTTCAAAGTTGAAACATCTTGAAATTCAAAGTGCTATGAAATTATCTTTCGAATTTATATATGAGGCGAACATCATTAGTTGAGTACTTGACACAAAAATTATAACTTCTACGAAAAAGAAAAATCAAAAAAATTTTTGAGAAGACTCCACTAGAATAAGCAAGCTTCTGAATATCATTGTGTTTCGTTCTTAGCACCACTTCCACATATCTCCAGCCATTTCATTATGGTTTGGGTACTTTATTCCACCCATCCGGTTGATGTGCGCGATGCCGGTTTGTTGGCTATACACAACAAAATGTGACCGTTTGAAGAGTATTTTCCAAAGGTTTTGAGGCGATGAAAGGCTGATTTCTATACCAGAACATTGATATAAGTTTGGCCTCGCCTGCTTCCCAAAAACCTTTGGCTTCCTCGTTGTTGCATGTTAAATTTTGGAAAATTCAGGCCATTGTTTTGCCTTCTAGTTGCCAACCATATATAGTAATCGTGCAACTCGTTGGAAATTTCCACCCTGGTATTGCTCATCAAAAAGATGTCGTACAAATGCGATACCGATACAAAACTCTTGACCTCAGAAAAGGTATATCCGGTTTCAAGATTTTTGAAAATAAATAAAGTACAACAGATAAGCCGAAACATAAGCAATGAAATAAAAAAATTTTGTGTCCAGATTGAAATTGCAAATATTTCTTGTGTTCATCGGCGTCTGTCAAATCCATTGACGCTAAAAAACACTTTCCAAACACCAGATTTTTCACAGTTTGCTGATCGTCTAGTTTCAAGTGAGGGGCTGTGATAAATTTATGCCAATGCCTCAGATTCAAAATAAATGTATAGCTACCAGAAGACTCACCTGAGAAAATGGCTGTTTATATTAAGGTGCTGGTTCAATGTCGCCAAATTCTGGTAATATGGCTAAACTCTCACAATAGAGATTCAGCTGGCTAAGTGGAATTGTAGGCGGCTCAGGTGCCTGATTTTGGTATGGTGAGGTATCAAAATGAATTTGATATCCCTGAACCCACTCCAAAATGTAGGCGTTGTTGACTATGGTTCGCTATGTGCTGTAGAATGTTATGCGACCAGCATAAAGGTTCAAATATGGTACCTGCTCTGTTTGTTGTTTGTGTATGTCATGAACCTCTCACTCCGTCGTCTGTTTTGTCTGCCTAAGGTGTTCTCTCTGTCTTGATTTTTCAAAGATTTCCATCGACTTCGTTGGGAAGAGCCTCGAGGTTTTTTGAAGGGGAAGTTTGAGTCTTCAAGTTCATTGCTGTACTGAAGGCTGAGAAACCTTTGCCGAAGGTAGAAAACCTTCTGCTGTCAACTCGGATACCGAGACTATAAGGTCTGGACTTCCGAATTCAGTTCAGGTGAATGTGAGGTAGTGTAATGGCCTGCAAGTAGCCGTTTATCGTACGTTATTCGATGTCGTTCTCTAGTCCTTGTGTCAGATGATTATTCCACCGCAGTGCAAGATAATCCTCGATATCACCACTATAAGACTGCTTCAGCTGGATCATCTCACAGTATAGGATTACCAGCGTTATCACTACAGAAAGATTCACTGTTGGTGGCGGTAAATTCTGATGTCGAATCTGACGACGAACCTGTGCCAACAAAAAAAATTGTTATTGTGCGCAATATACTCGGCTGGCACCACCCAGGAAGTGTGCGGAGCAAACAGCGTATGATGATTAAAGGTCAGTCGTATATTCATCTACAAAGTAGATTGCCCCTGCCTATGATCAATGATCAGAAATTCTTGTTAGTCTCGTCTATTTCCAATTCTATATCCACTTATTCCTTTGGTTCTGTTCTAGAACATGACAAAAAACATTCACAACAAAGTTACTTACTAGTTTCCTTAGCCTTCGCCAATTTTCTACTTTGTCTTTACTAAGCATATTTTTCTATAATATGGAAACTTTCTCGAATTCACTCATTCGAAATCAGTTTACACTTTCGAACTTGTCACATTCAGCGCAAGAAGTATATTAACGGATATTCGACTGAGGCATGGTGAGGACATGGTGATTCATTTTTTCAACTCACGCATATCAATCATAGACGTACTACTTACTACATGTGATATATTCAGATGGGAACAGCCAAAGTATGATTCTATTAAAAAGTGCAACTTCTCAGATGAAATGAATGGTGTTCTCCACCTAACAATCCATTTTTCAGGTTTTCGTTCTGTACACTTTCGTTGGTGTATCCGCACACATTTCATCGCTCATAACTATAAACAAGGAAGTGGAAGGGAACAATTTCAATGGAACAAACAAAACATGTTACGATTATATGCCCTACTACTTGCATATTCCTTTCTCCACTGAAACGAAAGGAGAATGTGGAGTTGCATTCGCATTCATGGATGTTGGACTAGGAATCTTTGCTTGGGTGATTGCGTGTAAGTTTTTGAACTTGAATCATTTTATACTATAATTGGGTATCGTCCAAGATATATAAATTCGCTCTCATCCTAATGATCCTCAAGAAATCCCAATTGAGATAGTGGCTGTTTTTGAAAAGTTTCAATTGATTTATATGTAGATAAATGCATGGGTCGTCCCAATCATTGAAAATTTATTCCAACAGTGGTATCGCCAAGACCATATGCAGGAATTTCTTCTGTGAATAATTCTGCACATGTCGGATATAATCCAACTCCGTTCGTGGTAGTAGCCAGAGAAGTAGTTGTTTTCTGTAGAATCCAGTTCGTGAACGTACTGTGTAGCTAAGTTTAGACTAACTTGAACAAATTGTTCCTTCAGATGATCCGTTTCGCTCGCAGAGGCCATCCGCCATAAATGCGAAATTCTAAGAGCAGTGACTTCGTCGATTTTGTCCTTGAATATTGAAACATAAGTTTTCAGGCAAAAATTCAAAAATTCCTAGGCTAGGTTTACCCATGAAAATCAACAGCAAATGGTAAGAGATGAAATATCTGAGGATCATCATTGATACCCAACTCAAATTCTACTGACACAAAGACTATATTTCCAAAATGATTGGTTTTTGAGAAAAATCGATAATTTCAGTCAACTGTACAAAAAGAGTATACAATACCATAATGTCACCTCATCATAAATATTTACCTCCAATTATCCTTCAAAATGATGCATGTGGTTCTCGGAAGTGTAGACGTTAGCACATCCGCTTTTCGAGCGGAAAATCGGGGTTCGATTCCCCACTGGGTCATCGTGCTGGAAATCACACGTTGAAAGGTGAGGTCTCGTTAATCCATTGCTTGCACAAGTTTCGACTTTGAAAGGTTGACGTAACAAACAATTCTAGGGCACAAAAACAGATAGACGATTCAGTGAAGAGAGGATGTTAGGTGTGCTCAACAGGTTTTGTGTTGAACAAAATGATAACATCCGAACTATAATATCAGTGGACAATTAATTCTCATAATAGATATCCATAATCAAGAAGAGATAAGTTGAGAAAGATTGAACTTTTATTTGAAACCAACCACTGATTTATGTTTTTCTGGATTTCAATATGCTCCCTAGTAATATCAAAGTGGCCTTCTCTCTTGAAAGATTCAATTTGATGTTAGGAAACTCCACAGGCTTCATCATTCGAAGAGGATTCATCTTTAACGTTACTGTGAAAGTAAACAAATAGTGTACATTCCTAAATTATCAATTTCCATTAGCATTCAATAACATGCATGTGTTTTGATAGGCTTCTCAGAATCAGTAAATCATTTCGGGAAATTTCACCTATCTAATATTATTCTGCGGTTAGGTTAGGTTAGGTCAGAAGTGAGTGGGTCTGTTCGGCCCTCCACTGCAACCAACAAGGGTTTATTGTGGCTCACACCTATTCAAACTCGACCAAATAAACCCAGCTTCTTAACGAAGCCGATTAGTTTTTATGGTGAGTGGATCTTTCAGGTCAGATGTTAAGAGTGAAACCTTGCCAAACTCTGAAAACCTGATTCGGTCCGCAGCGGGGCAGGCACAAATTATGTGCTCTGCTGTTTCATCATTTTCCAGACAGAAACGACACAGGCTGTCTTCTGACAGTTCGATTCTCTGCATATGATGATTCAAATGACAGTGACCTGTGAGAAGGCCAGTTAGACATCGTAGTTCGTCCCTACTGTAGTCCAACAACTGTTTGGTTTCCGACTTCGAAGGGTGAATAAACGCCTTGGAATGAGCCAATCCTGGAAGATTTTGCCAGAAGTCCATAAATCTTCTTGCCATCCAGGTATTCAATGTTTGTTTGGCAAAGCCTAAAGCGATGCCAATGACAGGTTCTGGTCCGATGAAGCTGCTTGCAGCACCCCCCTTTGCAAGGGAGTCAGCAGCCTCATTGCCTTCCAGGCCAGTATGGCCCGGAATGCAGACCAGAGACAATTTGTTGAATCTTCCTATTGAGGAGAGTCGTTTTTGGAAATTTATTACCAGTTTGGACGTTGATCGGTAAGAGCCAATGGCTTTCAGCGCCGCTTGACTGTCCGAGAATATTTTTATTGACTTGTGTGTGAGGTTGGATTCTGCCAATCTCTCCGCACACAGTTCAATAGCATAAATTTCCGCTAGGCAGGTTGATATCTCTGTCCTGGGTTTGCGACTGAAAACACCTGCACCGGAACCAGAAGGTGTTTTTGATCCATCTGTGAACCAACAATTATCTGCTCTCAGTATTTCCTTCTCCCAGAGGATCCAGTCCTCTCTACTCGGGAAAAGAACTGTATAAGGCAGTTCATAGTTTACAGTTGGAGTCATAATGTCAGAGGTCATTCCCAGAATGCTGTGACTTCTAGTGTCAGCCAGCAGTCTAGTACACTCTGCATTAGATTGTTTTGTGCAATTAGCGATGTGCACAAGTCTATATGCAGTCCATCTAGCCTCTCTCTCCAGAAATATGTGGAGAGGAGGTAGATCTAGAAGGATCTCCATGGCCGCTGACGGTGTGGTACTGATGGCACCACATATAGCCAAACAGGCCTGTCTCTGTAAGCCAGAGAGCTTTGCCTGAGCCGTTTTCCGAGAAGCCTTCGGCCACCAGGCAATTGCCCCATAGGTAATCATTGGTCTGACAATAGTCACATAAATCCAATGAATTTGTTTGGGACCTAAACCCCAAGATTTACCACAAATCCTTCGACAAGTCAATAGGGACAGTTTGGCTTTGTGTAAAACTTTTTCCAAGTGGGCGTTCCAGGTGAGTTTTTTATCAAGGACAATGCCAAGATATTTCACCTCCGTTCCAAATGGAATGACCTCACCATTGAGAGACAGTGGCGTTAATTCATCCAATTTTCTCCTCCTGGTGAAGGGGATTATCACAGTTTTGCTGGGGTTTACAAACATCTGCTCCCTCTGGCACCAACCGTTAACAAC
Source organism: Zygogramma bicolorata (assembly GCA_032362365.1). Classification (NCBI taxonomy): domain Eukaryota; kingdom Metazoa; phylum Arthropoda; class Insecta; order Coleoptera; family Chrysomelidae; genus Zygogramma; species Zygogramma bicolorata. The sequence continues at coordinate 223,579 of JAVJAQ010002051.1, forward strand.
ATCCATCGTGCTTTGAAGGATATTACAAGCTACCCTTCCCGACGTGGACCTTGCCAAAATGACAAGGTCATCTGCCTAAGCTTGCAGATCTACTTGTCTTCTTTCGAGGGCATTAAGCAGACTATCCACCAGGAGTGACCACAGAAGGGGAGATTGTACCCCACCTTGAGGGCAGCCCCTGGTGACCCTGAACTTAATGGCCTCGTCTTGAAGAGTCGTAGTTGCAATTCTGTTTACCAGCATGGCATAGATCCAACCCGTTATGGTTGTTTCTATGCCCCTTTCAGTCAGGGCTGATCCTATAGATTTAGGTAGTGCATTGTCAAATGCTCCTTCAATATCGAGAAATACGGCAACCGCAATCTCCTTGTTATCAAGGGATTGGGAAATTTTCTCTATGAGGTTATTTAGTGCTAAATCTGTCGATTTGCCAGTGTGATAAGCATACTGGTGGTTATTCAGGGGGGCTGAAGATAAAGACACCTTCCTGATACGTTCGTCCAGTATCCTCTCAAGTCCTTTCAACAGGAAGGACGTAAGGCTGATTGGTCGTACCGATTTGGGGTGTGGGTCTTTCCGACCCACTTTAGGTACCACCCTTGCTGCCAACCAACTGGGTGGTATATAGTTCCACGCCAGAGTTGCTCTATACAATTTCATGAGAATGGGTAGAATTATTTCCAGTCCGTTTTGAAGCAGAGCTGGAAATATGCCGTCCTCTCCAGGAGATTTGAAGGGCTGAAACGACTTAATAGCCCATTCAACTGCCGGTGCTGTGATAACCTTCTTGACGACCTCCCAGTCGTTCTTTTTAGGGCGTTTAGCGCCCTCAAAAGGGGGAGGTCCGTTGTTATCAAGAGTCAGACTTCTAGGAAAGTGATTTTCTATTGAAAGCTCTAACGTTTTTTTTCTAGAGGTCGTGAAAGTTCCATCGGGTCGTTTCAGCGACCCAATTTCAGCAGTCGGCTCTCTAGAGAGAATCTTGTGAATTCTTGTGCTGCGAGGTAAATCAGAAATACTCTCACAGAACTTCCTCCAAGACTCCCGTTTTGCCTTCCTGATTTCCTTTTTAACTCTGCAGTCTATAGATCAGATACTCGCTCAATAAATTCTTTTACAGGTCACGATGGAGTATTCTTTGGCCTTCTGAATTGCCTAAAAACCCAGCTATTGATAGTTTCCAATATTTTCAAGACAATCAGGATGAGAAGCTTGGCAGCCGTGAAGTTACCACAAGGTTATACAATCTTGCATGACTCTCATAACCCACTACTTGAACGAGAGCTTTACAAACAGCTCACTCATAGTACCGAACATCTCAGGATTCTATTAGTGTAAGTTCTCAGGAAGGTTCACAGCATTCTCATCATAGTTCAAGCTTCATGAAACATTCATCATCAATCTGTTAACCTGATTGATTCAAATGAAAACATCGGCAAGATTTTTTCCTCCATACCACAGTCTAAAAAAATAAAATTATTATTAAAATATATACGAGTGTAGGAGGGCAGATTTTAAATCGAGGTGGATCAGAAAGCTACCCTTCTACAATTGCATAGATTCGAAAATGAATCCTTATTTTTTTCAGAATGTGGTAGGTAAACAACCCAAAAAACTACCTGGGGAAAAATTCATTCCCCACAAAATAATGACTCACAAACAGTACCGTAGATATTTTTTTCAGGGTGAGGGATGATCTCGAGAATATTTTCACCTTTGTAACACTGAGCCAGACATTGGCATCGTTATTAATATTTGCATCCTGCCTATATGTTGCTTCTACTGTGAGTATAACTTATGTATCTGAGTTTGATACCAGCCTCACAATCAAATGGTTAACCGATATATAGCATTCAAACTTATCTTTGCATTTTTCTGACTAATTTCAATTGTTTATCTTATTTAATTTATATTGAGAATATCAGATGGTAAACGACAGGTGTCTGTTGAAATTAATATCACTTTAAACTGATTCGGATACACCTTTTTTTCGGAAATAATGCTACAGAATCAAAATTGATAGAAACAGAATTGCATTATCAGATATTTTTATATAATGATTACAGGTACTACAACACTATTCTCATTGATAGATGTTGTTTTCAGGTTCCTATGACATCTCCTGAATTTTTTGCCCAAATGGAATATTTTCTCTGTGTTCTCGTACAGTTCTCATTAATATGTTGGTTTGGAAATGAAATTACCAGCGCAGTAAGTATTATCTCCACCTGGAAAAGTATAACCATGCAATCCAGAAATAAATCAAAATCCAATTTACATGCAGACAACGCTTATTTCATCATTACTTGAATAATGTCTTCAATGATGATCGCTACAAATTGAAAGGGAGAACAAGAAATTGACTGAACTCATTGAATACAAAAAACGCACCTTGTTCTTCCGTCAAATAGTTCAGACACTCAGGAAAATCAACCTTAGAAAGCCTTAGTTGGTTTTCAAATCTGCTATTTTCCAGTCTCTCATATCAATTACTGATCTTTCGAAATAATGAAAAATTCCTATCAATTTTTAAATACAAAATGTACGATTTGTTCGAAAGTATGAGCATGTTTTGCCGAATATTTCCCTCATATATAAAATGTCCCATAAGAGCAATGCAATTATCGAAAACTTACAGCGGTAATTGCATTGTATTAAGTCACCATAACAACACATTTGAAACCGTATCGCTAGACGTCAGTAAACAACACAAATAAATGTCAGATAGACTTCAAAAATAGAAAAACATTTCGCGTTTAGGTGAGTACTCCTTACAATCGTCCTTCGGACTCGGGCACTTTCGCCAAAATATGAAAATGAACTCTTGCAATTTTTAGATATCACGCTTTCTTGCAAAATTATCGGTAATTTTCATGCACTCGTGCAATTATAACCAAAAGCAACTACTAGCCCTCCCGAAAAGGCCTGATTGCACTGGATGACAAGTATCTTCGAACGTAGACTAAAACTTTGTTTTACTATTATTTCTCTCGTGAAACCGTGCACTTTGTGTACCTACGCAATAGTAAAGACATACTGAGCCTTTTTGGTGGATATTTTGGACTTTCGGTTAGTAGGTTATAGAAAATTCAGGCATCAGTTGTAGCTCGAATTACTTCTGCCATCCTGACGATTCCGAACGAGACTGAAACCGGTTTATGGCTGATCGGGTTTCGATAATGCTCCACTAGGATAATGCTCCACTAGGAGCATTATCGAAACCCGAGCATTATTCATTTGGGTATCGAATACAGTGCAATCTCACCTTTCTGAACGAAGATTTGTTTAGGTGTCATTCATTGGCTTTCGTGGCATAGAGTCTGAGTCAGGTGATGGAACGACGAAGTAACGGTAAAAAATTCGATTTCACACTCCACAAATTTTCAAATTGAATAGAAAATATTCTCACTGAACTCATCTGGCAAATAAAAACTCGATTTGATGAAAATCTGATATTATCAAGTACAGAAAATGTGAAAATTGGAAGAGTGGGCGGGCATATGTCGAGAGAAAAACCATTTCAATATCAGACCTAAACTCGTTACTGTATTTCAAAAAGAATAATGATATTTCACCTATCTTCATAATGTTTCGATTATCAGTCGATGCGATACGTGTTCCTCGAATACGTCATTTTCAGTCAGTCAAAGAATCCAGTCCCTTGTGACTTTTTTTGGAAGCAGACTCAAATGGTTGAAATATTATTATTATTATATAATTTTGGAAATATACAAATATTATCAATCGTAATATTGTTATATTCATCACGAAATATCTCCGATGGAAAATTATGAGTACTTTTTCTGTTACAGAGCGAACTGATAAGATTATCCCTTTATGAAAGCGACTGGTTCAGTTCCAGCCCTCGATTCAAGAGTTCCATGATCTTGACTATGATTCGTATGCAGCGCCCTGTATATCTATCGATTGGCAAATTCACCCCACTCACTCTTACCACCCTTGTTGCAGTAAGTTAATAAGTGGTTGTGTATTTTTTAATGATTTTCTTGCAAGCTGACAAACTTAAACAATGCGTCCCTCTGCAAGAAATTCGACGGATTGGCCGTCGAAGTGTTCTGTCTAACAACAAAATGGCGAAAAACCGTCGGATCAACCGTTATAGAACTGCCAAAGGTGGAATGATTGATGCTGTTCCTGAAGAGCAAAGTCTTGGCAAATATTTATTGAAAAGGCATAAATCGCGAACTGTTCTTCGATATTCTGGTGGAGCAAGTTGTGAACTCACCAATGAGTCGATTTGTTCTTCCCTGAATACAATTCAGCGGCTTCAATATATTTTAGAGTGCCAAACTTCATCAAGATCATATTTATGACTTATGTGACAATCTGATCGTATGGAATTACTGCATGTTCACTTCATTGACATGACACTGAAATTTTTCAATTTTTGGAAAAGAATAGCAAGATAGTTGGAGTAATATACGCTCGGACTCGACTGCAAATTGGTATTTTCAGAATGATTTGTAGCAAAAAAAAATCAAGTGGGGCAGCTCCAAAATTACAGACAAAAATGTTTCAATATGATTTTCATTTATCCATTTTAGTACATGACCTCAATCAAAGCACTTTTTCTCTTTTTCTCTTCATCTTCATTATTTAATGAGAATCGTAAACATGAACTGATTATGTATTCTGTTTTTCAGGTTTGCCGAGGATCCTTCTCATACTTCGCCCTTTTCAAAAGTGTACAATGATTGCTCAACGCAACTCACTAAAGCTCCCAAAGCTGCTCTAGACATTGTTCCTTCTAGTTAATAGTATCACATTATCATTATTCACTGCTTTTGAAAATGTTTGGTTCAACCATGTTTTTATCCTTTCAGTTGAGGAATACCTTCAAACACCCACTATTGACATGTGATAAATGCCTTGTTGTTGTTGTTGTTGTTGTTGTTGTTGTTGTTGTTCGTTCCGTTAACCAGCTGACGAACGTCAACCCTCAAAAGTCGAAACTTGTGCGAGCAATGGATCAACGAGGCCTTACCTTTTAACGTGCGATTACCCAGCACGGTGGCCCGGCGAGGATTCGAACCCCGGCCTTCCGCTTGATAGGCAGATATGCTAACCACTACACTACCGAGACCAGTGACAGTGTCTGTCAGTGTTCTTCAGTTTATTGTTTCATTTCACTAATTTGGGGTTGTATTTGAATTTTATTCGTGTTCATATCATTCTGAATAATATGTTGTATACACATTTTTTTCAATTTTAGTGATTTTCACCTCATTATCCTTTTTTAATTTTGCTCTGTGCACCATAGTCCATACTGGATATTATTTTTTCACTTGTATGTTTGTAATCTTAATGCAACTGATATTTTATATCAAAACTGCATGACCTGCTACAAACATGTAATATAAAGTAGTAAATGGAACCACTGTCGACAAATACGCATAGACTTAGTTGCATTCTCAAAAATAAATGCTATTCAGTAGTTGTTTGTTTCATTCCTTCCCAACGAGAACTATACGAATTTTTCCATTGAATTGGTTACAATAATATAAATATATGCACAATTGATCAAATAATATGGGCTAGTCAAACTGTATATTGTAGCCGTAAAAGTTAACAGTATAATAACTTCATTTAGAAAAGCCATCCCAATTCCTCAAAAAGCTGTTTTTCGTAAAAGTGATAGCACAAGGAAAAGTTCTCATCATGAGCTCACTTTCATATATAAAATGGGAGACAGCGTTATTAGTCTATTCTATGATAACGCAACATCGAAAATGTTTCGAGCTCGTATATAGCTATAGCTATAGTATTTTGTCTTACTGATTACTATATTCACCATAAAAAAATTTGATTACGTCTCATTCCAAAGATACAGAACCTAGTCTGATGACTGAATCTAACTATTGCTGGTTTGTTGGGAATCGAATTTCAAAGGTAATACCACGAGTCGTTCAAATTTTATCGATAAATTTCTATTTTCCTCGAAAACTTTTTCAGTTGGCATAAGTATGAAAACAAACCGATTTATAAAATCAAGAGTCCGTAGGACGAGTGATTTTATCTAATTAGGTTTGTCAGAAGGCTCTTTTCCTAAAAAAAAAAGTTTGAATGTTTTGAAAATGAAAATTTATCTCGTTTAATTTGATGAAGTTGTATTTGGAGAGATTATTTATTGAACGAATCAAAGGAAGAACAATTTAATTCATTAGTATTTCATTAAGATGAGGAGAAAAGAAGAATATTCAATTATTAGAGATTGTAGAATTATTGAAAACGCAGTTTTTCTAAATGCATCGGGCAGCAGAAATACTTGATGTCTCTTCCAAGTCATTGGTTGATATTACATTGCTTGATGTTGAGCATGCGGCAGTCGATTTCAAATATCAAACAACGATGTATGCCTTCTATGATTCAAAAGAGATATGATGCTCAGAAGGTGCATGTGATATACATATCTAGAAATATGACAGTTTAAAGCAAACCTTACTAATGCTTTCTGACGGTAACAAGAGATGGCGTCACACCTGTCATTGTACAAGGTCGATAATTGAAACTTTCTTACGAATTGAAAATCGCGCTAGAAGCAACGGTTTCATCTCGAACCATAAAAAACAAATGAATTCAACAAAAATTAATCGTACGCCATCTTCATTCAATTATTTGAATCGTTCCACTAGCGGCTACAATTTTGACCGCGACGTAGATCGTGGTTTGCAATTTGCAATATCTGCCAGAAAGTTGGTTATGTTCATGAGCTATTTGCGTATGACAAATCTGAGTGTTTATTGAAATGTGTCGTTTATGCTAACAAAGTGAAAAGTGACAATTAATAATTAGGTAAATTTTCATTCATGGTAATTTATATTTTAACCTTGTATATGAGCCAGTTCAATAGAATCGACGCGGCAAACCTTGTAGTTTTGACATTTCAAAGATGAACAAAGTTTTATCAAGGACCAAGCAGATTCATCAGTATGAAACCGAATGATTGGCTAGAATAACCCGCTTCGATTGGTTGAAATGCCAAAAACATCACACAAGTGAAAAAAATAATCAATTTAATACCTTCTATAGTAGTGATGTTGTTCACCTAGATTTCCTGTTTGAAGAAAACGTTCATACGAATAAGCTAAGATCATCCTCTCATCTTGAGAAATTGACTATATTCAACGGGATATAAGCTGATTTATTATATTACTATTTTGGTTCGCAATAATTTCTTTAATTTTTCTTTGTTTCATCAATTGTTCAAGATCTACTACATCAAAATATATCGGGAGTTTTTTTTCTGTTGTCCCCGTATCTTGGGGACAACAGCTAATAGAAAATTTTCATAGCCATATTAATTTTTATAGAGAATCATGAAACAAACAATTTGATCTTGTTGTTGCGTTGTGTATTCATTTGAATTGTGAAAATATTCTATAAAGGCGAGGGATAGATAGATTTTTAGATAGATAGATAGATAGATAGATAGATTTTTATTTGACCACTTTACATAATTTTTATGTGTGTAGCATGTCATAAGTGTTACAAGGTTACTTGTCACAATACAAATTAATCATAATATAACGAAACTTATTTACTACTGTTACATTGAGTAAAATTTTTGCATAAAATACATTAAAAACATTACGTGTGTTGTAATGGTAACATAAACATTATACATACATTTTAAAAGTTGCCTATACCGACAATGTTAGTATATTTGTTTGACAGGGACGCAAGTCCGGCGATTAACGGGGTTGTACAACAACTTCTGATTCGTTGCAATTTTGTATTAATGACTTCAACAAGTTTGAGAAGTTTGAGAAGTTGGGGTGAGTATCATGTGTTCGTGGTTGAATGAGAGGAATTCCTCTATTGAGTAAAAGCAGTGTAACAGTAAATGCTTTTTTATAGAAGTTTTGAATTGACTAAAATTTAATGATTTCACATCTGGTGGTAGCAAATTTATGAATCTGACATTTAGAGAGTTTTGCTCAGAGACAGATAGCCTGAATTTCTGAGTTCTGAGTTTGCCCGATGATCTCGTATCATGATTATGGATATCAGCATTTCTTGAGTACCGACCCATATTAGAGAAAGTCTCTAATAAAGTTTGGTAAATAAAAACGCATGGAATTGGTAGGATTTGATATTTCTTAAAAAGTGGCTGACAGTGGGCATGGTAGTCCGCACCATCGATGATTCTAAGCGCCTTCTTCTGGAGCCTGAAAATTCTAATGGAGTCTGTTGCGTTCCCCCAGAGAATAGTACCATAGTTAAGGTGGGAGTGGAAGAGCGAGTGGTAAGATGATAATAAAATCGGGATGCTTAATATTTTTTTTAATTGTCTCAGCAGGAATAACTGGGTGGAGAGTTTTCTGCATAATTGGTCAATGTGGGCAGACCATTTCAACCTGTTGTCTAATAAGATACCTAATAGATTGACCGTATTGTCTGAAGTTAAATTGTGATTTGAAGAGAAAACATTATTTTGTGTTTTTTCTTGATTCAGTTTAAGATTATTTGCGCTGAACCAGGTATAAGCTTTGTTTTTTGCTTGCTCAGTGAGATTTTTTAGTGTAATAGGGTTTGAATGAGTTTCAATTAAGGTCGTATCATCTGCGAAGCAGATACATCCAGAGGGGGACATGTAGTGGAAAATATCGTTTAGATATATAATAAATAGTAGCGGTCCCAACACACTTCCCTGTGGGACACCGTGGTTTACATTTTGGAATTCAGAGAGATTGTTCTCGATGGCTACACACTGTATTCTGTTATCAAGATAAGATTTCATAAGTTTCAGAGGCACTCCCCTCACACCATAGAAGTTCAATTTTGTGAGTAATTTTTCATGCGATACACAGTCGAAGGCCTTGGATAGGTCACACAAGGTGATTTCTGTGTGGTTACCATTCTCAAGGCCCTCGACTATGTTCGCAACAATCGTACTCACAGCCTGGATCGTGGAACAGTTTGGTCGAAAACCAAACTGACTTTTATTTAAAGTGTTATGATTTTCAAAAAAGAGCATCAATCGTTCTTTTAAGATTATTTCAAAAATCTTACCGAAAATCGGTATTATGGAGATAGGTCTAAAATTTGTGGCTAGATCAGGGTCTCCTTTTTTATATATTGGGAGTACCTTTGTAATTTTTAGATTGTCGGGAAAGACTCCATGAAGGAAACATAGATTAAAGAGAGTAACTAGGGGTTCAATCAGCAGGGTCGCTGTCCCCTTTATGATTTTACTGTTTAAATAATGTATATCGAAGCAGTTAGAGTTTTTTAGTTTGGTTATTGCATCCATCACCTCTTCTTGGTTTACTGGACCTAAGAAGAGTGAGTCTTTAGTTTTGGGTTGTTCAGAAAATCATCCGATGATTGGTTTGTATCAGGTAATGTTTGTATTATTTCTTCGGCAACACGAGTGAAATATTTGTTAAATTCGTCAGGACTGATTTTAGATGCTTCAGACTTTTTCATTTCCCTGTTCCTTTCATGGTTCACTAGCCTCCATGAATCCTTAGCTTGGTTTGTAGAATTCAGTATAAATGAATTGTAGGATATTTTTTTAGATGAGGCCAGTGCCTTCCTATATTGGGATTTGTAGCAATTATATGCAGCTTTATCTTGTGGATCTTTAGTCACATCGCATACTATTTTTATGGAGAGCAGAGTGTCTCTCATGGACCTTAGATTGTCATTAAAAAAATTTACAGGAGGTCTGTATTTGTTGCATGTTTTTTAGGGGGAAAGTGTTTATCCACCAGGCATCTCAGTTTGTCCACTAAATAATTTGACAGTAGATTACAAGATTCCTGGTTATCATGATTTGAGTTAAACATAGTCCAATCCAGGTCCATGAGTGACTGGTTCATTTTCTCAAGGCCAACTTTGGTGATCTTTCTTATAAGAATATTTGCTGGATGAGCATTGTGTGGTATATTTACTAATATTTTTTGAGCCCGGTGATCTGATAGTCCCGGATCGACTATATCCACTGAGTAGCTGGATTCATTTAGGTTTGTTATAATGTTGTCTATGCAACTGGCAGAACTAGAGGTCACTCTGGTATACTCATCTATTGTGAATCTAAGACCATAGGACTGAATAATTTCTGACCATTCCATTGACGATTTGTAATTTTTTTTAATATCTATGTTGAAATCCCCCAATATAATGATATTATTGTATTTAGCTATGAGCCTGTCCATAAGGTTATTGAATTGTTCAAAAAAAATTCCTAAGTTACCTTGCACACATGATCTGTACATGGTGATAATACAAGTACTTGAATTTGAAAGCACAATGCCACATGTTTCCGAATGAAATTCTTTACAGTATTGTGTGAGATCTAGCGTATTATACATTATTTCGGATTTTATAAAAATACAGACTCCTCCATGCACACTGTCAGCCCTGCAGAAATAGCTAGCAAGTTTGAACTGGTGAAGGTTAACCATTTTGAGAGAATTCTCAGTGCACCAGTGTTCGCTCAAACAAATTATGTCACAATCGAACTTCTCGAGATATAGTAAGAGTTGATTTACTTTGTTGGAGATAGATGCAACATTCAAATGGAAAATACTCACCCCATCTTCCCTTGTAATGTGAGGTATTTGAATTTGACTTTTAGTACTATTTTTTATTATGTTGTGTTGTTTGATACCGTCTTCCGCTGTAAAAAACGGTTTACATATGCACCTTCCGGCCACAGTGCAGGGTTCATGGCTTTTTCATAGTTGAATTCGTTTATAGCAACTTTGAAACTGGAATAAAACTGGGGATGTTTTGACTCCACTTGTTCCACTCCTACCTCAGGAAACGGCTTCTTTAGGAAGTTTATAACGTCTTCAGGTTTCATATCAGTGCTAAGCTTGTAGACATGTAGATAAGTTTTACGTACTGCTGCTTTGAGAGAGCAGCCAGTTATATTTCCCACAATGGTTTTGTTTTTCCTTTTTTGGTTATGTTGTCTGTTTTTGTTCACAACAAGGTTCCATTTGTCGTCCGTCGAGGAATTTTTCTTCTCCATCAAACTCATAGCCTGTCTAACACCATTTGAAACTTGTTCAGTGGTGATTTTCTCATGAGTACTCGTTTGTGGAGTTTCTATTTGTTTACTTTTGTCAGTTTTGAGACTTGGTTTCCGTGGCGCTGCTTCTTGGGCAATTTGGGTAGCACTAAGTTCCGTTGTAGGTACTCGTTCGTTTTGGGTCGGAGTAGCAGCAGAAATAGTTTTGTTACGGTCTATGTTATTAGATGTCGCTGTGGGTGGCTTCATATTTTGGTTTACATTTTCTTTCATAAGACCAATTTGATCTTGTAAGCTGTTTATTGTGATTTGCTGGTTGTTTATGATGATATCTTTGTGTCTCAATAGCTCTTTCAGGTACTTTATTTCCGTTTCACTCACTTGCTGGTTGAACTCGCCAATCGTCAGGTCCTTTGCACTGTCGAAGGAATCATCAAGGTCAGCAGGGTCATGGTTGTTCACTGGGTCACAGCAGATTATATCACTATCGTTTACAAATTTGATGTTTTTTAATAGTTTCACACATCCGATATGTGATGTAGTTTCACATTTTAGGCACTTATGTCCGCTTAGGGCAATATTTTTACACCTTTTGCAGGGATTTTTTGGAGCAGCGTCCGAACACTCCTTACTCGTCGGCGCCATATTGAACGAATGGTTGGTGCTATGGTTCCGCATCCGATTCACAAGCCAAAGGTCGAGGGTTTGATTCTCCAACGGGGCAGAAATTTTTCTTTGAGAATTTCTATCTGTCGTGTGGGGAGTGACTCTGACATGTTTTATGGTTGACGAGTCATCGAATAACCATGCTTCTCCCAAGGTATGGTGTATGGTGTTAGTAAGAAGCCTACTTGCTGAATGGTCTCCGAAAGAAGTCAAGAGCCGAAGGTGAGTTTCGTACGGTTGATGCGAGTGTATTAATAACCATTACATGAGCGTTGCATACGCTATTTTATCTACACCCGATAAATAGTGAAGAACTACAAATACTATATTTATATTTGTATTGCACATATTAATACTAATTAAACGTTTGAAAAATTCTACAAAATTGTAATTAATGGTATTACTTTGAGAAATAAAACAATGAGAAATGAAGAGAAGTTCAAAAATCAAAAAAAAGATTACTCGAGTCCGAAATCGAACCCATGTCTCTTCAAACAAGTCCAAATTAGCTAATTTTTTCTCAGCCCCTTGAAACGCTCGTCTACGGAGAGCTCAGAAAATTTGATTGAAAAAATAAAGAAATAAATTATGCATTTGTCAAATGAATAATTCAATCATTCTAACTGTATTTCTGCCGGTGAAGATGTCGAAGGTGATTCTCCCATATCGCTGGTATCATACATTTTGTTATGATTATCGAAGTTTGGCTATATTCTTCAAAAATTCAATACCTATACCGATTTTGACTTGACAAGCGTCAAATGCAGAGCATGCACATCATGCTTGATTGAAAAATTATGGGTTTCTATTAGTTGAAAATCTATATCGTAATGAAAAATCTGTATCGTAATGGATTTCATTATAAAACGGGTTGTGGGCATATTAGTATATTATGCAACGATCGTGTAATGATGGTTATTAATATATGAGCTTAAACCGGGATACGAAACGAGCCGAAGGTGAGTTTCGTATGGTTTATGCGAGTGTATTAATAACCATTACATGAGAGTTACCCGATAAATAGTGAAGAACTACAAAAATTATATTTATATTTGTATTGCACACAATAATACTAATTAAACGAATTCCTTTGAAAAATTCTACATTATTGTAATTAATAGTATTACTTCGAGAAATAAAACGATGAGATATGAAAAAAAAATCAAAAATCAAAGAAAAAAAGATTGCTCGAGGCCGGAATCGAACCAATGTCTCCTCCAGCTAGAGTATTCTATCTCAGCGCCACAGACGGCTCGGCTACGGAGAGCTCACAAAGGTTGATGCAAAAATAAGTAATAGGACATGCAGTTGTCAAATGAAAAATTTAATCATTCTAACTGTATTTCTGCCGGTGAAGGTGTCGAAGGTGATTCTCCCATATCGCTGGTATCAGACATTTTGTTATGATTATCGAAGTTTGGCTATATTCTTCAAAAGTTCAATACCTATACCGATTTTGACTTGACAAACGTCAAATGCAGAGGATGCACATCATGCTTGATTGAAAAATAATGGGTTTCTATTGGTTGAAAATCTGTATCGTAATGAAAAATCTGTATCGTAATGGATTTCATTATAAAACGGGTTGTGGGCATATAAGTGTATTATTAGAGTACGGGTGTAGATAAAAGTATATTATTAGAGTACGGGTATAGATAAATCACGTCTACCTAACCTCAATTATATACATTCATTCGCACAACTTGTATAATTTCCTCATTAATTTTTACATCATTTTCCTATTTACCGTTAATATTTCATAGTTTGAAGGGGATACCTTTTTTGAAAAGAGGAAGGAGAAGGAATATTTATTTTTCACCAAATAATATTACCATATATGTTGAAACAAATCGCAGTAATTTCTCGCAAGGACATACAAAATGATCCTATGAAATATTGAACCAAATTACAGGTACGAATAGGGAAAGGATTTCTCATATTTGCAGATCCCTCAATAATTCATCCGCAAGGTATTCGCCACGATGATCTAGGTAGCAATTATTATAGTAATGAAATCCACAAAAGTGCACTGAAATTATTCCATTTGGATATCTCCAGTGACGTTACATGAGATTCAGTGGAAACCATTATTATATTAATTTGAAGAGATGGAAAGATGTGATGATAATATGACAACTGTCCTCAAAATCCCCATTCAAAATCTTTTTTTTTTCTTCTAATATTTCGAACCTCGAAATGAATCGAAAGAGGTAGCTCGAGCGATTTTATTGATTTCCCTTAATTGTGTCTGGTCCGTTTTCGTGGTGATGTCTGAAGAGGGTGAAGGGTGGAGGACATGTCCGAATTACGTATTGAAAGTTCGTGTTCGTATGACCTGTTCGATGCTCTTCTGTCCTATGTATGTTCTCGGGGAGTCTCGGCAAGGAATTTCATATATGCTCTGTGATTCGTTGGGTACAACATCTTCCAGTGAGCGTAGGAAAGATGATATATGATGGTTTGCTGTGCTGGAAGTTCAGTTGACCACATATCCGACCGCGGAAAGCTATCCAGGCATATATGGTAATTTTTTGGGTTATTTCACAGTAAGTGGATTGAACCGCGTCTAGAGTTTTGGTTTCGACATTTCGGTTCCGATTTTGGAGCTATTTTCAAGAACTTGATGTGACTTCACGTTGAGGCTCAATCTGCCTACTCCCCAGGTGTCGTCACTTGGAGAAGGATTCGTGACTTGACACTCAGTATCGGGTTATCGAAGGGTGCTCGATGGTATTTCTAACGGCGGATGAAACTAAAGTGGAAGTGAGGGGGTGGTGCTTCGGGTGATTACCATCACCGGTCGTCTTGTTGGGGACAAGACGTCGGAAAATCAGGGGTTTTCAGGTAGTTGGAAGTCTCTGACCGTCGTCACAACAAACAGCTATATGAGGAAATGAAGTGGTTTTTAGAAATGATAACATCCACATTGACATGCCCATATTATTTGATCAATTATAAATACATTTATTGTTACCAATTTAATGAAACAATTTATTTACTTCCGCTATGACAGTAGTTGTCTGTTCCTACTGTAAAGCTTTTATTTTTGACAATGCAACTCATTTCACCTATCTCCTTTAATGTTTCAAATATCAATTACTGCGATACGTGTTTCTGGAATACGTCATTTTCAGTCATCTCAAAAAATTAATTCTCTCCTTCTTTTTTATTGAAAGGACACCCAAAAGGTTGACTTTAAATGATTTCGGAAATTTTCAAATATTACCTATCATAATATTATTATATTCATGTCGAAATATCTCCGATGGAAAATGATGATTACTTTTTTCATTACACAGCGAACTGATAAGATTGCCCCTTTATGGAAGTTACTGGTTGAGTTTCAGTCCTCGATTCAATAGTTCCATGTCTCTGATTCGTATGCAGCACCCTGTATATTTGTCGATCGGCAAATTCACCCCATCCACGCGTTGTGGTAAGTTCATATATAATTGTGTGTTATTGTTGACTTTTTGCTGCAAGACTTGAGCAATACGTCCCTTGACAAGAGGGCTTGGCCATCCAAGAACTAGTATCAAAGTATATATAAATATATATATATATATATATATATATATACATATAGTGAGAGAGTTTAGTTACCAATAGGTACAGTAGGATACAAGTATCAAAAAATAGTTGAATGCTCCAATGTTTCCCAATTCGAATAGGATGCAAAGTGTTATCATGAGACTATCCCTTTGAATGCTCTGAGATTGAGATTTCCCAAATTGTTTATGACCATGGATTGTCTGCCCAACGCTGATAAGGCCCAAAGGCCAAAACAGCTGTGCGTTGGTTGATACTTTGCATCCTATTCGAATTGGGAAACATTGGACCATTCAACTATTTTTTGATGTGTGAAAACGTTTTATTATCTTAGGAGCTAATCATTTCCGAAGATGAAACTCGGACAAGTCATTATTATATTTTATTACAGACACATATCAATCAGCAAAGTATTACTTTTCCTGCCTGGGCAGCGAAAGTCATACTTCGCTGATTGATATATGTCTGGAGGAGTGAGTACTTCTAAGTGTGTATCACTGCCCATAATATAAATATACCGATACTGTCAAAAATTTCATGAGTTGTCAAACCATAAATTCTATGAACATATACATTTCCATAGTAACCAATCATTACAACACTTGCGAGTTCTATGAAATTTCATTGAAAATTTATCACCACAGAAACAATGAGATGAGTGTGATAATTGTAATAATTCGCAAATACAATATCCTAAATATATCGTTATGAACAATTGGAGGAAAGAATAAATGTTCAACTCGGCATCAAAGTAAATTGACTGCTATAGCTGAATTCAACTCCCAGCCGCGGCAGTCAATCTACTATTTTGCCTAGTAAAACAAGTAACTATTTCTCCCATCGCCTCACAGATTATGTATATATTTTTTCAAATAGCATTGGTTTATGTCTATATTAAAAATTGAAAGCCCATAATTTTCTGAATTCAACCACATTACATGCATACTTAAATAAGTTCAAGCTCAGTGAGTATACTGATTATAAGGGAAACCAGTTCTTCATATTCCTCAACATTCATTTCATCATCAAAATTGCTAAACAATTTCAGTTCCAGCATTTTTTGCGAAATATGAACATTGGTTTCCCTTATACTCAGTATACTGAGTATACAATGCAAAAAAATACAATACTTCACCTTCATTTGGAGAGGAAAAGGCAAAAATTACTCCTTTAGAACTTCCTCCTCTCCACAAAAATGAGCATATTTCTAAATATCCCAACTGTATTCAAATTAACACTGGCAATATGTGCATTATGCTTCGTTTTTGGTAGTTCATCAGCCTGTTTGAATTCAAAGCCTTAGATAGATTTCTATAATAAGTATTAATGGGGTGTTCGAAAATCGAAAAACTCAATGATATTCATGTTGTGCCATTCGAACAGTACTTTCGATAATACTGCATATCAGATTGAATAATCGTCCGAGGATTTTTCATGAATATGATAAGGTCAGCAAAAAAATAATCTATTCAACCGATAAATGATAAATGCCTAATGTATATTGTGCCAATGGAGGTGATCAGATTCGTTTGTTATCGAAAGATTATTGACAAAACCATAGTGGGATTGAAAATTCACTCCAATTAAATAACTCGAACAAGGAAACGACTTTTTAAAAATATTTATTTTACAAAAAGAACGACTATCTCACAAGAGAGCAGACAAAAGAATGAAAAGAATACATGGATTTTAATTGCAAGTTAACAAGTTGTCGTACAAGTGTAGATTAGGATTCCTGGGATGATGCTGCTGGGTCAGCAGAGTGAGTGACCGGGCTGTGGGAACGGTGACCACGTAACTCCTCCCTCCTTAGGCCGAAAAAATAATGGAATTATTTTGGCGGGTTGGAACCATTTCTGTTTCGTTCGTACTTTCTTCGTTTTGGGTAATTTTCGAACGGATTTTTTTTGAGTTCATTTATCAAATTTTCTTGGTTTCGTTCTAATAGTGATATGCTTTCATCGTATCTTTTTCCGTCATCGGCATCAAGTGTCCCAAATAACCAATTTTTAATTTTACCAATACCATTGATCAGGCCTCTTTTAGTTCGAATATGAGCTTGGAGGTTTTCGAATTTGTTTTTTGTTGTTTGAATAAGATACTCACTTCTGGTTAATAAGCTATTTGCCAATCCGTGATAGGAAATTGGGTTATTTATTTCTCCTTTCTCAAAAGTATTTTTTATCAATTTGAAATAGTCGTCTAGATTGTTCAATTGGGTTATTATAGGACTTAGTTCTATATAATGTAAAAATGTATGTTTAGTGTATATTATTTTTGAGTTTCCTAGTTGGATAGGAAGAATGGGGTTGGTTAAAGGGGTGGTTTGGATGTCTTCTTAACTGCTTTGTACTTGGAGTACGTGAAGTAGAAGGTATAGGATCGGTGTATATGTCTGCATGATCGTTGTGTTTCTGTAACAAAGGTGTTTTTGTCATTTTTGGTTTTCTGGCAATTGTTTTGTGATAAGTGCCTTTGTTCGTTTTCAGCTTTATGTCGGTTTCTTTGAGTATTTTTGTCTGTTTGAATTTAGGTCGATCTTTATTACGCGCTTTTGTTCTTACGTATGCAATTTGTTCATCATGAAAATTTGGAGGTTCATGTCTTTTCGTATTTCTTTCGGATATGATTTTTTCTTTGGTGGTTTGGTTAGAATTTTTTATTACTTCGTATAGTTTTTGAGCGTTCTCTTTGTGTTTTTGAACGCAATCAGATACTATGATATGGTCATTGAGGTCAAATGGATTGTTAGTATTTATATGACCTTTGATAATTTCGAAAGGTGTGAATTTAGTGACATTATGTATCGAGTTGTTATATCCTAGAATTGCTCTTTTCATTAACTGTTCTGGGGTGAAATTTTTTCCTTCCTCTTTCAAACATCTATAGTGTTCGATCAAAGTAGAGTGAAATCTCTCGACTGGAGAGTTTGAATTACTATTTTTCGATGTCGTGTAGTGTAGTTCGATGTTATAAATTTTACAAAAATTCTCTAGATCTTTGTTTTTGAATTCGGTACCCCTATCCGTGGTAATTTTCAGTGGTAGGCCATGATGAGTGATGAAATTGATAAGGTTTTCCAGTACTAATACTCCTGTTAACGATTTGAGTGGATATGCTTGACCATAGCGAGAGAATGTGTCAATGATTGTTGTGAAAGTTTCTTTCGAAATTTGGAAAGAATCTATGTGAATGTGTTCGAATGGTCTCGAGGTTGTAGGTGTTAAATTAAATTTAATGACAGGTGGGTTTCTGTCATATTTATTTTTTTTGCAAGTCTCGCAATTATTGATAAAGTTTTGTATATCGTCTGACATTTTTGGCCAATAAAATCGTGAACTAAGAGATAATTTCATTTCATTTATACCTCTGTGACAAGTTTTTGTGGTATGGTACATCTCAAGTTTTTCTTTTTGTTCGTTAAGAGTTTCTATATCTGTCAGGAAAGTTGGGCAATGAACAATTTTGAAAGAAGAATTTTTAAATAAATTTTGGATGGTTGGTTTTGGCATTCTTTTTTAAGCAGTTCGTCAGGGGTTTTGTAAGTTTGGCAAAGTTGTTTATAAATTTTCGATAATATCCTAATAGACCTAAAAATGATTTTATTTCTCTTTGAGTTCTAGGGATCGGAAAATTCTGAACAGCTTTAATTTTTTTTGGATTTTGCTTTATGCCTTCGGGGGTGATGATATGGCCTAGAAATTCTACTTCTTTTCTTAGAAATTCTGTTTTATCAAGTTGAATTTTGAAGCGTGCTTCGCGTAATTTGGAAAAGACAAGTTTGAGGTTTTGTATGTGTTCCTGAAGTCCCGTGCTGAAAATTATTATATCGTCCATATATACCATACATACTTTATTTTGTAAGTCTTTCAGAACTTCGTCAAGAACTCTCTGAAGACTTGATGGAGCGTTTTTCAATCCGTAGGGCATGCGTACAAACTCGTAGTGTCCGTGCTCGGTATTAAAGGCCGTTTTTTCTATAGAATTTTGAGCCATTTCGGTTTGATGAAAACTACTCGCCAAATCGAGGGTGGAAAAATATTGTGCTCTACCTAGTTTATCTAATATGTCATTAATATTTGGGAGTGGGTATCGATCGCTGATCGTTTTGTCATTGATTTTCCGGTAATCAACTACCACTCGCCATTTTGGCTTTCCGGAAGAATCCAGTTTTTTGGGGACTATCCAGATGGGCGAACACCATGGACTAGAACTCGGCCTAATTATATTTTTTTCAAGCATATCATTTATTTGGCGTTGGACTTCTTTTTTATGAATATGTGGGTACCGGTACGATTTGCTATGAACAGGAATTTCATCGGTTGTTTCAATTTCGTGTTTAATTTTTGATGTAAATGTGAGTTCGTCTCCGGGTTTGAAAAATATATCTGAAAATTCTCTACATAATTTCCTGATAGCTTGTTTTTCTTCGGTGTTCATATGGTCCGTCCTTATCAAGTCGTTTATGTTAATTTCATTTGTATTTTTTTGTGAGTCTCTCGGTATATTTTCAAAGGTTTCAAAAGGGTATATTTCGAATGTTGATCGTTCAAAATTTTGTACTGGAAGTGGTTCTTTCAATTTAACTGAAATTGTTTGATCGGTGGGGTTCTGAACTTCCATAAGGGCATATCCGTTTTTAGAAACAGTCAAAATTTGTGGAATATAAAGATCATTTAGGGTACCTTCCACAGTGAGAACTTCGCCGTCGGCTATAGAAACGGGCAGATACTTAATTATTCTTTCTTGTGGATTAACAGAAAAAGAAAAACAAGTATCTGTGGATTTTCTGAATTTAAAAGGTATTTCTACGTGGTTCCCTACTAATCTTTTATTCAAAAGATCAATATTGAGATTCATATTTATCAAATCTGACAGTCCTAAAACTCCGTCAAAAAATTCGTGAAAATCGAATAGTATGAAGTTTATTTCATAGTTGGTGTTGAATTCGGAGAATGCTGGTAATAGAGCTTGATATCTTACTTTTTGACTCCCTACTGCTGTTTTGATAATTGTATTTGAGTGGTAAATTTTGTGTGGGTAAAATTTTTCGACAATCGATGGTTTAATAATCGATCTCGAGCTTCCCGTATCAATTAATAGTTTTATTATTCTGTTTTTATACTTCAGTTCGACGTAAGGCAAGGCATTACTACAGAATAAATGGATTTCGGTTAAGGTGGGCATTCTGGTTGGTTTATTGATTGAAAATTTACAGGTTCGTCATTATCGATGTCTTGGTGGTACTCGTTTTGAAAGTTTTGTTGGTTGTGAGAATACGCGATATGATCTGTATAATAGTTTTCATCTGTCGAGTATTGATTTTCGAATAACTCTTGGTTAGTCTCGTTATAGTCAGATGAGTCCTCGTATTCGTTTGAAAAGAGTTCCTCGGACACAAAATTTGGTCTTTGGTTTGATGTAAAGAAATTTTGTGAATTTTGATAATTATTTGGGTGTTTGAAGTTAGTTTGTTGGGGAAAAGGTCTTTGAGATATTCTTGTTGGATTTCTAGACGTGGTTGACATTGGTTGGGGTTTTGGTAATTGGTTTGAAGGAATATTTTTTGGTTTGAAAACATTTTGGCGAGGTCCAAACACTTCGCGATTTGTGGGGTATCTTTGAGGTGGAAGTTGTTTGGGTTGGATATTGATTGGTTGATTGGGCCAGTTGGGCGTCGTTGAAAAATTAGAATTTAAAACTTTTTGGTCGTTTCTTGGGTACAAATTTGACATGGGTGTGTTTTCGTTAGGATTTAATGGTCTTTGGGGTTTTGAAATGTTGGTGTTGAGGTATTGACGATTGGAAATATTGAATTTGGGTTTGTAATCATTAAGTGAACCATACATTTTCTCAAAATTCTCGAATTCGTTTACATATGCTATCGCATCTTCTAATGAAGCAAGTTTCTTAAGATGCATATTATTTCTAAGTGTACTTGAACAGCCTGCAATGAATGTACTGAGGGCAACTTTATGATAATGAGTTATTTGGCACAATTTTTCACTTTGACTGAGATTTGGGTCGTTGCTTACTCTTTGTACAACACTACTTCTCAATAATTGTAATCTTGTACCAAAAGAAGTAAGATCTTCCCCTCTATAAGGCCTATTTCTAGTGAGTTCTTGAACTAAACAGTCTAAATCTCTCCTATCGGAAAAACATTGTTGTAACGCGGCTTTCAGAGTATCCCAAGTATTGAGTTCGGCTCTGTTTCCTACCATATACTCGGCTTCACCTATTAATTTTTCTTGAATACACTCGAGAATATGATTATCGAGTTCAACATTGTTATAGGTTCTATATGTATTTACTAAATTGTCACATCTATCGATAAATCTATTCAATGTGTTGCTATCACCATCAAATTTTTTCACGTTACTGATTCTAGATTTGAATAAATTCCAATCTACTACTCGAGCTTGAGGTTGATCTACTGGTGGAACCATTGTTGAAATATTTGGATTTGATTCGATAGTGTCAAAATTTACTAGGTTATTTTGAAATGATAATGTACTCAATCTTGTTGAAATATCTTCGATATCTGTCATTAAATTATTATTTTATTGATTGAGGGAGAAAAAAAAATCCTAAATTAATTGTCTCGAATAGACAACGATTCTAAAAAATCCTAAATTAATTGTCTCGAATAGACAGCGATTCTAACTATCTTCACCGAAGTCCTTAAACAGAGGGTTCGGAAAGGCGAGAAGGAAATATTTGGCACTTACAGTACGAGTATTCGGTTCTGCAGTTTCCAGTTTCCTCTCCGTTGATTCTTTGTAGTTCTCCTGGAGGTGGATCGTCTCGTCGTCCGCTCGTTCGGGTCGGTCCTTGAAGGGTTGTTGAATTTGTGCTGAAGGGGTTGAAACTCCACGACGCAAATTTTCTTCTTCGCGCTGCACAAATCCTACTGACTGCGCCAATTAAATAACTCGAACAAGGAAACGACTTTTTAAAAATATTTATTTTACAAAAAGAACGACTATCTCACAAGAGAGCAGACAAAAGAATGAAAAGAATACATGGATTTTAATTGCAAGTTAACAAGTTGTCGTACAAGTGTAGATTAGGATTCCTGGGATGATGCTGCTGGGTCAGCAGAGTGAGTGACCGGGCTGTGGGAACGGTGACCACGTAACTCTCCAATATATCAGAAAGTATAATGACATAAAAATATAAAAATAACAAAATAATGAAGCATTGAAATGCCTCAATGAATTCGACCCAGTTCCTGACAAGCTATTTTTTATCATATAGAATCACATCAAATCAATGGAAAATCAACAGAAAAATCTGTAGAACCTATTTGAGTTTGCAATAGAATATGCAATTTTGTGGGTCTCTTTTGCTACATTGAATACACACCACTGCAGTTGTTCCTAATCGTTTGTTGTCGTCGCTAGAATCCATCCTATGAATACAAAATGAAGCAATTCCCTGTATTTATAACGTTAAATATTCATAAACGATCTCGTTGAAGATCCCTATAAAACTCGATTTCGCTTACTGTCTCCAACGTTCTCCCAAAATGACTACCTATCGAAACAATTTGGATTACCCATCCGATTTCTTTCATGCCAACGAAGTCGTAAGAAAAATTTCTGGTCTCTGGTTGCCAGGAAGAGAAACTAACATTCTGGTCAGATTGTTCTACCTGGTATACGTTATACTCCTCTATGGCTGCGGATTCATAATTGTCATCTGTGAATACATGATGTTCAGAGAATCCATCAAAAAGATCAGCACCTTCGCCACCCATATTGGAATGGTGATAACCCATTTCTCAGGGATCGTGAAATTTTGTCTCTTAACCTTCGGCCATGAAAAAATACTGAGAGTAATGCAGGTTCTGCAAGATAAAAATTATCAGTATGGGTCTTTGGGAGACTCGAAGCCAGGTTATATGCTCCAGAAAGAAAAGAAACTTAATAACATAACGACTTATTCAGTAAGTATCTTAGTAAAACATTTTGATTTACTCTTTCATCCGAATAGAAATACTATCAGGTTGGATTGAAAATATCTCTTCCAAAATATTTGCCAATAAGTACATTGATAGCATTTGACAGTCCTGTCAAAACTCCCGCCCAGGTGTATCTCTTCGTGATATTAACCAAGGAAATAGTTGTTTTTTCATTGTATATCTACTTAACTGTTGTGTTAGTAAAAATGATTCTTCAATGATGCTTTTAGGAACACAAGCCCTATGATCTCTGAGAAACTTACTAGTCAACGATGTGAAATATAAATACCACTATCAATTATTAAATTTTCTCACCATTATCTTTCATTTCGTTCATGCAAAAAATTTGATTATCGTTGTACTAGTACAATTAAAACCGTTATTTATCGCTGTTTAGTGAATTTTCAGTTTTCTCGTGTTACACAAATAACTATTTTTCATTTACAAGACTGTCATCTTGTACACTCTCGTTGGCGTATCCGGCCACATATCATCTCTAATTAACCTGAATTGGGATATCCGAGGTGACACTTTCGAAGGGACGAACAAGACCTGCTACAATTATTTGCCATATATGTTTTATATTCCTCTGCCCTCCCAAACAAAAAGGCAATGTGAACTGGTTCTCCTATTCATGGACATTGGATTCGCGTGTCATGCGTTTGTAATTGCAGGTAAGTTTCAATTATTTCAATTATGATGGGACCCATTTATTAAAATTTGTACTGATAATACTTCAAATCACTTCAGATGAACATTTAACATATACAATGAAACACAGGAACTGAATATTCCTCTCCCCTCTGCAGTCAGGTTTGAAAGTAAAATTTCACGCTAAAAAAAATCACCTCATACCTCTGAGTCAGTTTCATCGATATCTATAATTTCGATTATAATTTTCAGATTGAATCCGTATACGAAATAGATGTGTCGCAGTTCAACATGCAAAATTAATATAACTCTATCTTTCTCTATTCGAAAAAGAATCTATTTCACACGATTGAAAAATAGGGCCTTTGGAGCGGGACTCTGTAAGCTCGAAATTGAAGCGAAGCTATTATAGGGATTCGCTCAGAATGTAACTGAATATGAACTGTCAGAGAGAAAACAGAGTCACTTTCCTTTAGTGTGGATGTGGAGCTATCTCGTCAAATCTTCAGAAATACGATTCCTTTTCCTCACATCGCAAAAATTATTGAGAAATTCATTGACGTCCTCTTTGATCAGCCATCTTTCTAAACATATATAAGTATTGATTTTTATGGTAGAAATAATCGAAATTTGCAATATTTACGAGGACATATATTGGTATCTAGCATATAATATAGCTATCATCTTTGCAGTGTTTTTATTCTCCTGCGCCTCATATTTTTCAGTATTAAAACCAATGGACATTAATCATTCTTTACTGTTTATCTTGAATAGGATCAATCTCAGGTACGTTTGGAGCAATTGCAATTTAACCTCCATCTCATAGAGGAATTACGAAAATACTTTCGTTTCGTACGATAACTACCGATTGTGGAAAATTAAGACATTTTGGAGATACCCAACGCTATTACTAGATATATGATAATATTCACAAATCTACGAATGTATTTCAATACATAGTTATCATTCACAGTCTAAGGGAAGAGTTCCGCTCCTGGCACCAGATGACTTGCTCAAAAAATTCTTCCAAGTGACACTGCTCCCGCTTTTCAATATCACAATTTGAATACCATTTGTTACTCTCAAAATAAAATTTGTTTCATTAAAAAATAAGTGGTAAGTCTGTGTAAAGGCCTCCATTCCAAAAATAACTTCATAGTCTGAAAAAGTTTTATAGAAAACAAAATTATTCACCGGAAATAAATATATGAATAAAATTTTTCATTAGAATTAAAAAAGAAGAATTAATGATAATTCACACACGAATTTTCTGATTCGAGAATATTTTTATGATGAGGAAGAGTGAGTCTCAAGAATGTGTTTCCTTGTGGACAAGCGGTGCATGATAATATAGTTATGTAATATTTCAAGTTCATGTTCTATGGCAAAATATCGACTGTTAAACCAGTTTTAGGATAGCTACATGAAATATCAAGAGTATAAAGTAATAAAATCTTCGATCTGTCAATTCAGTCTGGAGCATAAAATCAGGGCGGGTGCTCACGAAGTTAAATTTCTTTGAATTCTTGATTATTGTTGTACATCGTTTCTTGGGATGAAGGAACAAATGAGACTTCGTTATACGTCTCAATATATCAGTGATATCAAAACTATAGAAATATTTCCCTTCCTTTGGTCACAGTTCGAAAATCATGATATTCCTTATGTATGGCGTAGGAGATAATAATAATAATAATAATATGGCTTTTATTGATAGGAAAAAAATATATAAAAAAAAATCATAATATAAGCTCCTATCAAACGGCAGGATTCAATTTCTGACTATGCCACGAAAAAAATCACAGCATGGGCAGACCTTGCTCTTCCATCCAACCGGAATTGAATTTGATTGATAACAAAACCTTGCTGAAGGATTTCAATCGAGGTTGATGGCGTTTGGTATAAAAATTCCATAAATAACATTCACTGCAGATGGTAAAACTCTGAAAAATTTCAAGATTTCCCATATTCATGAAATTCATGAATTAGTTTTGAAATTTTTCAATAAAATTTCATAAGAGAGATTTTTTACACACTGACTTCCCATTTCATTTGAATATCTTGTCAGTTTCTATTCCTACACTGAAAATATCTAATTTTTGACCTTCGTCCAAATGAGATTATTCAGTGTGCATTATACTTGATTGATGATATGACTAAATTAATAGGGAATACCACGAAATGATTTGTTCAGAACAGGCTGTCACATGAAACATTGGTTTACCCGAAATTAGTGGCCTTTCTACATACCTGAGAGTTAGTGTGTGTGTTGAAACTGTTTCTAGTTTGTTTATGCCTTCTTTGGGCGAATTGAGATTTCATACAAATATTCCATGAATATAATTCTCAAAAAATGTAATTTATTAAAACCAAAAGTTCTTTATGCATAATTTCAGCCCACGATGGAATATTCACCGGTCTACTGAATCACCTGAAAACACAATTGCTAATTGTCTGCGATGTTTTCGAAACTGTTCGTGTGAGGAGTTTGAAAAATATCGGTCTGCCAGAGAATTACGACACCACCCATGATGTCGATAACCCTGTACTGGAAAAAGAATTGTACAAACTGCTCACGCATGCTACTGAACACCTGAAAATATTATTAGGGTGCGTGTCATTTCCGACTTTAATAGTATGTAGTTTGGACCAAGAGTAGTTACTTTGGGATTGAAGTGTTACGAAGTTAATTTATTGATATCAATTATTCCCTTGGAAATATCAAATTGGTATATATATATTATAAGACAAAAATACTACTAAATAAATTAGTAAACATCGCATAAGACGAAACCAGTGCCTAACTAGATCATTGTTATATAGTTTCACCGTAATATGTCGAAAGTGGTTCGACATGTATTTCAAAATTTCATAAATGTGTATTGAAATCTTATATTATATATGTGGTCTCTGATGGCTTCATGATCCGCAAGAACACCTAAAATCAGGGACATTGAGAATGTCTTTCATATTTCTACACTTTCTGAAAAAATCTGAATAATTGGTACCAAGCCCTAACCTTTTTTTAATTTTTTTATAATTCGATTTTTCTTACCTTCACTGCAGAAATATGGGATTGCATATCTCCTGTTTCGACTCCAGACTATATATCAAAATATTGAAAGTGAAAACACATATTTGACTTCAATCAGTGATATCGAAGGCTATGGTGTAATGTATGGAATCGGACTGTAGCTGTTCAAAATTAACGAATCTTCCCAATGAGAGAAAAATCGGAAAATCAATTAGAACTAATAGACAGTCCGATTCTAGGTCCGACAAATAATGACATGTCATCTGAACCACATCAAATCAAAGCCTCGCAGCGTGGAAGAATACTTCGACCATTGCCGCCTCGCCTTTGAAAATGTCTGCAGCAGATGCAGACGAAACGTCAGGCCCAAAAACCTGCGGACCACGGCTGAGAAGCCCGAAAACTTCTAACAATTCATAATTTATCTGTGTTGAAAGTTTCCACAATTTCAATTAATATTTCGTTTCGATATCATCAAAAAGGTCAGACCACTTTGTTCTCTACACTTCTTCCGTTACTTCATAATGTGAGTTGTTGAAATAGTTTTATATATTTCAGGGTGAGAGACGATCTGGAAATCATTTTCTCACACGTCCTTCTGATACAAGCTCTTGCTTCGTTGTTTATTATGTCCTCATGTTTATACGTCGGATCTGTTGTGAGTATTATCCATCAATTTAATATTTATCGATTGACACTGGAGGATTTTGAATTCCAACATCATAAGACCAAAAAACTAAATAAGATTTTCCAATTTCGAACCTTAGTTCCGATGCATATATCTGAGGGTGTCTTGGTGCGCCAATGAAAATAATGAAAGCCACTTACTGGCATTGATGTTTTGATAATAAAAATATTCGTGCATTATCATTATCAGATAAATATTCATTTGTTCAAGAAGAAAAAAAGATTGCTGTATGAAAAATCAATTATAAGCTACATGGGAGATAATTTCGTATTCGAATCTATTACTATAGTAGATTACTATATTAACATTCTGCCAGTCCAGATTGGGGTATAAAAGTTATGGTGGGCACTCAAAGAGGTTGAATTTCGAGTATTTTTCGTATGAAAGTTTTCATTAGGTCAATATTAAATGCGTTATAATCTGAATGAAAACAATTTCCATATTCCAAAACCCTTTTCAATAAGTTTCAAAGAATGAAAAGAACGTCTATTGGGTGAATTGATTTCTGAAACCTTCCGAGAAATTTCATTACTTGAAAAAGTCTATTCTTCTTTATAGTCTTTGAAATGTCTGCTCTGCCTAGTGGTGAGAAAAAAATTGAAAACCCAATTCGGTATCATCCAAAAAAATTATCAGTGGAAATACCACGGACGCTACTGAAACACTAGAAAATATCAGAAAATGGCGTTTTTTCAGGATAAGTCGAAAGAGGAGATTTGGAAACAGAAATGAGGAATAATCTTTTTCAAAAATACTGGATTCAGGAGTTATAACTATTTCTATAGGAAAAAAAAGGCGACATTTCATCTCTTTGAGCGCTCGCCTCAGCTTTGAGTCCCCCACTCTGAGCTGGCACAATTTTTATTTCGTACTTTACTACAGTAATGTATTCTTGCTAGAAATTATTCTTCCACGTAGCTTCAACCTCATTTTTCATTCAGCTATTTCGTATTCTGAACAGTTTCTTGAACTACTAAGAATATTTGTGCTTCCAATCGCAAGACATTTGAAACACCCATTTTTCTGTTTCCCTTTTTTGAAGCATTCTCACGAGTGCGACAAGGAGGCGGAGCCTTGTGCAGGCAATGACGGCTGACTTTCTTGAATACTGCAACGCTCTGAGGTCATATACCGATTTTTTGATAGCGCATTTACTCTTCTAACTGTGAGGGAACCTGGAAATCCCAGGGTATTTTTACGGTGGGGCAATTGCTACTTCAATTGTAGGGAAATTAAAAAAAAACTACACTGCTACCGGTTTGGATTGTGTATTCGATAAATACACTTACCAACGGAGATTAATACTCAGGGCTGGTACTTTACGACCTAATTGAACACTCGATTAAAATAATCGGTGCTTAGACTGTGCCTCCACGTTCGCAATAGAAAGCACATGCTGTCTTCTCTCAGTACCGACGGTTTTAGTAGGGTACTAATCAGGTTTTGAAGTACCAGTCATAAGTCAACCAAAAATTGCCTGTTGCCCAGAGTCGGCCCGAAAACTATTTGCCGTGCTCTAGGCTCAGCGAATCGGCAACGAAGAAAATAAATTAAACACAAGCGAGACTATTTGCTTATTTGGTCGCCAACGTTAGATATGAGAAAATTCATTAAAGGATTTCGACTGGAGCGATTTCGCAATCGAGTTTTGGCACTGATGAGATCAATTTACTTCCAGGTACCATTTGGTTCTCCTGAAATGATTGCCCAGACGGAATATTTCTTCTGTATTCTGTTGCAGCTATCTCTGATATGCTGGTTTGGAAATGAAATCACGAGGGCTGTGAGTAGATTTCAAATACTTACTTATATTTATTCTCTGTCACGAATTGACTTGTACCATTGACTTAACTTCAACTATAAAAGTTATGAACTTCTGGCCCATTGATATGGTTTCCGTAACAGATACTCTTCTAGAATATTTTATAATTATAAACATTGAATGAACATGCCCACACACTGGTCAATATTTTTCAATATTACGTGAATTTCAATATGGGCCTAATTTCAATAAAATAAATTGTGGTCATCAATGATTTTGGCCTGGACTGGTGAGATTTCAATGCATATTGAGATAATTGGTTGCAGTATGAGGATGACCAATTGGGATAATCTCTTTGTTTTTGTCGAGCTTTCCAATATGTACATTTTATTTTTGAAGTCACTACAATACTGAAGTTAGGCATACTTACAAAACGTGAAATTATTAGAAATGAAGTACATAATTTCTTTTGAAAGATCGGGATATATATTCGACTGAACTTTTGTTATTTTCAATATACTTGCTCAAGCTGTGCAATTATTTCAATATGGATGATTGTGAAATGACTATGCTTCTTACGCACTAGTTCAGCTGCAATGAAACTCCAGACTTTCTAAATTCACTGCATTTACTCTTCAACTGCGACATATTTGACAGCTCACCGAAGGCACCTATCCTAATGAATGCTAGACAAACCAGAAAATGTGCATATACCGTGTGACACAGACTCATGGTACACCCCCGTTTTCTCCTTTGTTTTTCTAGCTATATTTTTGAAATTCGGAACATTGAATATGCTCACTGAACATCATTTCTCGACATATCTGAAAGAAAAAAACAACTTCCAATTTTTCCGGAAGTGAAATCAACTTTTGATTCTTGAATGGGACACCCTGTATATTGTTACATGATCGGCCAGGGATGATTATGAGGAATCCAACGATACCAGGTTTGATGATGTTATCTCCAATGACTGGGGAGATATCCATAAGCTTAATGAGTGGGAAAGAGAATTGGATTGACCCGCCAGAAAAATTTTCTCTCTCCTACTCGTTGAGCTTATGGATAATATAAATGGCGATATCTCCGCAGTCATCCCTAGCCGATCATGTAACAATATACAGGGTGTCCCATTCAAGAATCGAAAGTTGATATCATTTCCGGAAAAATTGGAAGTTGTTTTTTTCTTTCAGATATGCCGAGAAATGCTGTTCAGTGAGCATATTCAATGTTCCGAATTTCAAAAATATAGCTAGAAAAACAAAGAAGAAAACGGGGGTGTACCATGAGTCTGTGTCACACGGTATACACCAAGTACTGCAATCGACTACCAAATGACTAAAATAAATTTTATACATATAAGAACGGTGAACTCATCTATGCAAACTACTTTCTTGAAGAGGGGTGTGAAGGAATATAAATCTCATATTCTCAGGAGAAATATTTGGAACCTATGTTCTGAAAATTCAAAGAGTGTTCATACGCATTTTTCTCCATAAAGGAATATTTTCTCCTTCGCTCTGAATATTGAATATCCAGCATAGTCAGAGAAAAGGTATAGTATTCCGCTCGAAAGAAATGTGGCTACATTTCTCACTCGTTGAACAATATATTGTATTCATTTCCAACTTCAAGGCAGAGATCCTTCTCAAATCTGTCATTCATGACTCCTGTTATTCTTGACATAATTCTGATACTCTTTGGAGATGAAAAATATAATTGGAATCTACAATTCGCACCTGACGAAAAACTCTTAGCGTATGAATGGTCAAATGTAGTACTTTCCAACCAAGAATAGACCTCAAGGTGAGACATGGACTGTATTTTGTGTTTCTGGTTTCAGAGTGAGCTAATAAAAGATTCATTGTTCCGGAGCGATTGGTTGAGTTGCAGTCCTCGTTTCAAGCAAGCCATGATTCTCACTTTCATTCGTATGCACCGCCCTGTGTATTTGTCGATCGGAAAATTCACCCCTCTAACACTGGCCACCCTTGTTGCAGTGAGTAAACATTTTTTAAGTTATCTGTACAGATACGAAAGCTATTCAACGAGGTTCATTCATAGTGACATTCGGCTGGGATTAGGCTATGAAAAAAAAATGGGGGAAGTACCCACTTCCCGAACTAATGTTCTCTGAAAAATTTTTCTCAATTTTGCTGGTTCGGGAAGAATCACATCGTTGTCATTATTAAGCATTTCGAACAAATCGAATGCCTTCAATATTAGCAATTGCTAAATTTCATATAAATAATAAAAAGATTCGAAAGCTTTCTGTTGGTACAATACAATACAATATTTTAAACAAATACGAATTGAATTGTTTGAGAATTTTCTCTGCAAAAAAATGTGTCTTATGGATTTGTTATTTCATATGGTTCAATAGTGTACCCACTAGTCCGAAAACAGTTTTTTTACGAATTTGTTTCTTAAATTACTATTCTACGTGCGTAAAACAACAAAAACTTAATTGAACCTTATTAAGTGAAAATATTGTTCTTAAAGCACTCATGTATCACTGTCAATAAAGTTTTGGATTTCACATGAAAGTTGAAAAAATATTTTATGCATTTTTTGTAAACGACCTGATTCGACAACTTCACGTTGCGTGCATTCAACACTTTTTACACTAGTGTCAGAAATAACTATTTTAAGTACCTTCATCTGACATAATTCAGCAAAAACACACACGAAGTGACTCAAACGAATATTCGGAACTGATTCGTTTCTTAGATTCTTCACTGGAATCATTCGTTATTTTAATTATTACTTACCTACAATGGCAGGATGTTTCAAGTAGTTCTAAAACCTAGAGCGCGACCGACTATGTAGATCAGTCATGTCTGTTTCTTTATGATGAATTTAGGTTATGAATAAGTTTCGGAAGTCAACCGTTAATGACAAAATGGTTAAGGCTTTCGCGACTGAGGTTATTAGTATAACTACTCGTCCAAATTCTGTTTAGACTCAACCCTTCTTCTTTTCTGTTGAAATTGTCCGTATGTTTTTGGATCTCTATCGTCTCCCGCTATGGTAACCCTGGTTGGGGGCAATCAGTTTCATACAGAATCCTGTGGTCATCCTCACTCAGTGCGTATTCTGCCACCGCCGATTTATCAGTTTGCCCTAGCCTGCAGTTCCTTTCATACATGGGAACAAGGCTCAAAGAGCATGAAAGGAACTGCAGGCTAGGGCAAACTGACAAATCGGTGGTGGTAGAACACGCACTGAGTGAGGGTGACCACAGGATTCTGTTTGAAAATGCAAAACTGATTGCCCCCAACCAGGGTTACCATAGCCGACTGGTACGGGAGGCGATAGAGATCCTAAAACATAAGGACAATTTCAACAGAAAAGAAGAAGCGTTGAGTCTAAACAGAATTTGGAATTCCATTCTGAGGAAATCAAGAGTAACTAATGAAATCACGGCAGGTAGTGCGGCAACTAATAATGATGACTATTCCCCGAACCCGACAGAAGTAATTAACACTCCAAACTCCTTAAGAAATCGAAACGTTTAGTCATCGGAAATGAGTAAGCCTCTGAAGAAACTGGCCACTCGCGCTAGACAAACGTTAGGAAGAAATTCCAAAGAACGACGGCCTTCAAGCCCGAAGACAAGTAGTTATACTATCAACCGTTAATAATCGGTAGTAAATTAACAAAAATTCCATCATTTAATGAAATCTTACTCTGAATGACACCGATTTTACAGAAATATTCCATATCACAACGCACAACCGATAATTTCGTTGGTTTCGGTATTCTTCTGAGAAATCTAGGCAATGTTTATAGAGAAATGGTATAGTTAGTCTTAAGTTAATCAATGTCTGTGTAAAAACGATTTGAAGCGTTCTTGTTACGCCATCTACACTATAATGTCGATATTTACGTTCACTTGCCCATGCAGGACAAAGTTTCCTTCTCTTAAGGGAAAAATTAGTGCAGGATTTTATGTGTCAGTAAGACTGAAATATTGAAAGAGTGCTGATAAAGCTCGAAATAGAAGTTCATACAGAAAATAAGAGTTTAGGCATTGAAATAATCTACAAAATATAAACGATATTGACAAAAAAAATTAATTCACTTCCTGAATTTATTGCTATCTCTTGACACTAAGTATAAGTTATCAGAAAATATGGGATTCAAGCTACGACGTCCGTAAGGAAAATTCAAAAAAAGACGACTTGGAAACGAAATCACTAGTGCGCCATTAGCTTTTTGTCAACAATTCAGTCGAATTGATAAACAAAAATATGCATCTTCTTCACCCTTAAGAGAAGGAAATTTTGAAGTACATTGTGAAATATCTACAATATAGTATAGATGGCTGCACAAAAACGCTTCAAATGCTTTGTTCTACGGCTATAACACAAAACTGCTATATCTTAACCGTTCTCGATAGTCCAACTTGGTACATTGTATGTCTTCAATTGAACAATGACTTCATTGTGTTACAGTTGTAGTTTTGTACTGTGTAATACACAGTAAATTAGGTTAAGCGTTGGAATGTCACATTTCAAGTAATACAGCTTTAACAATCATTCAATTGCACATAAATGGCAATTTTGAATGACATCAATTTCAGAGTTCATGTTATTTGTTGAATCATTTCTCTATGTGCTAGCCGTATAGAAAGTTAAGTTTATAACACCCATGAAATGCTAATTTCCCACTTCATACCCGTGGAAAATGGCCATCACTTCTTGCTCGTTTAACGATATACTATTCACGCAGGCATTGGCTAACTATCCTATTTCTTCATGAAAAATGATTCCGGGAAATAACTTATCACGTTGACCCTGTTGACAGTTGATAGAATGATTGACTGATATGTATGCGTAAAGTATACTGCGTAAACCACCGGAATAAATCGCATAGACATTCTGCCATCGAGTTTGAGTTTCAGAATGGCTGCCTGATTATTCCCAGTAATTGAAGTTCATATCCCATTTTGTGAGACTAAGGGCCGATTGTAAATACCCCAGTGAACTGTGGTTCAAGTGAACCGAGTTCATTATTAGCCAATAGAACTCGGTTCACTGGAACCACAGTTCACTGGAGTATGTACAACTGGCCCTAAGTCGCCCTTAGAGGATAGACAGTTAACTAAAATCTTGTTGTTCATTTTGAAGAAATGAATGTGAAAGAAAAAATAGAGATAATAACATCAAAAGCAGAAACAAATCGTTTTTGATTTCTAACAAAGGTAACTTTTTGTCTACGATTCTGCCATGTTTTAAGTACAAGTCAGAACTCCAAAACCCAATTCTTCTCTCATATTTATCAAACTTTGTTCAGTTACAGTGTTACCGTGGACAAAGTATCGTATTCGGCTACATATATACTCATATTCTGTATTTTTTTATTACTGGAATTCAAATATGAATGAATAGCTATGTTATTCGAGAAAAATATAAACCAGTTCCTTCGTCAATTTTAATGTGGCGCTTTCACCTTGTTATGAACACTTGAATCGTTCGGATGTATTCCCAAAATAGTAGATTACAAGCCCATAACAAAAATTCAGAGGATCATATGACCCACCATAAGGCCAGTTCAAAACGATGCAGCTCCATCAAATAATAACTTATAGCACGATGCTGTTTCAACCGGTAGAATTGACTATATTCAAGAGATAAATTGAATTTGCTTCTCAAAGGTGGGAAATTAAAATCAATATTTCTACTCGGCTTCCTCCAAGTTCACAGATTCTGAAAATAAACAAAAAGTACCTCATTTCTTATGAAGGTGATGGTACTCCGGAGGAAACCATGATCAGTTCTCAGAAATGAAAAACAAACAATAGCTCTACCACCACCATTATTTTAGTTCACTGCCAGGTCCTTCCTGTTCCTTTTTCCAGGATCTATCATCCTGAAGAGAGACCTATATCGCATACAAGGCCAAATAATTGCAAACAAACAACAACACATTCGACCAAATAAAATTTTTTCCAATGTGTTGTAAAAGAACGCAATATTGTTTTTTTCAGAAATTTCAGGTTTGCTATAGTGAAGTATATCTGGAGGCTCTGGGATCTTACTCTATTATTCAGTTCTTGAGAGTGTTTGGGAGCAATTTATTCAGATAATTTGACTTGTTAATTGAAAAAATAAATTAAAATTACCATAATAAAGTCTCTGAACTAAATGACAGTGAGCCACTTTTCAAACATAATTCAATCGCTGTGACACCTGTGATAATTGAAAAACAGGGTGAAAAGAACATTTGGTTCGGCGA
The DNA here is from genome assembly GCA_032362365.1 of Zygogramma bicolorata. Classification (NCBI taxonomy): domain Eukaryota; kingdom Metazoa; phylum Arthropoda; class Insecta; order Coleoptera; family Chrysomelidae; genus Zygogramma; species Zygogramma bicolorata. Next base: position 259,137 of record JAVJAQ010002051.1, read on the forward strand.
ACCAAAAAGCCCTTGAGTTAACAAAAGAGCAACTGAAGCCACGAAGAAAAGAGCTGATAATTTTCCATTTCATGATGAAAAATTCGGTTTTTTCCTGAACTGATGAAGTCAATTCTACCGCTTATATCTGATGACACAGTGCTAGAAGTGAATATTTCAAATAGCAGCCTCATTCTGATGATGCAGACTGGGCCGTCCAACTCCATGAATAGATATAGAGAATTGTGATTATATTGAAACTAAAACCATCGATGAAGATGGTCATTTATAATTACTTCATTTTCAGGTGTGTCGTGGATCATTCTCTTACTTCGCCCTCTTCAAAAGTGTACAATAGTGCTGGTTGAGGGTAACACAACAAACTAGTTGCACACACGGTAGTAAATAAAAACTGCACATTCTGAAATATAAGTTGTAATACAAATATCTCGAATGTATAATTCATAATACAATAAAAAATAATAGAAATAAATTCTATAACTCATATTCATTTTACAAATAGTACGGTCATCCCATATCTTCCTCAGGCTGTATGGAGCCTGAACGTATTCCTCTCAAAAAAGGGCAGTCCTTTGTTCCTTGTCAATTTTCAGCGTATACCACGTAAAAGTACATAAGGGTTGGTGAAATGAAAAACACTTTTGTTAATTTTACAAAATAGAAATCATACTGATATACATGGTGTGGCAGAAATTGCTTTTGACATACTCCTAAAAAAGAAAAAATATTTAGTACGATCAAAATATCTGAAAATCATAAAAAATTAATATTACTTTCACAGTAAATCGAAAAGAATGAATATCAACTTTCGAATAAGTGTATAATCATATTTTCATCATTGTCCAAACTATTCGGCTCATTTGGAATCTCTTGTCAAATCAATGTTCTGATCATAGACATTATAACTAATGGACTGGCCCTGAGAGAGAGAGAGGACTGCAGAGTGAGCAAGATAGAATACTTCAAGTCTAACCTCTTAGCGAATTCCTTCTCAATGTAGCAGATGATCAGAAATTGAGTAATTCAAGTATAGAATTATCATTCTTTCCTTCACAATGTCACTTCAATGTGCATATCCTTTCTCTCTTTATTGTATTCCGCATCGTGTTTTATGGGAAACTGTCATAAAGGCCAGTCCATTAGTAATAATGTTTCTGATAAATATGAAACAATAGAGCTTGTCGAAACAAAATGAGAAAATGGAAATTATTATAATAATGAAATAAAACAAAATATTTGAACAAAATGTCATAAAAGCAAAGAAGTATCGGAAAGAGAACTGACCATGTGGGATTAGTAAGCGGAAAGAGAAAGAATTGTAAAAACTTATAAGAAAAATGCAGATTTTTGGCATCATTATCAACATTTCTGCCCCACCACATGTTATACTTTCGTACAAGTAATGTCATATTATTCTATCACAGTCATTAAATTACTGGAAAATGCTAAATCTATCTATCCTTATATCAAAAATTCCCAAAATTCTATTAATATGTAATATCTATTTTGTAAAACTTCTCTTATAATTATTCAATTCAAAGTTAACTCATTTGAAGCAATTTCAAGCAGATAATTTCCTTATAAATTTTAGATATGGATGGGGTGACGAATAATGGGAATCCTACGGTTTTTTTCAAAACGTTCGATCAATATACGCAAGGAGTTCGTTTATATGTTTTCCGAATTGAAGAAGAATCCTTAGAGAATAATGCATAATCGTTGAATCATGGTTTTGATGAGTTACTAGTTCCATATCATGATTTCCAAGATAACCATATGTATTTATTGATATACACTATTCGGAATCATTTGTCAAAGAAAAGGCTACAGAAATTTTGCACCAACTCTACAGGCTCATATCAATTTTCTATATGTTTTTAGAAGTTTCAATCAGAAAATTTACAGCATAGAGTGGCAGTAGTTTTAGTATCCGTCACAATGTCTTCACAAAGTAGAGATTTTTATCATTTATATACCAAAACGTTTCTCCACATGATAGTAGGTGCAAGTGTGTTACTCAAAATGCCATATTTGCGTTCCTATTTTTGTATCGAAAACGAAGGAGATTGAATTGAAAGAATAAGAAAATATTAAAGCCATTGGGAATGTTTATGACTTCAACTGCAAATATAAGCATAGTGTGTACATACAAACAGCATTCCTTACTAAAACTCAAAGACCATGCCGTTTACTTTTTCTGAGGAATGAAATGCTCCAGAGAAATAAATTATGAAAAAATATACTCTGACACATGTTGGCGGATACTGTATACATTTAGCACCACGCTTAATGCTTGTATTTCATCTGATTCATTCACGCAAAAAATAAATCAAATATCAATAGCTTTGTAAATCTGGGTACAAAATTTCTGGCGCTGTCTCGTACACTAAATGGAAATCAGTTGAAAGTAGAACAACAATAACAGATCTGCAGAGATACTTTCACCTTTCCCATAATTATGGAAAATTGATTGAAATAACTGATCCAAATAGATTGAATATCATTCCCGTAGAACACCCTTCTTATCTTCATTATAATAGAAAACATTTTGTGAAGAGTTGCCATTAAGAGCACTTATAGTAATCAATAAAACTTTTCTGTGGGACTGTCTGTAGTTTCAAGACAAAATACCTCCAATTTTTGCAATGTCCTGGAAAGGATTTGCAGAAATTGAACATTTTGTTCACCACTCTGAATTTCGAATCGAGGAATATTTCATCTCAACTAACACACACAGAAAACTTCTATCATCCTCTTCCAGAAACAAGCTCCATTTCACCAAAAAATAATACTGTAATAAAAATATGGGTTTTCACAGCATTGGTTGATACTACATTTACTTTTCCCTTATTCATTGTTCTTCATGAGTTATGATCAGTTAAAGCTATTATCTCAATTGCCAGGTGATGGAATTTTCACGATAAGTACAGTGTGATTCTTGTTTGAGCATGGTCTCTCTCGAAAAGGGTAGAGACTGTGAAAATACGAATACAACATAGGTGGCTGATGAAAAAATAATTCATTTTCATCTCCCTGAAATGATTTTTCCGATAATTTTTTGGTGATTCACTCTGTTCTTATTTGAATTGATTTCCTTTGTTGGCGTGGATGATTCGAAAAGGCAATCCTAGAATATCGTGCAAACATGGGACATGATACGAAATTGTTGTTGTTGATATTGAGTGGCACACATTTTCTCATGGTCATTTTTGAAAGTGATGTTACTAACGTTTTGTTCGTAGACATAACTATACCCAGAATTGATATTTTTCAGCCTCAATTTCCAAATTGAGGAAGTTTTTAGTTCCTATAAAATAGCGTAGTAAAATTCACTAAAATTTTCTTCAACAATTTTTTTCTATTGCTTTTCGAAATGCAAAAAACTTTGCATTGCAGTATTCATATAGTATTACCCGTTTCAATACCTATCACCAAGCACTATTGAATGATCATCTGAGAAGAAGACCAACTTCATTTTTCCGTCATAAACTTTTGATATCGATATTGCAAAACTGAAATCCGAAGAATTCCACAATACATAATACTTCCCATCGAAAGAAGTATAGCAATCACAATGAGATTTTTCTAAAAAGTATTTAGTTTAATCATCTTTTATACCTTCCAATCCTGGTTTGATATCTGAAACGTATCGATAACTCCATTTGTGAAGCATTAAATTACATTTCATCTGTTCATTTCATCAACAACTCTTTTCTTTTATAATAATAGTATTTGTTCAATTCGAAATCATGTGTATTTGTTTTCAAATTGAAGAAAATGTGAGCCTTATATATTTAAACTCTCGAAGAGATTTGTTGTTAATTCTGGATATTAATTGATAATTTTTCTGTATGATTTATTCATTTGTATTGGATAATAAAATGATTTCAGAAAGTGTGTTTATCAATAATCATTAAATTATCATTTCATGATTTTCTCTCGATTATGTTAAATAAACTTATAAGTTTCACAGAGGAATTGTTCACTTTGCATGAGGAAAAATCTTCTTGATTTTCGGATAGCACTTCGTCTCATTGTGATTGGTCCTCTCTATCTGTTTGGCTTAAAGTGATATAATTATCAAGTATTTTGCTAATTACAAGAATTACAGAAGCTTTTTGACTTCTAGTTTCGTCAACAGGAATCCGTCCAGATAGCAAATGATGTAAAATTCCAGGAAATATTATAAAAGAATCATTGGAACTTCCATGTCATACCGAACCTGAAATTGAATATTTTTTTGAGGCCACTACCAACGATAACACATTTCATGTCATGTTACACGATACAAGATTTTATTTCTATCGAACTTGAAGATTCAATCTGGAAAATGTAAAGTTGTGGCTAGAAGCCGATTCAGCTGTGCGTCGCATTCTAAATCCTTCGATTCGATGAATCGGAATATATATTTACTGGCTTTCTCCTTCCGTCCCTCCCCCTTGTGCATCGCTGGACATTTCGTGTGGCCGAAGAATGGCCCTCACGGTTTGGAAGTACTTCTTGAAGCCCAATTTCGCGTAGAGACCCATGGAGGCGTCATTCTCAGGACGGATCACGACAAATGGAATGTAACCACGTTCTGTCACCTGGAAGTAAGAAGGTATTATTCAATCTATAGGTCTACTCAACGAATGCTGGCCAAAATGATAGGGATGCAAGGAAATCCAAGGGCTGACTAGCTATCAGGGATAGAGGCGTAAATGAGGAGTTCCCTGTGCCTGAAGATTATAAGTCTTGGAGAACATCCTCGTTGGTAACATTCATACTTCGTGGTGAGATGATTCAGATATGAGACAGACAGGACTTCTTTTCAAAGGTCTCTCACGAGAACACACCAGAACCCTCCTATCACTCAACAGGAGAAAACTTAAGATAAGGACAGAACTCCTCATAGGGCACTGCCACCGCTATAGGATGTGTGTGAAGTTAGCAACGATTTTTTTACATTCGTTACCAGCAACTATTTGGTAGGGCAGATTTCGTGCAGTTCAAAATACTTCATTGTATTTTTTGAAGTGAGGAATCTCACAAATAGAGTTTGAAATGAACGTACCTTATACGTTGATAACCATTTTTGAAGCTTTTATAGAGAAAACTTAGAATTTGAATGAGAAGAATCATTATAGATATACGCGTTTAAATCAGAAAAAACAATAAATACGGAATTTTGATTTTTTTTCCTATTTCCTTTCCGGAATTGACAGATTTTTTTGACTATTACTGGGAAGAACACATAATTTTATGGTGGCACCATTTCTTGTTCTTGAGATATATGCGTTGAAGTCGGAAAAAACAGTAAATACGGAATTTATATTATTTTTCGATTTTCTTTCCGGATTTGAAAAATTATCTTGACCATAGCTGAAAAGAACCCATCGTTTCTCGTACTATTGTCGTATTTCACGATAGCAGTATTCGTTGTTCTTGAGACATACGTGTTTACATCAGAAAAAAATCAATAAATACGGAATTTTGATAATTTTTCTATTTTCTCCCCGGAATTGACAGATTTTCTTGACTATAAATGGACAGAACACATAATTTTCCATATGACTGTTGAATTTCATAGTGGCACCATAACTTGTTCTTGAGATATACGCGTTGAAAGTAAAAAAAAAACAATAAATACGGAATTCTGATTATTTTTCTATTTTCTCCCCTGAATTGAAAGATTTTTGTCGTCATAACTGGGAAGGAGACATAATTTTCCATATTTATGTTGAATTTCATGCTACCACCGTTTCTTGTTGTTGAAGTCAGAAAAAACAAAAATACTAATTTATATTATTTTTCGATTTCCTGCCGGAATTGAAAAATTCTCTTGATCATAGCTAGAAAGAACTCATCATTTTCCATACTATTGTCGAATTTCACGATGGCACTATTCTTTGTTCTTGAGATATACGAGTTGAAAACAGAAAAAAACAATAGATAGGTAGATAGATATATTTATTGATCGATCACCAATTCGCATTGGATTGACAAGTCAGAAAAAGTACATTTCAAAGCAACTAATACAATGTTAGATTTAAAATTGGAAACAAACACATATGTATATAACTAATGTACAATTACGATATACGATACGTTATAACAGTTACACCAGAATTAGTTGCCAATAAGTTTATCGGCATTCTGAAAAGTATTCCGAAATTGAATAAAATGCTTTAGGTATCAGATAATGTTTCAGCTGTGACTTGAATTTGAGCAGGTTTGGCTGATTTCTCAGTTCGTTTGGTAACATATTGAGGAAATTTGCTGCAGCATAACTTGGAGATTTTTTATAGCTAGAATAAGTGGCTACTTCCAATCTGAATTGGTTTCTTTGGCGTGTTGGGTAATTGTGGAAGTCCTCGTTCTGTGTGAAGTTATTTTTATGTTCATAAGCAAATGATAATATTTTGTACAAGTAGATTCCAGTGAATGTGAGAATTTTTTTCTCTTTGAAAATGTTTCGGCAGGATTCCCGAAAGTCCAGTTGGAATATTAGTCGAATGATCCTTTACTGCACTAAAAACACTCTGTTTCCTTCATTGGCTAATAGTTGAATATACCAATGCATAATAAACGTCCATAAGACCGCCCTCATCCAAGCAGCTTTTCAGGTTCCTTAGCGCAAAAAAGTGTTTATTTAGAGTGGAGCATATTGACTCAATGTATTTATCCCATTTAAGTTGTTCGTCGATGACTGTACCCAAAAATTCAAAGCTCTTCTGATATAAGATAGGGAACTTATTTAGATTCATATTCTCCTCAATTGATCTATCTGGGATTGACCTATGAAATTGGGTGGCAACTGTCTTGGAGTAGTTTATAATAAGGAGATTTTTTTGGCACCAGACATCAAACTGAGACAATACAGCTCTTGTTTTTCTCTGAACTTCAGCTCCATCAGGACTAGATATCAAGATAGAGGTGTCATCCGCAGACATGAAGACCTCTCCATCTTTGGTGTGTTCCGGAAGATCGTTAATAAATAATAAAAAAAGCAAAGGGCCCAACACGCTACCCTGGGGCACGCCCGAGTCTACTAAAAATTCATCTGATATTTTGTCGCTAACTTTCACAATCAGTTTTCTTCCCTCCAGAAATGAGCGAAACCAGTCCTCGATTCTCCCACGCATTCCAAGAGTATTAAGTTTTTTTATGATGAACTCAAAGTTGAGAGTGTCGAAAGCGCGAGATAAATCAAAGAATAGTCCTATGGTTAATTCCTTTTTCTCTAGTTTGTTGTGTATCAGTTGGATGAAATCTGTTGTTGCAGTTTCAATAAATACGGAGTTTTGATAATTTTTCTATTTTCTCCTCGGAATTGACAGATTTTCTTCACCATAACTGGAAAGAACACATAATTTTTCATATTACTGTTGAATTTCATGGTGGCAATATTCCATGTTCTTGAGATATACGTGTTGACATCGGAAAAAAAACAAATAAAAACGAAATTTTGATCAGTTTTTGATATTTTCCCCGAATTCTAAGTTTTCTCCATCAAAGCTTGAATAATGGTTGTCAACGTATTAGGTACTTTTATTTCAAACTTTTTTTGTGAGATTCCTCACCTCAAGAAGCACAATAAATAATTTTGAACTGCATGAAATCAGCCCTACCAAATACTTGCTGGCAATTCGTTGCTAATTTCACCCACATCACTTTAGGTACCTCCACGACTTCGGAGTCACGGTCAGCCCAGGATATAGATAGTGTCTGGATGATGACAAAACGATTCTTCACATCTTTGCAAAATACCTGGCTCTGGTAGCGGTCAGAGCCAGACAACTCGGGTGCATTGCTATGGATTCCAAATGTATCAGTGGAGGGGGGCTGATGTGGTTGGCTTCCCTCACTCTGCTTTCTACCAAAGTATTGAACCTCACATCCAGGAATAGTAATTACACAATGGATCCCAATCGGTAGGACGCCCAAGATAGTTAGCCGACCTCTACCCGCACAAGGCTCTGTTTTCTGGGTGAACACGTAAGAGTGTTCGATCATGGGAAATGAAAGAAATAAATGAAGGATTTCGCTTCCATATAGAGCATTTAATATGACGAGTTAGACATAGCTGGTTTTTGGGGATTGAAAGAATAAGAAAGATTCACAGGTTAAACTTCACCACCCCTGAATTCCACGATGCAATTTGTAAGTGCAAATTTTCGCGGTAACTAGTCGCAGCGAGAAATTGCATAGATCTGACATGTGCTGCAATTTTGAGAATTTTCTTTTGTTGCCAATAACCAATAGAATATCATTTAATTTTCTAAGATAAACGCAATTGCAATAAACTTAGCCGTAGTACCTTCCTCAGCTTTTTTATTTTTGAAAAACAATTAAAATATAGAAAATCGAAATTTTCACAATGGTGCCACCCATATCTGAAGTTTGGGACTACCAATTTACTACAAACATTATCAGGTCGTTACAACTTGTAGTACTACATTGAAGTATATTCTATCCCGTGCAACTCGGAATCGTTGCAACTTTTTTGAGTTGCAGCAGATGTTATCATCAGAGGTGTTTTCCGTATCTATCAACGTGCAAAACTTTTGAGGTGGGGTATGGTGAATGAAGATATCTTCTTTTGTCTCAATTACATTGTCCGTTGGCACATGATGGAAAAAATTCACGGTCTTCTTTCATAATTCAGCTACGAAAAACTTTATCAATTTCCTCTTAGTCCTGATATATTGACCAATTTCTACTATTTATTTCTACATTAATATTTGCAAATCGTGGGTCTTGTCAAATCAGGTGATGACAGACTCACATGGGAACGGTATTCAGAAGCTGGTGGTGGGGTACGTTAATTTCCATTATAGCAGCAAATAAACTTCCAAGTGAAAAAAAAATATTGAAAAATGCATACTTATTTAATTCTTCATCAACACATCCATTTTACGAACGTTCAGAACTACCCAGAAACGGAAACTGAAGAATCAATAACTCATGGAATTGGCCGAAACTAAAATTTGTAGATTCCCCACTTGGCTCTTTGATTGAAACAGTTGATATAATATGTGCGAACAAGAAGCAAACAACCAAAAATGTCAATTCCTCATCAGATAGGCCCGAACGGAAGAAGAGAAAACAGAACTCTTTCAAATTCCTATTAACGGTACGGACATCTAGTTTTCAGGTTATCGACCTCAATTAATTCACTGGAGGTAATCTGTATGATGGGATAAATTTTCTGTTACAATAATACAAAGAAACTCAAGATATTAGTGAGACATTTTTTGCCTTTACTGCTGAGGGAGCTCTGGTATCAAATTGGTATCTGAAGCAAAGGCAAAAATTATGTAGGTTCTGAAACGATTACTTGTCGGACGCTGGAGAAATCGCTTCTAGTATGAAAGTGTTACGAAATCGAAATGAATCCCCTAACTCCGCCGCTGGGTATCATTAAAACCTAATTCCACAAAAGGATCTCTACCTGGCAACGAGTCCCGAATTGCCTCGACCAACATAGATGTTCTCGACCTCCGTCGTCGAATCACGAATGGACGAGTCTGGATGAATCTGCCTTGTTCGATCAGGGGATTTAAGAATACGTTTCATCACCAGACGGCAGAGTTTTAAGTAGGAGTATCGACAAGTGAGAACTCAGTGGAGCTCAGTGCAAAAAACTAGTATAGAGTCGAAGTTTTATGCAGCTTTCAGGAAAGATGTTGAAGGTTTCAATCAGTTAAGAAGTCTAGGTATTTTGTAAGCGAAATAAGTCAGTGCAGTAGTTGTATTCTATAGTGGAGTTGATAAAAGTAGTTGAATGTTGTCTGGAGTATTATACAGCTGAACGAGCCCAGAAATATCGAAACAAAAGTTTTAAATGCAGATAGTTGGTTGACAATATGAAGAAGAGCATATTCACACATAATCAGAGTATCAGAGTATCAGTATATCAAAAAATAACTCGATAAATTTTCGACTGTTGCAATTTTGGATAAATGCGAATTGTCACGTTTTGTGCCTCCTCTGTCTGCTCTTAGAAATATCGAATTATACTATATTCGACTACTATTATTTAGAGATAACCATTTTAAGTTTTAACAAATTTAAATGGCTCATTTAATCTAGGTTATATGAAAATATAATTAGTCTAACAGACCAACTCTTGGAGTATTTATTCGTTCACTCGTAGTATTTATAGTACTCGACTGAAAATATCAATAAAAATCATAATACTCATAAGCCCCGTTCGAAAATGTTTGCTGAATAAACGTGGTAAATGAACATCGGTAGTTTTAATAATCTGGAATTTGGAACTGTCATTGTTATATAAACTGTTTTTTCGATACAATATCAAAAATATTATCCGAGAAAAATTTCAGCTGAAGCATTTGGAAATTGTCAGACTGATTCCAAGTTGGAGTCGAGTGAAAATATAATTCCACACCTAATTTTTTAGACAAATAGCAAAGTGACAACGGATTTCTAATGCTCAATAATTGTATTAATGATACTGAATGAAACAAGCAACCAATTTGCTTCCATCAATAATCCAAATTCTTCAATGTTTTCAATAAGAGAAATAATGTTCAATTTCATCAGGTTTTCACCATTCAGAAATGGCCTAACGAATTCCTCTCAGAAGTTTCAGAACAGGCAATATTTTTGAAAAGTTTCCCAGAATCAGTGACTATGCATCTATCGACTATCAACTAGAAACAATCCCATAAATTCATGTTTTCAAACTCACCAATTTGGTCAGGTACTTAGCAAGAATCAGTCCATATCCCTTTCTCCTGTACTCCGGTCGGGTTTGCATGGAAAACATGGCTCCGTAGTACGACTGGACCATCCAAGCCGCAAGATCGCCGGAAGAAGAGAACACTCCGTAGCACGGCAGCTTCTTTATCAGTTTTTCGAAAACCTCGACGCATTCCATACTATTGGCTGGGTACAAGTCGTGGATCATTTGAGCATGCTCGGGAGTTAACTGCAACATCTCCGCGTCCTCTGCGAATACCCTGAAGAAAGAATATTTACGTTCTCATCACAGAAAATGAATTATCTAATGTTCATAGATTTTTTCGAGAAAACTTCTTTCGAGAGAGAACAATTACTTTAACAACACGAGTTCCGTAAACCAAGTTAGCATTGAGACTGAACACAAAATACGAGGTTAACGATGTTTATCGCAAATCGACGTATTTCCTGCAAATGTCATCTTAATAGTAGGAGAGCCCAAGATGCTAAATCGGGATTTACTCGAGCGTCATAGAGACCTATTAGGTTGCGAAGCTCAGATGATAAAAAGAAAAAAATGTTATATAATGTATACCTTTTCATATATGATATTTATATCATCTATGTCCTACATACTTTTGAAAATGTACGTATGTTAATCTGATTGTTTCCATGATGGGGGTGGTCGTACGTAAGGACTGAAAATAAAAAAAAAAATTCTCGAGTTGAGTGAACCTAAAAAAAAGCTCTAAAATAATCTGACGGTTTGGATGTGACGCAGACTCGCGGCCGTTATTAGAATGTGAAAAAAAATCGTCATTTTGAAATACACAATCGCGTCAGATTAAGATATATATGGTTCATCTTTACGCTCTAGACGTTGCAGTCTCATAATCTGATGATTATCTGGAGGGATTCGCCTTTTCTGCTAATTTGAATTTTTTTTAATTTTTTTATATCATTGAACTTAATTGATTGAAAATCTCAGGAAAAACATGCAAATAAAAAAGTATGCTTTTTTTAGTAGAATACTTGTATATATAAGAGAATAATTATAAGCAATTGAAATTTTAAAATTTCAATACGTTGGATATTAGTTGCAAACAATATCATGCCACCAACCACCAACGAGTCTTTGGATCAACTGTCATGGTATCATGGCAACAGAAACCAGAGTGGGGACGGAATGAGAGAGCAATAGATAGAGAAAGACTGAGAGAGAAATAGAAACGTGGAGAGGGCAATACAGGCATCACGTAGCTGCACGCATTAAACTTTATCGTTGAATTTTTATTATTTCGGCTTGTGGAAATCGTCAGATTATATATTTTTTGCAATTCTCAAATTATTCCCTTCAAAATAAAAATAAAATTTGCCTCGCTCGAGAATGTCGAGATGACGTTTTTTTACAACTTTGTAGCCCTCCACCTTCTTTAGGTCACTCTCGAATTGTCAGATTAGTGTAATATTCACGTTTCAGGATGTATCTAACTCACCTCACCTTAATCTGACGCGCTCGAGAATTTCAGATGATCAATTTTTTTTTACTAATCTGATCCTTTATCCTTAAAGGGCGACCATATATATAGGGCTCATATATGCTGAAAGTACTCAACCGGGTAGAAGGTAACCCCCTGTATATTAATCTGCCGCACTTGAGTAAATCCCGAAATCTCCGCTTTGGCTCCCCTATTATAAGGAGAACCACATCTTTAGAATATCGGGCTGGAGGAAATAGGCCCCATGCCGTTATTTCTACTTCTACTAGCTTCAGCTCATTGTAGATTTTCCAATGCTTCGCGAAACCGATTGTTATACCATCTTTGATCAGTCTCAAATTTCTTCCACTGTTATCTTAGGCCAGGCCATAATGGTCAACACCGAATTTGTCTGTTCTTCCGTACCGCATGTGACCAAGATTCTGTTTGAAACGAGTTTTTATAGTTCGTCAACTTTGACCAATGTACTCTTTAATTAATCTTTTCAAATTATTTCATATATACCTGACTTTTTCAATTTCTTCTACTCATCTTTCTGATTACGTAGGATTTGTTGGAATTTTAATATCACCAATTAATCACTGGCATAGTCTCTGAAAAGATCCTTCTGAGGTCTCCAAGTTGGGAGTGCATGCTATGTTTAATCAGAATATTCTGTGCAGAAGGTGCAGAAGGTCAATGGGATTCTATAAAAGCATTCGATAATCATAATATAGGCCGTCAAAGTTCGAAGAATTAATAGATAACTTCAATCCAGGAAAAAATATGAGGTATTACAAAATGAATGTGTATATTTCAGGGGCATATTTTTGAAATTGAAAAAAAATATTTTTTTTCTGAACACGATCAATATTCCATGTCCTGTGAGGCAAGATTTTTCAGAGATTCCAAAAATTTAACATAAAGATGATAGGTGATTTTTCGACTCCAGTTGCATTATTATTAGAATCGAGGATAAGCCTTATTCTTCCCCTATTGATGATTCCGAATGAACGGTTACAGTATCTGTAAGTATGTCAAAAATTGAATCAGGAAGAAATTAAAAATATTCAAACTTTTCCTGAATCTACAAATGTAGTGTTGAATCTCAACTCTGAAGATGAATATTTACGACCCTGTGTGGTTATATGAAAAAGAATATATTAAAGAATCAAGAGGAAAAGTGATGTTTTGAGTGGTAAGAATGCTCTCTCGAGATGCTTTTTTCCTCAAAAAGCCACATGGATGATAAACTCCGTTAGGAACTCGATCTACTGAAACTTCACTGGAATAAAGTTCCAAGACAGAGACAAGCGAAACGATTTGTTAACCTTTCGCCAAGGAAAAGCTTCTAGGTTTCAATTGACATGAACTTGAAGTGGTAACGGGATTAATGACATGTCATTGCCCACTATGGTAACACCTTGAGAAAATTAGCAAAACAGACAGTGAGGATTGTCATTACTAAGCCAAAACTGCAGAATTATCACGTTGCGAATCCAAGCTTCCTGAAAGAGTTGGAATAATATCCTCCGATATAAAGAGATTAACCCGCAAGAACAGAAGTCTCAGTATCCAGGGCTTTAAATAGATAAGATCTACGAAGCTATAGTGGAAAGTTGTGCTGTAGTTCATTTATTTCGTCAGTGTATACATACGAACTTTTTATACGTTCCCTAGAGGTGAGAGAAAAATATCGAAAGTAAATGCAATAGCTCACGTTTATCTATATTACCCATCATCTCACGCAACTATACCTGGGGATCAATTCTCGAGCGAAACCTGTAGGTGTGTGATTTGATAGTGTAATTTTCAATGACTATGTTGGCGTCACAAGTCACAGGAAAAAAAATCCTATAACTCGAGAATCGAGCCTCTGGGCAGTCACTCCGGTAGCCAGTTGTTACGTGAATGTATATTGCACAATTTTTAAAATATATCAGATAGCTTTCGCAACACGAATATCAGAGACTCGTGAAAGCGACGAGCTTTTTGAGATGAGAGACAGCATAATTTCCTGGCCAGAGGAAATTTTCGTTACAATCCCGCAGTGTTAATGATTACAGTTCCAAGCGGGATTATAAACTTGAAACGCTACTTTGGTTTGAGACGAAATATAGATGATGGTAACTAAAGTTACTATAATAGCTTTTGAATACTATGCACAAATTGCGAAGTTCAAGCCGAGGACGATATTGATATATTTGTGATCAAGATGATCAATATATGTGGTGTAGTATTGGCAGTACGAGACAAACTTTGAAACTTGGAGCCAGTATCGTTGCACCACTGGTAGCTATCAAGTAGCATTGGATATGCTGCATATTATTCATTCATGATATTCTATAAATTACTTGAAAAAGTTGATAATGCGCAAAATCTCTCAACCAGATTTTGAAATTAAGTCTCAGAATACTTCGAAATGGTATTCCCAATCAGAAATTTACAAGTTATGGCAAAGGCTTTGAGAAGTAGAGGGTAAGGGGTCGAACAACCTCACTGTACCACAATCTGAAAGATCTCTTGTACATGATTCTGATTCCTGCAAGGTCCTAGAAACTGAGACTACTGATGAGCTTGATCCGTTTTCGGAGGCTAATTTCTTCATTGGGGAGAGTCACAGTTTTACTCCCCTCTTCCCAAGAAAGCCTGACACTAACAGCAGCATTGTCATAGTAACCTCAATCCTCACTGTCTGATTTGCCAAGTTTTCTGAGGTATATGATGAAAAAATGCTCCTTGAGAGAACCTTTCTTTTTCACCGAATGATATTAACCTTGCTGGACTGTTTTTACGTATATCCATTCAAACCAATGGAATGCTGGGTGTAGTACTGAAATTATATTTCGTTTCCTTTTCTAACGATGCTCCATTCGTGATAATGTTATTTTTCAAGCAGAACCCACTGATCGATTAACAGATTACTCCCAACTTCATTATCAAAGTACAATAAATTAGGAATTGGGGTATTTTTATAGAGAGAATTTTTTTCTTTCTTTTTATCTGAGTCAAAGAGTTAAAATTATAACTTCTATGTAAGAAGTAGAATCGAAAAATTCATAAACACTCTCTGTTAGCTGGGCTGGAATGAAATATTATCCTGGTGAGTGAGATAATTTATTCATATAGCCCTCTATTTTGCTTTGTGTAGATATTTTCTATGTATGCTATTTATTTGATTCAATTTTCATATGCTTGGTTTCGACCAGGAAAAAGTTATTTCTATGTAGCCCAGTGCCCTTTTTGCCATACAGACAGAGCTGACTCCTTCTTCATTTCTATCATTGAATCAAACGTTTTCGGATACCTATCAATAGAGAATATTTTTAAATTTTTCGATTTTACTTCTTTTATGGAAGATGTGATTTCTATCTTTTGATTCGGAGAAGAAGAAAGCTAAAAAATAACCCCTCAAACTACAATTAATGTTCAAAAGTTCAAGTCGTGTAACAAACAAATTATGTCAGGGAGAGTGAAAAAAATTGATCCCTTCAGTAATTTGATATTTGAACGAATACGTTATTCAGGGGATGTCATTTCGAAAATGAGCAACCAGACATGAATTGACATCAACATATTCAGAGAAAAAATAGTGAACTTTGAAATGAAGTATGCCAGTTCCTCATTGAAAGCACTGTTGCAAAAAGCTATTTTGCATATATGTATACTAGATTGAAAGGTTGGTCATTTTCAATATAATGGGATATAGGACTCAATATGCGATTTTCAATCCTTCAAAAAGTCGAAAACATCACGTGGTTAGATAATAAAACTAAAATATTACTCACGCCTCGGTACCTTCCTCTTCTGTTTCAACTTTTCCTTTCTCCAAACCGTAAATATCTCCATACAACTTCGACATCGTTCCTTTGGTTGAGTATAAGTCTTCTAGTTTTTCCATTATTTTAGCGTGTGTGAAATTGAGATATAGAGGTTGAGTCCAGTCGATCAGAATATCTTCGTTAGTGAGCAATTCCAAATTTTCTAGTTGATCACAAGGGCAGAACACACCAAAGCTCTCGTATAACTTTCCGTTCGGCTATATGATGAAAGGCCAAATCAAAATTGAATTGCTTTTCATACATCAGAAACATCGGTGTCATATTCAGAAAAAGTCCATCGAAAATTAAAGAGTATGAACATAACCGATGAGAATTTTTAAGAACTTATGAAAACGATCGGATCAGAGACAAGCATGTTAAATATTTATTTTCTGATGATTTTGGAATGTAGTGTTTTAACACTTTCCAACATATTTCCTAGCAACAAACTCAATTTTCCACAGAGCCAAGAAAAATATATAAAAACGTTGTACCAATATGAAAATCTTTTAAGATATAAAAAACCACCCATGCGCCATTTCACTCTACCACCAAGAAAATCACTATTTGTTTGTGGATATTACCAGTTGGAAAAATTTTTATTTCAGTGAATGAAGTCTCGATAAAAAATGAATGAAAATTGGTACCAGATTTATACTGTTTATACCCAAAAAAAGTTTTCGTGTTTTTACCCTAGTTGTTGATAGAGTGTAAGTGTATGTCGACATAATAGGAAAACTATATTATTAAGATTAATACTTTATAAAAATATTGATTGAAACAATATTAACAAATCTAAAAACATACATAATCATCAATTCCTTTTTTTCTGCAACAAAATTCATATTATATTCCTAGGATAACATATATTTTCCAAGGATTCGCATTTTTTAGTCGTGTCAAGATAGACCATCGTCTAGTACCATGGTAGTTTTTCTTAATATTCTTGTGGTTTATCGTAATAGGCCATTTCAAGAAAAACTCCGTCAATCATAAAGTTCTTCAAGAAAAAGTTATATTTTTTTGAGCATGATCGTGAAAATTGCGGTAAAAATTAACAACATTAAATTTGATTCAGAGCCGTCCCCAATGAGCAACACTAAAAATAATAGCATATAGTTTGAAATAAAGGAAATCTTTGTTTTTTCCTCCGGAGTTTTTTTTAGTTCTCAACCTTCCACAATCTGAAGCCCCGAAAAGTTGCGGCATCAATTAAAAAACAGTTCAATCCCTCATCATATATGAGTATATTATTTTATTACCAACCAGAATGAGTTTTAACGAGTAATTTAGTCCGAAATATTTCTGTACGATTTTTTTTCTTTCTGCATCTAAAATTCCAAATATTTGTATTCATGTTGTTTGCCAACAAATAGCGGAATGAGTGGATATTATCCCTGCTTGTCGAGACAATTTCGTATTAGCATAGCATTATGACGAATGAAATGATCCTGCCAACTAAATTTGATATTCACTTGATTGGAACTTCTGGCGAAGGAGCTGGTTCGAGTGGTTGTGTAATCATGGCTTAGAGATTCGGGGTTAGATTCCCAGAGATTTCGTCCGAAATTTTTCTCTGTCATATTGAGGAATTACTCTGAAACGTTACTAGTTGAAATTGTAGGGAGTTATTAGTAAGACCCTATTGTTGACCGAAGATGATGACGTTTGAATGAAATGCCACAAATAACATTTACCTTCTACTGTAACTACTGGTGCATTTTTATTGAGCATCAATATAGTGAATTATTTCAGATTACATATAGGAGACAATAACATAAAACATCAAGTATAAGGTGTATGGAAAATTCAATGGTAGAAGGCTAGAATAATATTCTGTCAGTTCTAACTGGGGGGATAAAATCAGTGGTGTGCGCCCAAATAAGCTCAATTCTGCTGATAACCAAAAACTCCTAAGCCAAGTGTTTATCAGAAAAAATTTATTCTTCATTATTTTTTCCAAATCGCATCTTCCCACGGATGGCTAAAAAACAAAATTCTCTTATTTTTGGTGACGTACGGAATACTCCATTGATTTTATTTTTCTAAAATAATATCGAATTTGATTATTCGAAAAGAAAATCCATTTCTTGTTAGATGAGACAATTAACTAAAATACAAAATGAACTTTCGTGAAAAAACAATCAGTTCAGAAGTTATAAATGGAATTTTGGGACATTTCGAACTTGAATATAAAAATAATTTCCATTTAGATTGACTACTAATATAGTTTTAGGGGCTATGAGAATTTTGAAATATATTCTCAGGTATGAATTTTTCATGTACGTCAAAGTTGATCTTTCATGCTGTCATTTCTTCTTCTATATTCGATTACCAGATCAAAAGTAATAGCCTTCTGTGGGAAGGAACGGCTAATGTTCTTGACTGCATTAGCAATATCAATCGTAGGGAAACCCAAAAAGGCCTTGGCTATTACCGAGTTAGTTGGTGTATTCGATCTTAACAGACCTCACCTTTCACGATTGTTATTTTAGGCTAACAATAATTACCCATTGCATAAAGCCAGCCAGAAAAATGTGTGCCGTGACTGGGAGAGTTACGAGAGAATTTCTTCGTATAAATTCAAATTTTGCAAATGCGTTCGGTATCTCATTTTTGATATTTCGAAAGTAACTTTTGCAAAAAAATGTTCGATTAAAAGTAAAATGCCAGATTATGCCATTTGTGACATAAGTGCACCCACCACCCTCCTATAAAGCATATATTATGAAGTAGTTTCATAATATCCCCACTATTCAGTCTGAACTCTTTATTGGTACCGGAAATAATAGACATCCAATCATGAACTGTTTCCCAGACATACACAAAGCAAGAGGCTTCTGCAGATGTACGGTTTCCGAAATCTTGTCTGCTGAAAAACCATATTCGCCGTTCGACAGGAAATCAGGCAATAATGGGTACAGATTTGCTAGGGTTTCGTTATCGTCGAGAACATAAAAAAAATTAATCGCAAACATCGGCATTAAAAAGGCCTTGACTTCTCTATATCGTATAATATGATACGTATAAATCGTTGGTTCGTGCAAGGTTTCTCGACAACGCCAACGTGACGTCACGCTAACTCTCTTTTATGTACTGCAGAGCCGAATAATAGGTTAGGAAATGACAAGGAATGTTGAATTTCCGAATTAACCGCGCTAAATTAGTCGGAAAATGTTCATTAGAGTCGAGTGATATCGGTGGTTCCGACTAGATTAAATGTGGTTCGGATGTGAGTTTTTTTTGTTCAGGTTCACCCAAAAAAGAATATACTGTAATGTTGAGGAAGCACCGGAGACGAGATGAACTTTCGATTGAGATGTCTAAATTCCACTATAAGAATTGAGTCTGCGAATGTTTTCCCATACGTCATCAATGCCTGGCGAGATGGAACATTTATGAAGCATCTTTGTCTTCGACGAGTGGAATGTGGAAATGAAAGATGAAACACTTAACGACTCTGTTGGAGCAGAAATAGCTCCCGTTTAATGATAGCTTGCTTACAGTGTGTTGAAAAAATTTACATTTACAAAGATCGGTCGCAGTCAAGTCCTCAATTTCAAGTACAACTTATAACAATTCACTTTCGCTTGTAACTCTATTGTAAATTTCTCATGGTTTGAGGCCCTATGAATTGTCGGATGATGGTCGATTAGATTCACTTGATTCACTGCCTCGATTCGGGTTTGAGGCATGAATTTTCTGGCTGGCTCTATACGATGACCAATTTTTGATAACTTAGATGTTAGTCTCAGGAGGTGAGATTAGTTTATCGGATACGCCAACCGATTCTGTGAAAAAACTATGTGAGTTAGCCCAGAGTGAACGGTACACAAGAACATCAGCCGTTTTCTGCTCACACAAGAACCTACGAGCCGAAAACAAGTTCCTTCTGATTTATGCTGGTGTAGTATTAACCATTACATGAGAGTTGTATACGCTATTTTTTCTAAATCCGATAAATATCGAAGAATCATAAATATTACGTTATCATTGAAAACAATGTCAGTAAGTTCTCGTATCTCTTCAAAATTAAAAAATACTACGCAATTGAATACTTTCGCAACAAATATTCTGCTTGCATTCTCCAATTTATAGAGAGTACAAAATTATTCGTTTCTTTTGATCGGAAAAGTAGCCATGTCGAGTCATATTTTTTGTATTTACCAATTTCTTCATTAACTCCATGTGCACCATTTGAAAACTTGTTGGAAAAGATCTATCGATCCAAGTGGCATCAACATTCAAATAGATTTTTCGCTTTTTGCACTTTTCGTCTATGGTTTACAAAAATAATTTTCTGATATTCAAAAAGTTCCGTAGAAACCAATGCAGAGGAAATAAGCATTCGTCCTACTATTAGTTTTTCGATGGTTGTAAACCTCTCTGCGAATGAATTTCAGAGTTGGCCTGTTTTCATCAATTAACAAGCCCTGAGAAATGGAAGTTGAACAGGATTCTAGGATGGTAGAAATGAAGTGAGAGATTATTTATATTAGGATGACCACGATGAAACTGGTACAGGCGAACTGGCTGATGAAATTCCAGATTTCAGCCTCTGAAATATTTGTGAAAGGATGAAAAACCTTCACATATATGAGATGTTTCAGAAAATGAATGTTTTATGAATGGAATCCTTGGTTTTTAATACATATTTATGTGCAGAACCCCTCATAGGAGGGTGGAAAGGAGCTCACGGGAGGTGAAAAAAGATAAACAAATTCTTGAAACACATTACTCCGATGTATTCTCATAAAAACGTGCCCTATTGTGATTCTGAGTTTTATTCGTGGTGGACTTTATTGTTACAAATACATCGACATAGTATCTTCCAATTATTGTTTCAAAATAACTTTTACGTTATTTTGCACTTGGAAAGTATTTTCGTTACCTGATAGATGTTATGAACCCTTCAACTATTGGACGTTCCTTTTTTATAACAATAAGCACAAATTTGGTCATATTTGAATTCAGAAAATATTTGAATATTTGACAAGTGCAATAGATCACTGTCATCAAGCTTTTTACGGGGATATTTATTATTGTGATGTGTGGGTATTTTCAAAAAATTGATGTTTTTAGAACACGTACCGAGTAATGTAGATTGGCGCAAACCCATCGATGAAGAACTTTTGCTCTTGCATTCAATTTTTGCTCAGACTTACCGTTTTTGTCATACCAGGAAAATGTAAAATCACAGCCTGCTCCGGCCACGTTTTAGTGACGTAGAAGTGAAAGTCCCACACGCGGTCCTTCAAGTATGTCTCCAAAGTTTGATGAAACTGAAATCCCAAAATTTTTGCAATTATAGCCATATTGAAGAACAAATTGAAAAAGCCGCATCCTCAGAAAATATTGCATGCAGTTCTTTGTCACTACAGTCGAGTGTTTAAAGTTATCGGTGAAAGTATGATTCATTCATTTATTGGTCTATTCAAAGCATACTTTGCTTTCATTTGATGGAAAAATTCATCTGGTTTATACCGTTGACACAAAAATTCGACCTACCATTTCGTACCAGTACAACTTGGCCTATAATTGAAAATATTGAAAGAAGAGAATGGGAGTTTTCGATTCAGCCAATTTGAGTTTCAGAATGGTGCAAGAACTTTCTCGATGAAAAAACTAGCGAGAATGGTGAATGATGGAAATCAGTCGGTTGCTAGATAGTTTGTGACCACAAATTTTGATGTTTTTCGAAGGAGGGCTTATTCCATATCTTTTCGTAAAATTTAGGTATTTTCATAGTTTCATTCCTCTACCATTTTTGCATTTTTTGTAGTGAAGAGCAATAACATTCAACTAAATAAGTGTTATTAATAAATAAGAATCCTTCATTCAAATCGGCAGTTTAATATACACACATTCTACATGCTACAACAAAATACAAATATCTACGTGTAACATCATCAATAACATCCATTACAGTAGGTACATATTTTTAGGGAATTATACCTAAGTCTATCTTATTCAATCTGGATATTTAGGAGTAATTGGTGTTTGAACTCATTGAGTGAATGGGAATTTCGACAGGAAGGCCATTGTTCTCTAAAAATCCTCTATGAAATAATGAATTTGTAGTTCGAGAGAAGGTTGCTCTCAGAACATAAAAATACTTGATGCTTCTGGTAGGGTAATTATGTATTTGGTTATGGAATACTATGAATTGGTCACAAGGAAGAGGGGCCTCGCCAGATATAATATTCCAAATCGTTGAATATAAGAACGACCTATCTTTAACAGAAAGCCAATCCAAGGTCTGAAGCATTGATATTGAAGAGATATACCCACTGTATCTCACAATAATAAGCATTCCTATAATTTACAGTTTTTGCAGGGCAGCGATACAATTTCCATCAAGCAACGCAAACACACTAGAACAGTAATCAAAATGTAGTTGTATTACAATTAATTTTTTTTTAATTCTTATGAGAAGAAATAGTTTTTTCAATATTTTATCGTAAATGTACTGGAAATTTTTTTTAATGCTGAATGTATTATCAACAATGAATCCCAAATACTTTATTTCTTCGACAATTTTCACCGTTAATATTAATATATATCTCATTTTTGTCAATCTGATTATATTTATGATTAACAATTGTTGTCATGGATCAAGTTTAATGATGTTCAGAAAGTTTTATATATGATTATGGTACAATCAATTTTTTCGAATGGTCTATACAGGCTTACATTACTTTCAGTCACCATCAAATCGTCGAAAAAATTATTGAAGAATTCGCAATCTTGAATATAGTTCACGATATTTAGGTATAAGATAAATAATGAAGGTCCGAGTTCACTTCCCTGGGGTCCTCCAGAAGTGATACTTTCATTATCTGAAAAAAAGTAATCAACCAAATTATTTTTTTACACCGCCCTCTTTTCGATAGGAAACCGTTGAACCAAGCTAGTGCAATGCCTGTTATGCCGTAGTATTGAATTTTAGTTAGTAGCAGAGAGAGGTCGATAGTCTCGAAAGCTCTTTTACAGTCAAGGAAGACTGCAAGAATATATTTATTTCTATCAATAAAATATTATCATTATTGTCGTACACTGAAGATCTGGCTATATTCCTTCGAAACATGTTTGCGGACAATAATCCAGGCTCAATACCTATACGTTCTCAATAAATTTCGGTGGAGAGAATAATGGTGGTGTTTCCTGCTAATCTTGTTTACGTTACTCCGAGTATGGAATACTTCATGAAATGAAAAATCAACATGTATATCCTGAAAATCGTCTATAACAATATGCATTGTATTTGTACATGCTACTGTTTCCTGTTCATAAAATAATAAGATATTATAGAAATTGTAAATAGATTTTCTTTGTCCCAATCAATGGATCATAAATTCATCGCTAAATTTGTTATTACTGAAATGATCCAGAACGGGTTTTTTGCACGATCGATCCAGCATGATTAATTCAGTTATTGCTTATCGAAAGCACAAATAGTACTGTTTTTTGTTTTGTTTATAATATATTACTATGTTTGCTATACATATATTTGATTCAATTGTCATATGCTTGGTATACAAATTGAGCAAGAAAAAGTGATTTCTATGTAACCCAACGCCCGTTGTGCCATAAAGGCAGGGGAGTAGCTGTATATATTTTCCTTCGATCGTTCGACGTTCCATACCATCAATGGATATAAACCCCTAAGAAACAATTTTTGTATTGAAGAAGATCCGTGAAAAACATTCAATTCTACATTCCACCAGAATGGGCAGGATATATTAGAGAGAGGTATTTGATATTATCAATCAATAAAAACAGACCAAACATCTCGTGAGAGAATTCAGAGGTCCGACAAATATTGAGAGAGAAGAATTATAAAAAGCCAGTATCTCTGACGCAGAACAGACAATTGAAGTAAATGCTTTGTCTTGCTTGGTTATTCCGTAAAGGGGGTAACTAGCCAGGTCGGTATTGAGATATATTCGTCTAACAGTTCTTGATAATGACTTCGAAATGGAAGTCGAAACGTCGAACGATCGAAGAAAAAATCCATCAACGGATTTAAACCCCAAAGAAACAATTTTCGTATTAGGGAAGATCCGTGAAAAACATTCATATATATATATATATATATATATATATATATATACGATAGATGTATTTGTGTCTGTATAATTAACAATTGAATGAAATTATAACGGCATTCAGACATTTATTGGAGAGTAGTAAAACTATTTTTTTTTTTATTGGGAGCAACTACCTGCTTCACCGACACAGCAACACCAAAGCTACTTCAGTGGATGGTGTTGTTAAACAATACTAAAACAATGAGTGTTTTTCATCTGGGGTGAGAACAAAAAAATCAATTAGGCATTCATATTGATGGTAGTGAATAATGAATACGTTATTCAGAGTTGATAAATGGATATCGTAATTTTTGAAGAAACACATGCATTATGAATACTTTATATACTTTATACAATAGTCGTGGACAGAATACAGTATTCTACTCGCCTATAATGGCTGTTATTCTCTCGGTGATTTTCACCTGGTGAATAATAGCAGTCATTATACGCTCGTTGAATAATACACTATTGTCGGATGGAATCATGGGATAAACTGTTTTATCTACACCCGTTCTCTAATAATACACTTATATGCCCACAACCCGTTTTATAATGACATCCATTACGATATAGATTTTTCATTATGATACAGATTTTCAACGAATAATAGTATATTATGCAACAATCGTGTAATGATGGTTATTAATACATGAGCATTAACAGGGATTCGAAACGAGCCGAAGGTGAGTTTCGTATGGTTTATGCGAGTTTATGCGCATAAACCATACGAAACTCACCTTCGGCTCGTTTCGTATCCCTGTTAATGCTCATGTATTAATAACCATTACATGAGAGTTGCATACGCTATTTTATCTACACCAAATAAATAAAGAAATATAAATATTATATTATTAGGTATTTATATTGAACACAATAATAGGTAATCGATCGTATTTCTTTCAAAATTCTACAAAATTATAAATAATGGTATAACCACGGAAAATACAACAATGAGAAATTAAGAGAAGAAAAAAAATGAAAAAATCTCTGCCGAGGTCAGGAATTGAACCCGGATGTTTCTGATCACTGTCGGCGCCAATGACCATTCTGTCATGAGAGCTCATTTGGTTTGGTCGAAAATAAAAACATATATGTTGCATTTGTCAAATGAAAAATATAATCCTATTGTTTTTTTTTTCTTGTCCAAGACATCTGTAAAGGAGTCGCTGGCAATTCTTCTATATCACTGCTATAAGACATTTTTATTCGATTATCGAAAATTGACTAAATTCTTTAAAAATTCAATACCTACTGATTTTGACTTGACAAACGTCAAAATGCAAAGCTTGCACATCATGCTTGATTGAAAAAAATAATGGATTTCTATTGGTTGAAAATCTGTATCGTATTGGATTTCATTATAAAACGAGTTATAGGCATATAAGTGTATTATAATAGTATGGGGGTAGATAAAAACCCATTATTTTTCAATCAAGCATGATGTGCATGCTCTGCATTTGACGTTTATCAAGTCAAAATCATTTGACAAATGCATGATTTATTCTTTTATTTTTTCAATCAAATTATCTGAGCTTTCCGTAGGCGAGTGGTGTAAGGCGCTGAGATTGTAATATTTAGTTGCACTAGTTCGGAAGAGACATGGGTTCGACTCCGGCCTCGAGTAGTCTTTTTTTTTATTTTTGATCTTTTTTTCATTTCTCATCATTTTATTTCTCGAAGTAATACCATTAATTACAATTTTGTAGAATTGTTTTCGAAAAAATGCATTTAATTAGTATTATTCTGTGCAATACAAATATAAATATAATATTTGTAGTTGTTCACTATTTATCGGGTGTAGATAAAATAGCGTATGCAACTCTCATGTAATGATTATTAATACATGATCGTTGCATAATATACTATTGCGACATGCTGTAAACGAACCACTGTTTCTTGTTCGACTGATTTTGTCGATCTTCTGTGACAGTTAGAAGTGGGATCAGGTTATGATAAACGATATCTACAGCTGCACAGAAATAAGATATTGTTTGAATCAACGAATACATCATATCCTCAAATGAATGAGTTCACAAACGAATCAATGATTAGTTGATAGATATTGAATTAATTCCACCGGAATTAAAGATTTCGTTGGACCTATCGAAATATCATTATTGTTGACTCAAACGGTATTTTTCTCTGTGTGAAAATCACATACATAAGCCACTATATCATGCGGTATATTCAATTCGTGCAAGCTGTTATCAGAGGAAATGAAGAAATAAATCATACCTTAATGGAGTCTGGTAAATATCCACCGAGGAATTCTATAATTTTCGGGAGCTCTGAATCGTCAACTAACTTGAAATTTTTGCCTTCCGATAAGACTTCTTCCATAGCTGTGAAAAAATTTCACGAAATAAATATTCATAACTTATTTCAGGATATTTTCAGATTAAAGCGGTTGAATATAAGTCGTTTGGGGGTACAAATGGTATTTTTATGTATTGTTACGACCGTATTGTTCAATATTTGGAAATGGTGGAGGAGTATTGTGATTTGTCGGTGGAGGTTATATTACCAGCTAGACGTGCCTGATTAACATGATTTTGTGAAACTCACCACTAACTTCGAGAGTAAAGTATTGTGATTGTTATTTAAAGTTATTCTGTGATATTTTGTAATTCAACAGAAATTTGGTAACTACATATTTTCTGTGGAAAGAAGGAAGTTTCGAGAAATTGATTTATTGAATTGACTTGTCGTTACAGCATGTTTTTTTATCAGTTATCATTACTCTTCAACAAGAAGCTCTGGTAAACTACTGTAGCTGATAATGTGACTGATATTTGAACTAAAAGTATTTTGCACAATATTAATAATTAGGGATTATTAATGTGTAGCTGATTATTATGTATACTTGAATTGTGATTTTTGTTTGTTTGAAATCAACTGCACAATACTGAATAATTCAGAGGTATATGGACAATACTGTGCAGTAATTATGAATATACAAAATTTTAAAGTAAGTGACAAACAAACTTTTTAGTTGCTGGACACCAATTTTGAATTCACTGGTTGTTCGCGAATACTGATTCAAAACTAGTAGGTACAAAAATCGTGAATCGTTTGCGTTAGAAATATTTCACAATATAAAATGATACAATGTAATTGATTAGAGGACCTTCAAAGCACGATGCCAACAATCCGATAAAGCTAAAATGAAACAACTCTCTTGCGAACAAAGGAGCTCAAGAGATGATTTTTTTCTGAGTGAAACAAGATCTTGCTTAGGCTTGAATG
Organism: Zygogramma bicolorata; assembly: GCA_032362365.1. NCBI lineage: Eukaryota > Metazoa > Arthropoda > Insecta > Coleoptera > Chrysomelidae > Zygogramma > Zygogramma bicolorata. The sequence continues at coordinate 286,458 of JAVJAQ010002051.1, forward strand.
AAATGATATCGTGGTCAATGAGTGTTTTCTACAAGCTGATCTCTATTTTTAACTATTGTGTAGGAATTTCTTATAGTTGATTCGTTTCGCATTCTTTATATGAAAATGATACCCTTCACGTCATGTAGTTTCGCCCCATCCTTGTTTTTTGTGAATGAATTGAACCTCTTTGATCAATATGCACGTACTTACCAACAAAGAGTGTTTTTGAAAAAATGTTTATTTCACTTTTCTATCGGAATGTTGTATCCTTCTATGAGTTCAAAATTTTTCCTCCTCTCAACCATTTCCCATACGCGATACGTGTTTTGGGTTTTTATAAATTAATTCGGGATTATTCCAGAACTGTGAATATGCAGATGAGCTGATAAAATTTGGATGAGCTATCCACGATAACATGATTTGGCGACTTCTTCGATCTGTTTTAGAACCGTCCTTCGGTGGAACCAAAATACTCCTTGAGCGGAACTGGCGAGAACTGAATTCACACAAATTCCCGTGATTTTAAATTCGTCACCTTACCGAAGATCTCACTGTGACATAACTTTTTCATCAACAATCATATTTTTTTTGCATAATGGAGGTGGAATATTTGTCAATCACTCTTTGAGAATTCATTTCTGCAATTTTTCATAGAAATTTTTGATGGTCTCAAGATCAACTAGAAGTAGTTCCTCCACAAGACTTGAATATTCTGCCGCAAGTCTTGAAATATAATTTTAAAAAATCATGGTGCAAACGTGGTACCTCCATATCACTCTAGGTGGGCATATCCAACAGAGTTCCTTAAATAATTTTAACTACTAAGTTCAGCAAAGTGAGTTGAAGTCCAAACAATAGGATGGACTCCAATGCATGCATGTATGAATATATTTAGATGGTTTGCTACTCATGAAGCCACATTGTTAAGAGATGTTGCGTATCTATAGAATATTTCAATCAGTTTGTAGCATTCCATTATTGAAATTCGGGTCCATTGACTAAATTATCCTAATTGAGTGTCTTAAGCCGTTTAATTTTTTCAGGTGTAAGCAGTATGCCAATCAAGAAATGAATTGCTTTCATTGCACTGTTCATACTGCCGGATTTTTTTGGAAATTCTATACCTTCCGTACACTTCAAGAAAAGTGTAACGAACAGCACAGAATACAGACACCTAATAAATGAATGATCACTCAAACCCTGTAGAAGTTAATTACAACTAGTTGAGCAAGTTCGTGTAAATATTAAGCATGTCTTTCGTACTTCGAGGCAGAAATTTAGCAGCTGTACCGTCTGAAACTCAGAACTATTTGCCATTTTGTCATAATATTCCAGAATGAAATGCATGGGAGTTGAAGTGAATTTCAGATTTGCTGATCTGGTTGTATACAGTAGGAAATATTGTTGCCTTCAATTTCAGGAATAATGTGCCAATTGTTGGGTTTACTTGAATTTTCTCTTAACACTGTATATTTAATGTTACCATGTACACAGAAAAAAATGCAATGTTGTTGTCAATAAAAAGTCTTCAAGTAAAAAAAGTCAAAGTTATTTTTTTCCCTTAAAAGTTACGATTTTCCATCGAGATATAACATTTGGCGACCGTGACAGGACAGAATATCGATGGAAAACCTCAAGAGAGAAAGGGAGCACTTGCGGAGACTATTCATCAAAACTACCAATGACCTGGATGTAGCACTAACGAAGCCAATAAGCAGAGAACAGGTGCTAGCGGCTCTACGACGACTAGAAGACAAGGCTGATAGAATATTCACATTGGATGAGCTAATCAGAGAGAAAATATTTTCGAGCAATCCTACTGAAGAAGAGCTATCAGAAGAGTTTGACCGAATTGAATTTTTCAGAGACGAAATTACAAACTACCGATCTAAATGCGATGTTGTTATCAATGAGGCGTCACAAGGGGATCAAAAAAGTGTTTCCAACGAGTCCACTGGAGACACCAGGAGAAAATTTCGACTTCCCCAACTAGAAGTGAAAAAATTTGATGGCAACGTAAAAAACTGGATTGGTTTCTGGGGACAGTTCCGCAAAATCCATGAGGATGAAGAAATAGATTTAGATGATAAATTCCAATACCTTCTGCAGGCAACAGAATCAGGTACTGTGGCAAGAGAATTAGTCGAAAGTTTCCCGCCTTCTGGTTCAAATTATGAAAAAGCTATTGACCAACTGAAAGCACGTTTTGCCAGGGATGAATTTCTGATAGAGGTCTATGTCAGAGAGTTGCTGGATCTTGTGCTCAAACAAACGACCAAAACTTCAGCTATGACTTTGTCGTCTTTGTATGATAAATTGGAAACTCAACTGAGAGCATTAGAAACGCTTGGAGTTACTAGCGATAAGTATGCTGCCATGCTCTTCCCGTTAGTTGAGTCTGCATTGCCAGCTGAGTTATTGAAAGTTTGGGAGAGATATCGCAGTATGAATGCAGTAACTACAGTTGTCACATGCAAGGAGGGTGAAGAAAATAAAGGTAACTCTCATAAAAATAATCTTCTATTGATGCTTTTAGATTTTTTGAGAAGAGAAGTTGAATCTGAGGCGAGAATCAATCTTGCACAAACGAGCTTCAGTATAGGAAGAGACATGACTAGGAATTCGAGACCTTCAGATAAATTGAAAGCACAAAAGCAAGGTGAATCAGAAATATATACTGCCTCAGCCCTTCATTCAGCGAGTAAGAATAAAACAGAACGAGGTAAGAATATTCCGATTTGTTTATTTTGTGATAAGTCGCATGCAAGTCAGGAGTGTTTCAAAGCTCAGAATCTTACACTCGAAGAAAGGAAAGCGAAATTATTAACAAAAAAGGCTTGTTTTACCTGCTTGAAAATCAATCACACAAGTCGAAACTGTAAAGCTTTTATAAGATGTTTGATTTGTACGAAGAGACATTTTCCAATTTTGTGCCCTGACTTGTCTGTGAAAAGCGTTAAAACTGATGATTTTCTTGATAAAAAGGTCGAACATGTTCTCACTAATAATCTGCGTACTGATACACTGTTGCAAACCCTTTTAGTAAGACTCGTGAATAATGGCAAAGAAAAGATTGTACGAGCTTTATTAGATTCTGCGTCACAGAGATCATATATAGTGTCAAAATCTGTGACACAATTGGGATATGTCAAATCTCATGACGAAAGTATTATACAGGGTGTGTTCGGAGGTGTACAGTCAGCTCCAAAATCACATGGAATATTCGAAATTACTGTAGAAAACCTTGAGAGGGACTTTGCGATCAAATTATCGGTTCTCGAACAGGAAACGATTTGCAATTTCATACCGCGTTTGGATGATTTGTTGTATATCAATATATTGAAACAAAAGAATATTATTCTGAATGAAGTGGCTGTAAAAAATGCTCCTCGAGATATCGAATTACTATTGGGTGCTGATATTTTTGGGCAACTCCTCACGGGAAATGTCGAAAATCTAGACGATCATTTATTCGCTATAGAGACTCGTTTAGGATGGACTGTTATGGGACAACCACAACCACAGTCGAATGTCAAAAATGAAATTATTTTCTCGGGAGTTACTAATTGTTCATTGGCGGATTTATGGACCTTAGATATTTTAGGAATAAAAGATCCAGCTGAAGTGAAGACTAGGGATAGCATCGATGAGCAAACTATGGCACATTTCAATAGCACCATAAAGATCAATGAGGATAACAGGTACGAAGTTCATCTCCCATGGATTCCAGATCATTCTCCACTTCAGAGTAATATGAAAACAGCAGAACTACGTCTCCTCTCAACTACCAAGAAACTTTTGAGTCTCGAGCGATTCGAGGAATATGAAAAGGTATTACTGGAATGGGAGAAATTGGGCATCATAGAGGAAATAAATGACTATCCGGAAGGAAACGGTGAGAATCTTTTTCATTATATACCCCACCATGCTGTTATCAAGGAATCAAGTAGATCAACTAAAATTCGACCAGTTTTTGACGCTTCAGCGAAAGATTTCAATGGGAATTCACTGAATAATTGTTTACAGTCTGGGCCCAATTTGATAGAATTAATACCATCTCTTCTATTGAAGTTCAGAATAGGAGCTATAGGAGTCACAGCTGATATTGAAAAAGCATTTCTCCAAATAAGTATTTCTTCTCATGATAGAGATTTTCTAAGATTTTTCTGGTGGCACAATTATAAAGAGAATGAAATGAAAGTATATAGACATTGTAGGATCGTTTTCGGGGTTAAGCCTAGCCCATTTTTGTTAGCTGCTACAATAAACCACCACTTATCTCTTGTACCAGAGAACTTAAAAGAAACTGCCGGAATATTAGGGGAGTCATTCTATGTCGACAATTGTATAGCAAGTTTCAATAATAAAACGGAATTGAAGAAATTCATAAATGAATCGAAAGAAATAATGTTACTAGGGAATTTTAACTTGAGATCTTGGATAAGTAATATAGAAAATGTCTGCAGTGAACCTGTTAATAATAATAGAACTTCATTACTGGGGATGGTTTGGAATATCAAAGAGGACCTAATATTTTGTGATGTTGATTCATTCAGTAAGCTACAAAATATGCCTAAAACTCGACGTAGCTTATTATCTGTAGCGCAAAAGGTTTTCGATCCAATTGGTTTTACATGTCCATTTACTCTGATTCCAAAGCTTTTATTACAAGAAACGTGGGAATTAAAAACTGGATGGGACAAAAATTTACCAGAAAATATTATTAATCGATTCGACAGTTGGTTGAAAGATACTCATTTTCTGAGTTTATGTTGTATTCCTAGACCAATCGAATTAAACGGACCCTTTGGAATGGAAAATGCATCTATTCACGTCTTCTGCGATAGTAGTAAGGTTGCATATGCGGCTTGTGTTTTTATACGGATTAAAACAAAAGAAAGTTTTTCTGTGCGATTGTTACAAGCCAAGTCCAGAATTGCGCCTAAAAATATAACAATTCCACGATTAGAGTTGTTAGCTTGTATTATTGGAGTTAGATTAGGACAAGCAGTTAAGAAAGTTCGGGAATTTTGCACTTTACCATCATTTTATTGGACTGACTCTATGGTAGCGTTGACATGGATAAAGAACAAAGGTCCTTGGAAAACGTTTGTCAACAATCGAGTTGAAGAAATACGTTCCTTCACTACCATAGAGCAGTGGAATCACGTTCCTGGTATTTCAAATCCAGCTGAAGTGGCTTCTCGAGGCTGCTCTGGTAAATCCCTCATCGAAAATAAATGGTGGGAAGCTCCAGAGTGGTTAAGAGGTAACATCGAAAATTGGCCCATTTCAGTTTTAGAATACTCAAAAAATGACGTCGAAATTGAAAGAAAACGAACAGTTTCAACTAATTTCACTTATGAAAATGATTTCACTACAAGACTCTGCTATTTCTCAAAATTCTCTAAAATTGTGAAAATGATTGCGTGGATACTAAGATTTTTCAAAAACATTTCCAAGCGATCCTTCAATAATCCAGAGCAGTTAACTCAGGAAGAATTAAGAGATGCAGAATTATCAGTAATCAAAGTCATACAAAATGAGAGTTTCAGACATCAATTCAAATCAAATAACTTGGAAATTTTCAAAGATACTAATGGCATCATCAAAATCAAAACTCGTTTGATTCTTGGGGAAGATACAGAAAGTTTTAAATTTCCAATACTTCTTCCAGATAATAATATCCTGGTTGAGAGGCTTATATTTGAACACCATCAAATCAATCATCACGTTGGAGTTCAAACATTACTTTGCATTTTGAGGGAGAGGTTTTGGATCGTCAGAGGAAGGAAAACTATAAAGAGAATCATTTCGAAATGTGTAATTTGTAAGAGGTTTAATAGTAGATTCGTGGATACACCGATGGCACCTCTGCCTAAAGATCGAGTTAATCAAGCTGCAGCTTTCGAAATTTCTGGAGTTGATTTGGCAGGGCCCCTATTCCTAAAGGGGGGTGAAAAGGTATGGATTGTTTTGTTCACATGTGCACTCTATAGGGCAATTCATTTGGAACTGGTTCAATCACTTTCGACAGATAGTTTCTTGATGGCATTTAGGAGGTTTATAGCTAGAAGAGGTAGGATATCTAGGATCTATTCCGATAATGGAACTAATTTTATTGGTGCCAACAACTTGATGAAAAGAGTTGACTGGCATAAAATAATTGACTACTCCTCATCAAAACAAATTGAATGGATATTCAATCCTCCTTCCGCTGCTTGGTGGGGAGGATGGTGGGAGCGACTGGTAAGAATAGTGAAGGAGCTCCTCAGGAGGAACTTGGGCAAATCGGTAGTCAATTTCGAAGAAATCTCCACTATTATTTGTGATTGTGAGGCAGTTGTAAACAATCGGCCATTAACGTATATCTCAGAAAATGAAGATTTATTACCTTTAAGTCCCTCAATGTTTATTCAAGATATCCCTGGAAGTGAAACCCCCGATTTGGACAATATTGATGGGAATCGTCTAATATCACGTCAAAAATACCTCCAAAAACTACGAGATGGCATTAGATCTCGATTCAGAAAGGAATACCTGGCAGAATTAGTGCACTATGGTCATAGAAAATCTGGAAGCCTTGAAGTCGGAGATATAGTTTACGTTGCATCTGATAACATCAAACGATTGAACTGGCCTTTAGGAAGGATACTGGAGGTGATTCCTGGTAAGGACGGGATAGCTAGGGTTGCTCGAGTGAAAACCAAAAACGGAGAAATAATTCGACCATTTCAAAGGCTTCATCCTTTGGAAATTCCTGACAGGAAAGATACGAACAGGCTGCAGGATATGAACAATTCTGTTAAGAAATTGAACGTTTCCATGCCAGCTGATTTAGATGAAAATTTGGGTTCGAAGGCAGAAGAAAACGTCATTTCGAAGAAAATTGTTACCAGATCTGGTAGAATCGTCAAGCCACCTGCAAGATTTGAATCCAGTTAGCTACAAAATGTTTTTTTTTTGCAATTGAAGTTAATTAATTTCATACTTTATTGTATTCATTGTTCCAATTATTGCAAAATGGGGGAGGATGTTGGGTTTACTTGAATTTTCTCTTAACACTGTATATTTAATGTTACCATGTACACAGAAAAAAATGCAATGTTGTTGTCAATAAAAAGTCTTCAAGTAAAAAAAGTCAAAGTTATTTTTTTCCCTTAAAAGTTACGATTTTCCATCGAGATATAACAGCCAATTGATATATTTCTACCGGTGATACTGAGTGTTACTATGAGAGGAATAATTTTTTGATTTGAAGTTACCAAGTTACTTTTACAAATAACAGTATTTTTTCTGAAGGCTCCATCAACATAAAACGAAAACAACATACTTTTGAGAAAAAAGTACTTTAATAAATGTAAAAGATGAAAGAAACCATGATTTTAAGATGGAAATTATAGAGATAAAAATGAAAATGCATGAATATAAAAGATGACCTCAAGCCGAAATGAACAGTTTTTTGACTATCCATCTGCTACCTGTATGTGGTTGTATACAAAAAGGCATTCAGTAAGTCATTGTGTAGACGCAACCCGTCCTTAAACGTGTGCTGACTTGCAACCCGTCCTTAAACGTGTGCTGACTTATTATGACGGTATCGATCTGTCCAGCAAGTGAAATGCGCTTTTTCCTGTGCTCCGTTACATATCTGATTGTCCATCTAGTGGGCCTAAAATGCACTGCACTCCTTTCCGAATGTTATAGAAGACCATGAACAGGATTCATTGTTACTCCAATGTTGTCTTTCCACACGAGTTGAGATATCAACTATAATGTCCGTAACATGACATCTCTTATACTCTTATACTACCTACTGCCTGATAACGAGGCAGCTGTCGAAATCAGCATTATCCTTGTCGAAAACAAAATTGGTGTTAATAAAACTACAAACTGATATGTGAATTGAAATTAAACATAACGATAAGCAATGCAAAGTGACAACACAACCTCAAAAATCTTTTAACAATGCATCGCACAGTTTTGGTGAATTGATTGAACAATTGATTGTTTGTTTGTTGGGTAATGTATTTCTTCTTTCGCAACTGATTTATTTTTATTCTTCTGGAGAAATGATCAAAATCCTCATCAGACTGAAATTAGTGTTAACCACGATAATGGCAACATTGCACCAATATAGATTTGCTGTTGGGAATTAACTGGCGGGAATAGGCCCATGACGTCACTGGCCGAAAATTTTTTAATTTCATCAATTTATATCTCGACTATAACCTTACATAATATGAAGATAGGGTAGGTGTGTTTTGTCATCAATTTGAAATTGCATGAACTGAACCCGTTGATACTGAGCAGGAACTCAGAAAGAATGAAAGAGAGAATTAGAAAAACGGTTAGAAGTTCGAAAAGAAATACAAATAATAAAAACCATGTATTGAAGTGAAGCAAAAAAATCTGATAATGAAGAGCAATAGAAACAGACTGAAAAAAAACTAAATCAGGTGATTTGAGAACAAATGAAGAAGTGAAAGTAATAAAGCCATATCAAAGAATCCCGAAATATGAATGACGATGAATGTGAGTATTCCAAATTGCTTCATTTAATTAGGTCATTGGAATGCATGGAAAATTGAACAATTAGATCATCCTGGAATGTGAGAGCTCAGTATATTGAATTTCAATGAATAACTGGAATGAAAGTTGGATTAGGAGTGAACACCTGAATCCTATATAAGCAATGCAATCATTTCATTTCTGAAGATTTCGTGGATATTGAAATAATTCTTCAGCGGCTCAATTGGTCGTTCTAATGGAAACATCAACGTAATAGAGAATTTTAATATCACAATGAGAAGTTGTTATGTTTTTATCGATAGATGTCGACAAGAAAAACTGCCCGAAGTCAGTTCCGGGCTCCAGAGAATGAGGAAGGAATCCCGTTAATTTAATATGTACTTATATCAATGATTTAATGAGTTATTACAATTTCAGTGACTCATTTGATCAGCCTTTCGAAAGACAATCGATAGTAAATGAACTCCTAGCGAGAAGCATGAATACTTCTGGAAAGAGAAGTCTTCAAGTTTCTTCCATAGCATTGTCTAAATCTTGGATGTGCGAATCATCATTAGATCAATGAACTTGTGAAATAAAGCATCTAATTTTCCATCAGAAGTATACAAAATGGTATCAAAAATAGGATAAAACAGATTGCACAGATGATATTTTTGATCGAATGATTGCTCATGATTTTAATCCCGGTACCAACTTTACATTTCTTCAACAGAAACCGAAGAATGTTTGTTTCATTTGATACATTCTTTATGAATGGCCCCAGTTTGATCATTCCTTGGAAATGTTAGAGGCATTTCACCAACTGCTATGATTTTTTCATAATCGAGTGTATTGGCAAGGCATGGCAATTAATCATTGATGAAGGACCTCCATTCATTTCTCAACAATTCAAGATATTTTCGAAAAAATGGTATGTGAAACATATTTTCAACAAGTCCTATACTACCCCAAATCGAATGGACAATCTGAGAGCCCAATCAAAATTGTTGAAAATATTCTTAGGAAATGCTCTGAAACAAATAGTTTTCCTCGCTTACCATTACTGCAATACAGAACTACACCAAAAGACAACATTCCCTCTTCTCAGCATTCAATGTCTACAAATCTGAGATGTAATCTATCAATTTTGAGCAGTCGAAACCTGAATATAATGAGGGTATTCGAAAGGGTAATGAAAACATGAAAGAAATGATAGTCACTTAACTAGTTCACATTCATTGAAAGGGGATCAATGTATTTGATTACGTAGGGGACTTCTCGCTACCAATATGGACTGTATTTACTTTGATTGTGAATTCAAGGAAAGCCCAAATTACTTTTCTCTCAAAATATATTCAAGATTATATTCTTTACATGTCAAGGATTCTTATCTTGTTTCTTATAACAACTTGTATCTAAGGAAGACACGAGCAACATGAATCATTCAGTACATATTCAGTTAATTCAAGGGAAATCCAACTTCAGCATTGGTTTCTGTTGTGGTGAAATAAAAGTAGAAATTTAGATATTATTCAACTGAAATACCTGTTGGAGTGAGTGACCGCCGAAGCTGAAAACATCTTAAACCAGAAAGATAATACTCTTCAGTACGATTGGATAAATATCAAAATTATCAGTCTAGTTTCAACTTTTAAAACAGCCAAAATACTTCCATGTTCAATACCCACACAGGAATTGACAATGAAAACAAAACCTGCTTATTTCAGTTAATACCAACTCTTCAATCATCATACCCACATTTATTTGATTTTTATATCCTGTTAGATAGCTAGTTATATGAAACTGATTTAAAAAGGGATATGTTGTATATGTATATTAAACACACATTCTCTTTTAAAATGTTGTAAGTTATTTATAAGTTAGATCAACTTAGGATATGAGTCAGGCTTTGGTTTTCGTTTTGTAAACGAATCAATGAACTTGTCAAAAAAACAATCTACTTTTTCCGCCTCCCTCTATCCAAAGTTAACATTTCCTGGCCTCATTGTGATGGTTTTTTCTGCTTAAAAATGTTAAAAACGAGTAAATAAGTGTGTGTGGTGTTTGATCAGGAGAAGGACAAATTTTGTGTGTACAAACAACAGAAATTCCATGTGAAAAATGGTGAAGTTTTACAACAAAATGGACCTGTATCCTCAAAAATATACGAGACCACCGAAAATCTTTTGAGGTTTTTTTGGTTAAGGGACCGATTTACGTATGTTCCAACAGAATTTTTCAAAAAAAAGGTGCTCATAGCGACCGAAGTATTATCAAACTTTTTTTCAGAATAGGGAGTATGCATAAAATTTAAATATTTTTTCTCGAATCTTAATTATCGTCAAATTATAATCAAAAGGTAGTTTTTTCATTCAATTAATATTATGACACATAAAATATTGTATCAAAATCAATGAATTAGGGGGGGGGGGGATACAAACTTACAAAACGCATCACCATTGGTCGAAACAAAATGTAGCCTCAGACGACGTCGCAACAGTGGATAAATCAAATCTTGATGTCACGTACGGAGAGATCAACTAAATGATGTATTTGAGTCCATAACCATAACATAGATTGGTGTTCATAATAAATGCCCACAGCAGAGATGTAAATTATAAATCTATATTCCTAAGTTTGTGAACTAAGTTAGATTAGCTTATAGTGTGTACAACCGAACTTTCCACTGCCAAATAGCTGATACGTACTTCTGACTAATTCATACTGTGCTGTATATATAGCACACTTACGTTAAAATATCATCTTTACAACAATGAAACACGATTCTAGAGATACAATTTACCATTCTCATTATTTTACACCACTCCTTTACACCTTTGACGGGAGTAATTCTAAAGTGTTTTTGCACATCGATACCTTATAATACTCTAGTAAGAAGTTGTTTCAGCTTCTCATGATCTTGACAAAATGGTTAAGGCTTTCGCGGCCGAGGTTATTAGTATAACTACTTCTCTTCGGGCTTGAAGGCCGTCGTTCTTTGGAATTTCTTCCTGACGTTTCGCTAGCGCGAGTGGCCAGCTTCTTCAGAGGCTTATTCATCTCCGATGACTAAACAGTTCGATTTCTCAAGGCGTATTTATATTGATGCAGGTAGTCTGGAGTGTTAATTACTTCCGTCGGGTTCGGGGAATAATCATCATTATTAGTTGCCGCACTACCTGTTGTGATTTCCTTAGTTATTCTTGATTTCTTCAGAATCGGATTCCAAATTCTGTTTAGACTCAACGCTTCTTCCTTTCTGTTAAAATTGTCCGCATGTTTTTGGATCTCTATTGCCTCCCGTACCAGTCGGCTATGGTAACCCTGGTTGGGGGCAATCAAGATTCTGTTCGAAAATGCAACACTGATTGCCCCCAACCAGGGTTACCATAGCCGACTGGTACGGGAGGCAATAGAGATCCAAAAACATGCGGACAATTTTAACAGGAAGGAAGAAGCGTTGAGTCTAAACAGAATTTGGAATCCGATTCTGAAGAAATCAAGAATAACTAAGGAAATCACAACAAGTAGTGCGGCAACTAATAATGATGATTATTCCCCGAACCCGACGGAAGTAATTAACACTCCAGACTACCTGCATCAATATAAATACGCCTTGAGAAATCGAACTGTTTAGTCATCGGAGATGAATAAGCCTCTGAAGAAGCTGGCCACTCGCGCTAGCGAAACGTCAGGAAGAAATTCCAAAGAACGACGGCCTTCAAGCCCGAAGAGAAGTAGTTATACTTCTCATGATCTATATAGCAATCGAAACGCTTACAGTAAACAAAGAGATACGTCAGGAGATACGTACTTGGACATTTTTTAAAGCGCGCCCTACAGGGTGACGTTTGAACGGCTCCAATTTATTCAATGTTTTGAATTACTCTTTGAAAAATAATTTAAATATTTTCAAGCTTAGTTATATTTTTTTCTATGTCATGAAGGTGTAAATGATTGAATTATGACAACAAAAATTCATGCATATTCCCTATTGTGATAGGTAATTTTTTTTTTTTTTTTTTTGGTTTTGTCCTCTGGTGATAACAGTTATTACCTGAGGTCGAATGGAGATGCAAGCGATGAGACGTTCTGATAACAACGGGCTGAAAATCCGCTAAGTTAATTTGGTTTTTAAATTTTCATTTCATATAACACTCGATCACTTACGCAAGCGCTGAATAGACATGCAGGTAAAAATATTATATTGCCAGTTTAATCTGACAATTATACATAATGGTCAGTTTGAATTGGCAATTATACGTAGTTGCCAGTTTGAACTGGCTTAAACTCACAAGTATACCTGATTGTCTGTTCAAAATGGCAATAATACATAAATGTCGGTTTGAACTGCCAATTATAATATTTTTTCCTGCATGTCACTTCAGCCCTTTCGTAATCACCCTTATCCCATAATAATATCACGATCGCTTACCACCGCTTCACACTTTCGAAACTGACCAATTCGATAATATGAATTTTCATCTGAAAGTTCAACAATCGACTGCACTTATTAACCTACCCGATAAATATGTCATCGACTCGACTCAGCATAATTTTGCTCGAAATATCTTGTTGTTCACAAATATGTTTATTTTTCTCAAACCTCAGTTGTTTTTATTTCGTCCTGAAATAAATTTAGACAGTGCTACAAGTATCAGTATACGAGAGGTGTGTATTAGAGCCTCATTGAGTGAACTGAGCTTTCTTCTGTCTGCCTGTTTCACTTCATTTGAGAATATTATTTAGTGATCATCAATTTCCAAAAATCACAGAATTGTCAATATGTATATAAAAACACTCATCGACAACATTTAAACGAGTTGAACTTCTTTGAGCATCAAGGGCCTCGTCGAGAAGCATCTATTCAGTCGGTGGGCTGTCTTCGTTGGTGGTCTACCACCACCAGGAGATCCGCCAAATAGTTACCAATTCAGACGACGGGACGATAAACCTCGTCCACAGTCATCCATCTGGACTGACCTCGTCGAGGTGACTGCGGCCACCAAGAAGATTAAATAAAGCATTTCATTAATTTTTTCTCTTTTTTCCTACTTTCTTTTTCTATGCGCAACCATGAATTTACCATTGAAAGACCGAACAACTATTGGGAATTTTCTGTAACATCCCTGCATGATGGTCGTAGTCTTGGATTTTTATGTTCGTAACTCTCGACCTCAATTGCGGCAGCCATCTTCAGCGATGTCAGAGTTGAAAAAAAAAATATATATATATATATATATACGATACCTGTATATTTTTTATTATATATTCATATTCATTCAATTTTTCAACTATGGCAATGCTGACTATGGCTGCCGCAGTTGCATTCGAGAGCTTCGGACATCAAAATCCAAAACCACGGTCATCAAACCCGTATATCACCGAAACTATCAGCTCCGGCCGTGAAATCCTGCATTCAACTCCGGTTGTAACAGATTTCTCAATGCTATTTTGAGAACATATCATTGATGCTGTTGCGTACAGAACACTTATTCCAATACACTCCTTCTCTTCGAAGATAACATAGGAATAATAGAGGTTAATAACAGGTAATATTAGAACCGATGAAATATGGCAGGATTCAAGGTAATTCAAGCATAATTTTCCTTCAGGAATCTCTTTCTGACAAAGTCTTTGTGTTCATGGTGTTTTATAAGGAAACCTGAATAGTAATATTTTTCCAAAAAGTATTACCATCCCGAGTACTATATAATAGTACGATCTTGAAACTAACTACCCCAAAAGGTAATCCCGTTCTTTTACCAATGGAAATACCACGGTTGTCATAAAGAGAATCAACTCAAGTTTATTTCTTGCACGCTAAAAGAGTTCGGAAATTCAATTGGATATTCCACTTGGGATATACATAATACTAATCTCTCACGTCTCAATACTGACATTGAAATATATAAATTTGAAAATTACAAAAATTAAAGCTCTTGAAATGATAATCAGAAAAGCATTTAGTCGTGAGTACTGTCGACTTGATTAACATATTTTCCATTATTTCCCTTTTTTATTTCGTGTGATTTCAGTGTCTTAAATTCCATATTTTATTTCATTCTATTATTCTTATATTAATTTTGCTCATTCTCAGTCCTTTTTCTAATTCAAGGTTCACTCCAATTTTCTTTTGTGGATTCTAGTGCTTTTTATATACTTTCTTGCCTTTCATTGAATTTCTGCACTATCAAATTCATATTTCTGATTTTTTATCTCAAGTCTTCGATTAACTGAAAGTTTCAATCTTTTCCTTCATATTTTATTGATTTCATTCATAAATTCTTTGGAGAAGTTTTTTGAAATTTATCAATAGACAAAAAAGGTTATACAAATACTTTTTAATGTTTCTGTCTCTTCGAAAGTTAAGAAATTATTTTTCTCCCTACCTACTCTAATGCTTCTCAAATCCAGGATATCATGTGAGTGAAATCCACTAGCATATTCTACTGAAGGTGACATCAAGTTGTTATTGTTTAATGGATTTTGTGGTAGAGTTTTTCCTTGAAAATATCATATTGCATCAATTTTGGTCTATCAGTTGTGTTCTAATCCTTTGGAGCAATGTATCTTTCTAACTCATGCACAAAAATATAAAGGTACTATAGGTATGAACCCCGCAGCACTCCTAACGAAATAGTAGCAATTCGCATTTCAAACCACATTTTATTTTGTATATTTTCAATATATCGCAAGAGAGTTTGACAAGTTCAGTTATGGGTGTAAATTATTCAATTTATTCAACAAATTATTACGGTTTTGCGTGGACGCAATATGTTTTGTTTCTTGCAACACTACTAGACCTCTTCATATGAAAAATTGTATAATCTAGAAGTTATTGTTAAAATAAGGTATTCGCGCAGTTGATTTTTCTTGCGAATTCCGTACGCCAGTAGAATTTTAGAGTTGAAACAAGCAAACGTGCAAAAAAAATATTGTCAACAAATAACTTTCAATAGCTACTTCGAATAAATCCAAACACTGTTATTCACAAACCGGCATTAATTGTTTCCAAATAAATATATAAAATGGACATTTCCTTCGCACACCGGCACCGGCAGAAAAATGACCAATAGAAATATTTGCTTAATTAACCCTGCAGGGCATATCCGAATGAAAATTACCTCTGAATAATACGAACAATAAGAAAAAAGATGAAACTCTTACCTCGTATGAACGAGCAGAAAGGATCAGTACACGTTCCGATGGTAACTCTATTGTCTGGCCTGGAACGAATATCCTGTTTGGGTTTGTGAAATTGCAAACGAATGAGAGGAGAGGCACATTGATCGACTCGCAAGGGTTGCGGAGAGGTCTGCAGCCCCCGAGCGCTCCCCCTGTACTGCAGCTACCCTCGAGAGCCTTCACTAGAGTTTTGGGGGTGAGCCAAGAGCTGGCGCATGACTCACATCGCATCCGCCGATGTTTGTTGCGAAAAAGGGTATCGGCGAGTTGAGCTGTTCGTGACGATTTCGCGGAATGCTGCAGGCATTGCGTAATTAAGGGCTACTTGTCATCAAACGATTCTTTCATAACAAAATACCTAGAGCTTTTCAAACTGATTCCTCACACTTATTCACTGGAATTTATCTACGATGCAGAGAACTATAGAAAAAATATATTTCTATGAGCCAAGCAGAGCTTTCGATGCCGAGGACCAAAACAGACCAAAAATTAAATCACTTTCAAATATAATAATAAACTCTGTGAAGTTGGGGTCTCTTTTTTTATCATTTTTCTAAACGATATGAGCCTGTACTGTACCTACCTTTGTAGATCAAGTAGTCTTTATGTATAGGTTGATACCCTTTCGCAACTACTCCCCTGGCTAATACCACGACAAAGGAAGTTGGATTATATCCGACAGCTGTCAGTGTAGGATACTTCACAGAAGAAATTCATGCATATGCTCTTGGCTACAACTGCTGAGATTGATTTTCAATTATTAGGACGAGCACACTCGCAGACCGGTTTCGGGCCATTTGGCCTCTCATCAGTACAAGGTAGTGTACATCATCAACACCAAGTCGACGACTTCTTATAACTTCATGGTCTTGGCATGGTCCTCGTATCGATATATATATATATATATATATATATATATATATATATATATATATATATCGATATATATATATATATATATATATATATATATATATATATATATATATATATATATATATATATATATATATATACGATACGAGGACCATGCCAACCCACAGCTGATGAAGGCCAAAGCCAGAAATAGCTAGCTATCTTGTGGTGGGCATTTCGAATTGAATGCAAATTGTGATAGACCAGAGAAACAATATTGATTTAATATAAATGATCGAAGTATGTTGATAATTACTTGAACACGGCATTCTAGGTTGGGAAAATAGACAGACTCAGCGTATTATGACTATCAATCAATCAATAAAAAATTTCTTCTTTAACAATTATGTCGAGTGATACCAAACAAAACTGGAAAATACTAATCACTCCAAGGTAAAAACACACAAGATAAACGGTAAAAATAAGCACAAAAATGCCCACTCATGAAAGACAGTCACTCATTGGAGTAAAATCATACATAGACATTAAACGTTTTAAAATATTGTGTAACACCACACTTTCAATAGATACATTTAAATATCACACCTGATTATGAATCTTGGAGGAGTTCATCAAGTGAGTAGTATGGCTTCATCAACAAAAATAACCTAAGTTCACTCTCAAATACACTGATATATGAAGATGGGGTGATTCTGCCACACTGCCAACCTACTAAAAGATTGGTATAATTATATGTTCTTATGGGTATAATGATCATGTATTTGATCCTTTTGATGTAGATCAAGATTTGATAGACAAGCATGGTATAGTGAATACAATTAATTAGTGACTGTACTGCAAAGACTTCGTGAGTATGACTTGATAAAGCCAATTGTTCAATACCATAGGCCATCACAGACTATATCAAACTATGGTAAGGTCGTTTGTGAACTTCAGTCGAAACCGTGTGCTTCAACTGTCATGGCAAGTATATCTTTTGACTGAGTTTGAATTTAACACTATCTATATAGTGATTCCATGTGAATTTATTGTCAATCGCAACTCCCAAAAATTTTGCACGATTGACATGGTGTATCGATCCATTATTTAGTTCCACCAAGTAGCTTCTTTTTTTGAAACAAAGTGATCACTTGAGTTTTTACACTATTCAACTGTACCATCTTGAGCTTTTTGAACTAATGTGGAAATATTTTCTGCAGAAACTAGAATGTTCGTATCATCAATACACCCAGTACAAAAACAAATTTGGCCATATTGTTAACTAAATGATACTGATAAAAAATAGCAAGACCACCAATTGCGAGCCCTCGACACCTCTCCCTGATGTTAGATGAAAAAACAACACTGTGAGTTTCCGAAATATTGGCAAGTAGGTACCTCTTTATTGCCGGATATCCATGTTCCGCAACACAAAAGATGTCAAGCTCGTTAGATGGTAGATCTTCCGGAAGGTTGTAAATCTTTTGGATTCCGTTGACATTCCACGATATTAGGTATAATAATAATAATAAGTCTTTATTAGGATGACATGTAAATGGAAATACATTTTCTTACATTTAAATATACATAAGTGTTGACCTAAAAAGCGAAGTTCAATTGCCCACTACGTGGAACGTAGTAAAGTCCTGCTCTACCACTTTACCTCCTAACCTACTATTATTACTCGAAACAGGCGTATCGAGTAATGTCCCTAATCTTAACTTAACCTACCTTATTATAACCTACATTACAAAGTTACTTATTATCGAAGTGAATCCTGGCACATGCTAAATAGTTAAGAAGCATTTTTTTGCTCCAAGAACAACGAATTTAATTCAATTTGATGTTTTTCCTGAAGAGAAGAATAATAACCATATAATTAATCAATGAAAATGAATGAAAATGAACTGCTCGAGTATAAGTTAGAGCTGTACAGTTGCGCTTTGAATTTCCGATGCGAAATATTCATTGAATCAAGAGGGATTGCATTGAGAATTTTTGGCATGTTGTATGAGAATGGACGTTGAAACAGACTTGTGCTATGTCGGAGGATGTGAATTTGATATTTTTGTCGAACATTGATGTATGATTCTGAGAACGAAAGAAGATTTTGTTGTACAAATATTCAGGTATTTTATCGATAAGGATTTTTTAAAAGGTACATGCACTATGAAAGAATCCTCTTTCTCTCATACTCAACCAACCAAGTTCTTTGACTTTCGCTGAGACATGGGAATATCTTTTCCGAATAATAATCTGACACATGAATTTTGTATTATCTGCAATCTCGATTGATCTTTTATAGTCAGACAAGGTCCATAAACCACATCACTGAAATTGAGTTGGGATAATATCAGTGATTCATATAGAACAATTTTGCTTCTTTGATTTAAAATATGTCGACATGCACACAAAATTTTAATTTTTCCAAAAGATTACCTCAGAAGATGATTTATATGTACAGAGAAACGTAACTTAGTGTTCATATACAAACCTAAGTTTCTTGCATCATCTACTATTGGGAGAATATCATTAATAACTACAATTGTACACTCCTCCAACACTTTCGAACGATTTATCTTAGATCCAAATAATAGAACTGAGGATTTGGATGAATTTATTTTGAGACAATGGTGATTAGATGATGTTACTAAGTTCCTGATGCCTTCATTCAGTCTTTCAATTGCAAGCTTGGTGTTCTCTGGTTTAAAAGAGTTGTACAACTAAGTATCATCAGCGTAAAAGTGTGATGCACACCATGATCGACTGTTTTTCAAAAACGATGTATATACTGAGAACAGTAAAGGTCCTAAGATTGTGCCTTGTGGTACATCGGATGATAAATACAGTGGTTGCGATATCATTTTGCCAATTTTAACCGCTTGAATCCTGTTAGATAAATAATTACTCAGTAATTGTCTTGCGTTGTCGTTCAGTCCTATGTGCCTCAGAATCGCCAGTAAGAGAGAATGATTGATGGTATCGAATGCCTTCGTGTAGTCAAGGAGTACTGAAGCAGTAAGGTGTCCAGTGTCCTGTGAAGTGAGTATATCATCGGTAACCTTAAGTAATGCCGTCACACAACCATGATTTCTCCTGAAACCTGATTGAGTTTCAGGCAAGATCGAAAATTCATCTAAGGGGTGACGTAATTGTTTTTCGACAATCAGAACACTTATTGGACGAAGGTCATTGAAGGTTTCTGGCGTTTTATTCTTTGGAAGGGGTATGATATCAGATACTTTCCATTGATTCGGAAAATCGTTCTCCAGTATACATGAATTAACGATATTAATTAAAATTTGATAATGAATGGGCAACAATAAAGAACAAGTTTTATGTTGAACTCACCTGGCCCTGTTGCATTTGTCTTGATTGAATTTAATATACTGATAATTTTGTCATTGGTTGTGAGAGTGAAATCGAAGTTACCAAAGGTAACTTATGATCCATGTAGTATTTCAAAGAGTTTGGAGCGTTATTGGTGGTAGCTGTTATTACTATTAATCGCATTGGGATCGGCAAGATGGTCTGAAATTGATTTCTTAACTCATTTCGAGTGAATACCCATTTCATCCAAATCTTTCCACATGGATTTTTGATTACCTATTTGAATTCTGAACTGCAAATAAGTTTTTTTCTGTTTTAACTGCAATATTGACGTGATTTCTGAAGTTTTTATAGTTATTCCAATCTGCTATATTTTTTGTTCTCTTGTACTTTCTGAAAGCTTTGTTTTTTCACGTATCACAGCTTTAATATCTTCTGTTAGCCATGGGGCTGCAGATTTTGTTATTACTACTGTTTTCAAAGGAGCATGTTTGTTGAAGAGTGTCATAATTGTTTCGTTTAGTATTTGTACTTTTTCATGAATATTCGGTGTTACTTATTTTATATCCAGCGATGAGCCGACTAAATCATTATAAAATGCCTCGTGATTGAAGTTTTTGAAACAACGATATGTGTGATAAAACGGCTTTTTTGGAGTAATATTCAATTCAATACTACATGTTGTGATGCAATGGTCCGATAGATCAACATTTTTTACTGGGGTATTAGTTACAGATAAATGACTGGAGCATATGATGAGGTCTATTAAGGTGTTCGAATTGTTTGTGATACAAGTTGGTGAATTTACTATTTGGTTGAGCTCAAAATTATCCAGAATTGATTGAAACTTTTCTACCATGGCATTCATTGGATTCATGAAATCGACGTTGAAATCTCCTGCAAGAATCACATTGTCATGCTGGGGCACCAATACAAACTTTTTCTTTTTTATCAGTTGTAGATAACCATAATTGTTCAGTGTCGTTCACTGGCAAGTCATTAATAATATTAAATTTATAACTTCTCTTTTATATATATATATATAACTATACCTCCTCCACGGGAATCTCTGTCTTTCCTTACTACGTTGAAATTTCTTAAATCAATTACGTTACCTATCACCAATATTTGAACTCAACCAAGATTCAGTTAGAATCATGATATTGTACTCGGAATAGTCGATACATTTCTCAAACCTTATAAACTTTGGTGCCACAGATCTAGTATTCAAGTTCAAAATTTCAAGTACCATTTTAGAATACAAATAAAAATAAGCTAATTCAAAAAGTAGATTATCAAAGAACAAAAGATTATTTCAATTTCGAACGATTCCTAGTAACTACATTTGGGAAGAGTTCTTGATGAATGGTTTCCCTCCATAGAATTTTATGGAAACCTTTTCTCGCTGAGGATTTCTTAAGTCCGCTTCTGCTTTTTTTGAGAATACATTTATTCCTCCAAATTGTTGTTTTGAAATCGATCGACATCTAACAATACTCAGAGCTTCGTCCTTATGGAAATGAACTTTCACAGGTTGAGCCCTGCCTTCGATTGGTTTTCCTAGTTTTTCTATTTTAAGATCGCTCCGTTACGATATCTTTCTTGATATTGGAAATCTTATTATTCAGAGATTCCTTATCATTTTTTTTTAAGTCATGAATAACTACGATGCAAGTTCTTCTCTCTCGTTCATTAATTTCTTTAATGACGTTTTGTATATAGATGCATTCATCAGGTACTACCGTTTGTTTTTCTTTCAGTTGTTTGACCTCTTCTCTCAGTTCAGTAATGGTGGATTTGAGTTTTTTCACTATCTTAATAAGAGGTGTAAACAATTTATCACATCGGGAACATGAAAATCTCAAACTTCTCTTTTCCTGACTTTTTCAAAAGATTAATTTCTAACTTTTACAAAATCGTGCAGTCGTAATGAAAGCTTTCCTCGAAATTATCGCATTTTATTTGTTTGCTAGTATCAATTTGAACCTTATGATATATGAAATAGGTGAATCAGCTGTTCTCTTCAAACTGTTCGAAGTTATGTAAAAAATTGACTCACTATTGTCTCGGGAAACTATGAAACACTCTGAAATAACTCAATTATAGTTTTCAACGTATCAGTTCCACTAAAAATCACCTTCAAATTGTTTGCTGATGAATGTCCAGCAGCAATCTTCTGCGATCTAAGCCATGCGGTTGATTGCGTAAACCACGAAAAACTATTATAATTGTTGAAACTATGTGGTTTGAGGGGTCTCCCGCTGAAATGGGTTGAATCATTTCTAGCGGCTAGGAAACAATACGTATCTATACGAATAAACTATAATAATACAAAATGTAATGAAAAATGAGTATGTCTGAATGTTGATATGGGTGTCCCACAAGGGTCCGTATTGGGACCGGTGTTGTTTATTTTGTATATCAATCAGATTGATTGCATTTTAGAAAGTTTTCATCACTCTGCATACGCAGATGATGTATCACTGGTGTTGTCTTCACAGGACACTGATTTACTAAATGCTAAATGTAGTGATGTGATGAATAATATATCAAACTTTTTCTATGAACGTTCTTTATTCTTCAATACGGAAAAAACGGAGGTAGTACGTTTCCATAATCGTCAGAAAGCGGTACGAAATTTAAATATAAGAGAAAATGAGACAATTTTGACAAACACTCAAGAATCTATCAGATTTCTTGGAGTATATTTGGACGAATTTTTCAGTTGGAAAACCCATTGTGATAAACTAATTGGCAAATTTAATTCCCTGAATTTTCTTTTTTTTAATCTCCGAAACTTTCTCAATCTCAATGAGGCACAGTAGTTACTTGCAACTTACTAGTTACACCCAAATTGGTTCAAGGCTTAGGTATGGTATATGTCTCTGGGGTAATTCCACCTCAGCATCGGATGTTTTTATCAGTCAAAAACGTATATTGCGTACCTTAGTACATATTTAATTTAGGTACTCATGTAAACCTATTTTCAGAATGTACAGAATTTTACCTCTTCCATGTTTATACTTTTTTGACATAGCTGTTTATCTATTTCAAAATAGATCTTTCTTCAATGAAGATATTCATGGATATAATACTAGAAGTAAACAATCCATGTATGTTCCATTTGCGAAGGTGAATACTGCATATTTTGTTCCCAATTACATATGGCCAACAAACTCCCAGATATCATGAAACAACATAAAAATGAGAGTCATTTCAAAAAAGACTTGAAATATTTTTTATTGGAGAAATGTTTTCATTCGCTTTCTGAATTTTGTAATTGAAAATTATTGTATATGACTTTCCTATTTTATATTTATATTTCATTTTACTTTTCAATATTTTAAATAACCCTTAGAATTAAATAATAAAGATTTATTATTATTATTCGTACGATGATACTTCTACGGGGGTTATGTCCCGAGGATCCATCGCCCCCTCGAGGCCTATTCACAAAATCATGTCTTTTTTCTGGAACAGCCACTATTGTAGGGTGATTGTTGAAGTATGTCACGTCACTCTTTCCCCAGCAACTTTTCTCTCGTTCAGGAAAGTGTAGATGTTTCTGATTTTTTCGCTTTGCTTTGGCGTTCTGTCATATTTGGATTTCTGGTGGAAATTTTATCTTCATTTCTTATTATCTTCAGAACATTCTGTATGTTCGTTAGTCACAGGTCTGCTGGTATCTGTCTCCCTCAGTTCTGTCTATTCGTCTGATCCCCTTGGTGGTTAGCTTTTACTGGCTCGTTATGAAGTCAACGACCTCTGTGTCAAGAAGTCCAAGGCATAAAAAGCAGGTGACGGAATTGAAGCGAATACGTAGTCGATTTCCCAACAGCAATATCTTTATGTTCCTCTGGCATTTGGTTGATTTGAAGAAGTTTTAAAGGCTCACCTTAAAGTACACTGAGTTATGTGTATAGAGCAGTGGTTCGGTAACGTGCGCTTTCGTATATAGATTCACGCTCGAACTCCATTATCCTCCTAAGTATATTATAGTCCTCAGTAAATTCTAACTAATATTACATTCGTGCTCACTTGACTGATAATAATAGTTCTATTTGAAATTTTACTCAAAGCACGACAAAATTTTCAATGATAGACAACGAGAAGGCGTGAGCTTCCTTGCCGGCATGGAGATAATAGGATATATTTGTTTACTCAGGAAAGACTGTTATTGAATTCGATTCCACACAGAATTCTATGACAAATGAATAGAATAGAAGCAGATTAATTATGATGTTTTTTAAAGTTTTAAATTGAGCAGATATTGAAAATTCCTAGAGCGAAATTCAGACTCTTTTATACCTAGGTATCATAAAAGTTCTCCTTTTTCATTTGACTCCTTTATATATTGCAAAACAGATGAATTTGTATCTCAGTAGATGAATCAAAAATATATAATGGTATTTTGAGTCATCGTTCTTCAAAAGTTGAGTTGTCCAATTTTGTCTACAATCAAAGAATTTCAAAATTTTCGAAAGTTGTTTCACTAAATATCCACTAATATGCACTTTAGTACACATCGCAAAGTGTGATCTCTGATTAATTTTCAGAATGTTACTTGGTAATGTCAGAGGTGTTTCTTCTTTGAAAAATAGCGCATCTACTTCAGGACATCTATAGAATTTTTCAATTATTCTAAATGGGGTGAATCCTTCGTCTCACTGCCTTTCAACGGTTTTTCACTAGGAGCTAACCTATGATTAGAATTCAATTTATCAAACAGTTCATCGATCAGAAGAATGAGTTCCGCAGTGTCATCAGCTTCGGGTGGCAATTTGTTTTCATATGTAATATCTGAAACAAAGTCATAGATTAAACTCTTGGCTATAAATCAAACTAGAAAATTCACGAAAGCCTTCTACATAACTCTTTATGTACTGGTAGTTTTGTGGAAATAATATGCTTTTCTCGTTCAGGAAAAAAAAGAAAGCTTTAATGACGGGTACTTGGTGAAAAACTGGTTTTATCTTCCAATTCCACTACTCCTCATAAACTATTGCCATTCTGACAGTATTATTTTTGTCAATTATTTTTTATATCTACATCATTCAGATGATATATTCTAATGATATATTATAAATTATGATAAAATATTGAACACATATTATACATGAATCTGGGGTGAGAAATGGTTACCAAGGAACGGCAGGATAGGTTTTTTCAAATGTTAACGAGATTTGGCGAAATGAAAGTTTATTAGTTTATTCAGCGTTATCAGTTACTTGGCGATTAATTGACACCCACGACCCACAACAATTTAGAGAGTTAACACTTAATTTTATTTACATAGATTGATTGTGCATGGTTGTTCTTTCTGTTGATGTAAGTGGTATAACTTCTGCAAAATCGTTATTATGTTGCATAAGTACAGGCATTTCAGCCACTGATTGAGGTGTTTCTTGTCACATATTATCTACGAGCTTTATTGCAAGTTACTGGAGAGAAACCTGCAAGTGTTGGAGATCATCGCATTCAAAACAAATGTATAAAATCTGTTTAATTTTGCTCAACATCAACAAAATCTAAAATCAATATGAGATAAAATGTTGACCTGCTTAAAACAATATGGGATATGCAACGTCTGAATATATATATATATATATATATATATATATATATATATATATATATATATATATTATTGAAATTAATCGTTGAAAAGGGGTAGGTAGAAAGTTATTAAGGGGCTAATCAACTCGATCACAGCCTAAACCACTGATCGTAGAGATCTGAAATTTAGGGGGTGTTCTTTATATGACGTAGGCATCCAATAAGAGAGGGTTTTTATAAATTTCACCCAGAAGAGGGTGAAAAACGGGGTCAAAGTATGTATGGAAGAACGTACTTCAATCTACTTCGAATTCTGCAGAAATATTCTCCAACGGAAATGATGGAAGAAGCGTTTAGTATTTTGTTGAAATTCATTGTCTAACGGGGTAAAAAAAGATGAGGTTTATAACATTTTCGACTTCTTTCAAACGCTTTTTCGAGTGCGCTCAGAAGGCAGAGCTGTGATGAACCTGATAAAACTCAGTTCTAAGAACTACACAATATAATTGCATCACAAAAATAGTTAGCGCCGAAAGAATATGTGCTTTGGCGAAGCCGATCCTTGGATCTACCCACGACGGCAATCAAGGTCCCTGAGAACTCCAAATACAGAACAAAGGCGGTGCCGTCGAGTTATTCTTCTGACTGTTTACTATTTTGTGGGATCACCTGTTTCTTGGTTTCTTCTGAAAGTTCTGAATGATTTTTTTTTCATAGGGCTCTCACATTACCCAGAGTGAGACTGTTAGAGGTCCACAGACAAAATGACAAAACCCTTACTATTTTGAGGCCTGGCGTATATTCTGGAACCACACGTTCGTTTAACGTATACGTTGTTGCTAGGCAGAGACCAATCAGAGCCCAGATTCTATTTCACAAATTCGATTATCGAATTGTTTAGAATATGCGTATATTTTCAGTACAGCGTATAGGTAGTCACAGTCTGAGCTACTCGACAATCGAATTCGTGAAATAGAATCTGGGGGCAGATCTGCCGCAGCATAACAACAGCGTATTCGCAGATTTGCGAGTAATAGGCAAAAATCGTCAACCGCTAGATGGCGTTGCTAAATCCAAGATGGCTTCACTTCAGGGTGAACAACAAATTTTGCCCATTTGAAGTAATGGTACTATTAGTTCATGTTTTGCATTCTTGAGGACTTGTTGAGTGATAATTGACTATATGCATCTAATTTTGGTTGCACAATCATTTTTGATTTAATGGTTGGCATCACTGCAATAGGATCACGTGACATGAAGTTGAGAAGTTTATGAATAGATGTCGTCACCTCGTTTTTTGTTATTCAAGTTCAATAATTACCAAAATATTTGTTCATTCAAAATGATTTATAATAATTGGAATGCATAAATAACGTTTCATGTTTTCTTTACTATGAAATATTGAATACTACCATGGAACAAAAAATGATACATGCATCAATATCAGTTGTGTATGTATGGTACTGCATTAATAACTATAAATTGAAATGAATAATCAGCTTTTATTAAACAACTGGAAGTACCACATAATGGATTATGGAGTAAGTATATTTGATTCAGACATTCATCTAGGAATCTACAAACACTGCAGGAGGGTCAACTGGTATTGAGACTGGAATTATTTCTGATGGACTCGTAGGAATTGTGTCCCCTTTCCCTTTATTATCATTTGCAAGCCGAATGATCATAGATTACTGACAGAGGGTTCACCCTTGTACCATGTATAATAAACGGCCCGAAAAACGCCCTATTTCATATACAGTTATTGTGATTATGTTCACATCATTTTCATTAATTAACTGCCAACTGCCACAGATTTTTTTCTATTAGATATAAATCAGATTTATGATTTATATCTATCTGAAGTAATGATTATGTCTATAAAGTATCACAAATATCTTGAAACCAAATATTCAAATTTTGTCCAAATGCAAAATTCTACGAATTTCATATGGCGACATCTATCCTTCATGTCAGTTATTATATTTAATGTGATCAAAATTTCAGTGATGCCAACCAACAAATCCTAAATAAGTGCGCAACCAAAAATAGATGCATATGGTCAATTACTGTTTAAACAGTTTAAACGTCTTCAGTTGCTTTGTGTGCTAAGGTAGTTACATGTTTGGCTAGTATTACAGCCTCATCAGCTTTAGCATCCATACGAAATTAATATATTGCTGGCTGATGAGAGATGGAAATGCCAATGTTCCTGCAAAGCGGGTTTATCTGGGTTCTGCAAACATATTACAACCCATATATTATGTTAATAATGTCATTTCCTAAATATTATATAGAAGTAAAAGTTGATTTTCATGAATTTTTTTCATGTAATTAGCATTTTGTGCTAAATAAAGGATCAATATATCAGATTTAACAAAACATGTCACCGATTAGTGTTTCAACAAATGCTTTATTTTTACCATTCAAATAAATCATGAGAAAAACCTGATTTTGTTTTGCTACAAAACCTTTTTCTGTTCTTATACATTATATAATTCGTGAGTATCCTGAGAAACCTTGTAGAACATAAGGTTTCTTCAAAAGAAAAAGCTGAAAAAATAGGTTGGGTACTTCACTTCCAACGCACCAAACTTGTTTTTCGAAGAGTTGAAGCAATGGATGATGGATGCCAATGAATCAGTGGAATGAATCATTAATTCATAGAGATCAACAACCCTAACGCTAAACTGATATCACTCGACAAACTATTCAATTCGTTAACAAGGTGATCATTTTCAGAAGAAAATTGATAATATCAAGTAATATTACTTTGGTGTTAGGGTAACTGATCTCACCCCAAAAAAGGTTCCAATCTTACCAATCATGAATGAATCATGCTCTTTAGAAAAATGTGTCTAACCAAGGAGATACAATTTTTTCTTGGCAGCAGCAGCTATTCTACTGACTAATTGGGGGATAGTGTGAAAGGACAACTATGAACTCATAGAAAACTATGATTTATTTACATAAATGTAATCATACTTTGCTTTTACTATATATTAATAAATATTATATTATAAAGTCTTGAAAATGGCTTCAAAGTGGGAACTAAAACGTCCACTAAACTTTATTATCAGACGCTCTAGAAAGAGGAGGTTACATATTTTTAGTTATTAGTTTACTAATTTTCAATGTATTTTTCCTCCCGAGACAAAGCTTTTTGTCTTTATAGGGGAATTTATGCAGTGAAATATTACTGGTATTATATAATAAGCACTGAAACACCTAGCACAATTTTTCTCGATTTTGTAGGAATACTTCAATGAATTCGCTGCATTTTGGTTTGTAAACCAGAACAACACTTCATATCTATTTCACTCTTCGTACTTTTGTTTTGTATTAAGTTATAAATATTTCCAAGATAATAATTTTAAATACAACGCTCATAAGACTCCATAGAATTAATATTTGTTGTTCACCTTCCGGTTAGTTCAAAAAAAATATATAGATGGCGAGCACTTCGAAGTTTTAGGCTATGTGAAGCCAGGGACAATGACAATAAATAATGAAAGAAGAAGAAAAAGGTGGTTGTGGGTTGTGGTTAGCTGGTTTGGCGCCAGCGGTAAAAAAAATTTATCAGCAGTGTAATGAAAATATTGATAATGATTGTAAAAACATTAGTGGTTTTTCTGATTATCTCTACATCAAATGTCGTAGTAGCTTTTCGAAACTAAAGTAGCGTTTTATATTATCACAATGTCGGAGAATAAGGTCTCTTTTAGAGTTGACTCCCAGAAAGATAGTACTCTGATTCAAACTAATATTTTTGAAGCTATCAGACATTTGAGTGATCTGAGTAGAAAACAGAACAGGATGAAGATTCATAGAAAAATGTCTTGCTCATCTCCTTTGGTTATAGAAATTTCGGACGAGTCTGGTTCTGAAAACGAAGTAAAAAGGGCTGAAACTAGAAAGAGTGTAAAAAGAAAACTAGCGTTTAACTTATCAGATGATTCAGATGACTCCAGTGATGGTAAGATCAGTATATTGTTGATTTGGGGCCAATCATTTGAAACTGATAGAAGCATTAGGCTAGCAGTTTGAGATATAAAGTGTATTTTCTTGTGTACTCTCTTTGATTCCAAAGGTGATTCCTTGTAATACTTTATGATAAAGAGTTTCGTCAAACATATTTTCAAAACCCCTCACTTTTGTAGGGTTGAGAGTCATAGTAAAAATGTAAATTTGAGTATATGCCTTTGAAACTACTGAAAATGAAAAGTTCATAACTCCATTGAATGTTATTCCATAAGCCATATTATGTCATTAATTTCTTGGAGTTAGCCCAAAACCCAATATGAAATCTGTGGGTTTGGGAACATGAAATTCAACAACTTTCAGCAGAGGATCAACTTTTTTGTAATATCTGGAATTATACAGAAATCCTCTCCATTTATATACTAAAAAGTGTTTTTCAGTAGGAGAGACCAATCCAATTTGTCCCATGTTCACTAAATATCAAATATTGGATAAAAGCTCTGGAAATATAAGTGGGAGTGTACAAAAACTTATCATTGGTTGTCATATTCTATTCAATATGTTGAGTTTCCAAGATATCTAGAATGTATAGTTTCACTCAGAGTAAAGAACTGTTATATAAGTTGAGTTTGAACTTTAGGTGGTGATTAAGAAGAATATGACATAGCTTGAAAAATTTTTTTTTCAGATCCCCATATAATTTTTGGTTATATTGATTTTTTACATTTTATTTTCAGTTACTTTTTCAATGGTTAATTTTAGTCGTGTTCATATTTATTTTTTCATTATTTGTTATATTTCACAATTTAATTTTTTTCCATTTTTCATTCATTTTTCTTTTTTCCATTCTATTTCCCTTTCAATTCATTAGAGATCTCTCTTGTTCATGTATAAAACTACCAAGATTTCTTGACAGGTTTCAATCGATACATGCTCGGATCACAACATTTCAAAACAAAATGTTACCACATTCAAACAAAGGAAACAAGTTTCACCAGAGCAAGTGTTGAACTACTTTCCTTACTAGTGCTTCTTTCCACAAGGGAGATCATTAAACAAAATGCGCTTCACACGCTCATAGGAAGCATATTTCTGAACCTGGGTGCTTTGCTTCAAATGAATATTTACTCATTTAAATAGACAGTATATTGAATTAGGGGAGGTGGCGGCTTCCTTTTTCTAGGTTTTATCAATGAGCATTCACTTGCATCAGTTTTCAAACAATCCTATCTGCATAAGAATGAGGTGGATCAAAATGATAGAAATCCTTTTTATTATAGTTCATGAAACCAGCATTGCCCTCTCGCTTTCATGTATTGTAGCTGTTGTTTGTAACCATGCGAATGGAATCTGTATCAATACAAATTGTAGGGTTCTTTAGACTGCCACTAGATGGCGGAGCTGTATAGAGGCTATGCCATTAGAAATTTGAGATTTGACAGGCGTTGTTGTTGTTGAAGTTGTCGTAGTAACTAACGAGAAGTCAAGTCTTTTTGATATGTAATATTTTCTGTTCTGACAATAAAGTTACTCTGCGAACAAAAAGGCCATAATTTCTAACAGGTTATGGGCCCAGTGTTGAGTCAAATCTAGAAAGATCCAGTGGCGTAAAACGTGCTGAAATCAGTAACAAGAAATTGTATTTTTGACTTGTTTTGGAAAATCCAACATGGCGGGATTGTCAAGCGTCCCGGTCCCAATTCTGGAGGCAAACAATTTTAATAACTGGTGGTTTAGGATTCAAACAATTCTAAGACGAGAACTATGCGAGGATATTTTGGAAACAGAGATCAGTACGACGGCAACACAAGCAGAAAAGAAGGAATGGAAAAAGAAAGACACAAAGGCACAGTCAATTATAGTTCAAGGACTGTCTGATAAACATTTGGACATTGTCAAAGATTGTAAAACTGCAAAGCAACAAGTAGAAGCTCTAAAAGCTGTATTTGCCAGGTCAAGTTCATTTACAAAATTGTCAACATGGAGAAGGCTCATAAATCTAAAGTCAGAACCTGATGAAAAGTTAGAAGATCATTTCGTTAAGTTTGACACAGTCATCCGAGAGCTGAAAGAACATGGAACTATTTTAGATGAAAGTGATAGAGTATGCCATTTGTTCTTAACATTACCTCCAAAATATGGTACAACCATAACAGCTCTAGAAACAGTTGACAAGCTGACAATGGATTTTGCAAAAGCTAGATTACTAGATGAAGAACTGAAGTTACAGTCACAAACGTGTCAAAAGTATGATAATGAGACAAGCTTCAAGGCAACCTATAATAAAGGATGCTATAAATGTGGAAGCATGGATCATTTTATTAGGAAATGTCCTAAAAGTACAAGAGGCCAAGGTAGAGGAAGACCAGGGTATCGAGGCACAAGAAGAAGAGGTTACAGTCAACATAATCAGCAGCAGGCAAATAATGCTGACGAGAAACAAATGGAAACTGAAATACAGTTGTATGCAGCCAACTTATGTGATGTCAAAGACGAGTTATACTTTGTTCTTGATTCAGGAGCAAGTAATCATTTTGTGAAGGAAGATGTTGAGAAGGATATGACCGATATAAAATATTTGCCTCAGTATGTAACAATCCAGATAGCCAACGGTGAAAATTTGAAAACTAATAAGAAAGGAATGTTGAAATTTGAATGCCAAGGTCAAAAGGTGTCTATTGAAGCCTTAATAGTACCAAATATGCAGCACAATCTACTTTCTGCATCAAAAATGACAGAAAAGGGATGCAAGATAATTATGGATAAATATAAGATGGAAATAAAAGGAGAAAAGTTTATTTTAAGTACTAAATACTCCAAAGGACTATATATTTTGAAAGCTGACAAAGTGCTTAAGGAAGAAACAACTGGAAAAATTTGTGAATATGGCATCATAGCAAGTGATATGTGGCACAGAAGACTAGGCCATCCTAGTAAAGAAGTTTTAACTGAACTTGGCTTACCAAATCTGACCAAAATTTGTTCGACGTGTGTCGAAGGCAAAGGAACAAGATTACCATTCAAGGAGTCCGAGAGGAGAACCAAAACCATTGGAGATTTAATACACAGTGATGTCTGTGGACCATTTAATCCTGTAGCTTTTGATGGGTCAAGATATTTCCAAACAATAATTGATGACTATTCGCACTTTGTTGTTGTCAAAACATTGAAAACAAAAGATGAAGCCAATCAGAACCTAATAGATTATGTAGAAGAAATTGAAAGACAAAAGGATGTAAAAGTGAAAGCTATGAGACTAGACAATGGCGGTGAATATATTTCAAACAGCTTTAAGTCATACTGTCGAAAAAAAGGTATAATTTTAGAATACACAATCCCTTACAACCCACAAGGAAATGGTACAGCTGAGAGAATGAACAGAACACTGCTAAATAAAATAAGAACAAAATTTATCGACTCTGGAGCTCCGAAAGATTTGTGGAGCGAGGCGCTAAAGTGTTCTGTGTATGAATTGAATCGAATAACTACCAAAAGTCTACCTAAAGGTCAAACACCTGCAAAAATTTTTCATGGAAAAAGTGAGTTGGATAAAATAAAGATATTTGGAAGTCGAGCATGGTATACAGTGTTACCGAAGCAAAATAAATTAGAAAAAAGAGCTGAAAAAGGAGTTCTAGTTGGCTATTGTGGTGGAGGCTATAGACTATGGATTCCAGACAAACGGACAGTGATAAGATCTAGAGACGTACGAGTAGATGAAGGCATCATGGAATATAAAACCTCAAACAATCATGAAATTATGCACAAACCTGCTGAAAATCAGCCTGATCAAATGATTCATGAATTTCCTGAGGAAGAAAAAGAAAGTATACATGAAAACATGAGAGAAATGAGGACTTCATCAAATGATGACCGCTCTTCAAGTTCGAGTGACGATGAGGGAGTTGTATCACAAGAACCAATTGTGACAAGACTCGGCAGAACTGTGAAAGTACCACAAAATCTACAAGATTACGAAATTTACACGGCCTACTGTTTGCTGACCAGAGTAGATCAGGACCCAAAAACCTATAACGAAGCAATCATAACATCTGACTGGCAGCAAGCGATAGATAAAGAATTGAGCTCTCACGAAAAATTAAAAACGTGGCAACCTGCAGAACTACCAGAGGGTCAGATTGCTATTGACACCAGATGGCTCTTCAAAACTAAAGAGGATGGAACGAAGAAAGCTCGATTGGTTGCAAAAGGTTTTCAAGTGCCTTTTAACAATGCAGATGAATTTAGTTATGCACCAGTATGCAGATTATCTACGATAAGAATGCTTTTGTCGGTTTCAGTACAGAAGGATTGGAATTTACACCAAATCGATGTACCGACAGCATTTTTGAATGGAGTAATGGACACCGAAGTTTACATAAAGACACCGGAAGGTTTAAAATCAGAGTCAAAATATCTGAAACTCAATCGTGCACTATATGGGTTGAGAAATGCTCCAAAATGTTGGAACCTGAAATTTGACCAAGTCATGAAACAATTAAATTTCAAACGCTCTGATTATGACTATTGTCTGTACACGAGAAATGATGTTTATCTGGTATTATTTGTGGATGATGGGCTGATTACAGGGACAGAAGATAAAATTCAAGAGCTACTAAGAGACTTGCGAAGAGAATTCAACATTAAAGAGATGACCGAAGTAAAACATTTTCTTGGTATGGAAATCAGTAAAAACGAAAAAGGTTTAAAAGTCACACAAACTAGGATGATATCAAGGCTACTTAAAGAATTTTCAATGATTGAAACAAGAAATGTATCAACACCCATGGAAGTTAATTTTCAAGTTAAAGAAGAAGAGCCTATCATAAATAATGTTCCATACAGAAGATTAATATGTAGTTTGATGTACCTTTCTTTAGTAAGCAGACCAGACATTTCCTACAGTATCTCTTATTTGAGTAGATTCTTGGACAAACCAAGAAAAAGTACATGGGAAGCTGGTAAGCGAATCTTACGTTACCTAAATCATACCAAAGAATATGGTTTACAATTTGAGAAGGGGAACATACAAGAGTTAATGGCTTTATGTGATGCTGATTGGGCAGGAGACCAAGAAACCAGAAAAAGTGTAAGTGGTTTCATATGTTTCCATGCTGGAAACCCAATAGCGTGGCATTCCAGGAAGCAAATGTGTGTTGCACAATCATCAATGGAAGCAGAATATATTTCAGCTGGTATTGCTTCACAGGAACTTGTTAACCTTAAGGGTCTCTTGAGTGAATTCAAAATTTATGAATCAGTGATACTGAAAATTGATAATTTGAGTGCAATATCTCTGATCAAAAATTTTGAAAATTCTAAACGTTCAAAACATATCGATATAAAATATCACTTCATAAAAGACCTGTGTTTGCGAAAAGAAATTATTTTGCAATATATTCCGACAAATGAAAATGTTTCTGATATATTTACAAAACCACTGAATAAAGAAACATTTTTGAGATGTAGGTTAGGTATATTGGGCCAATGAATGTTTGTTATTTTGCAATTTAAATGTTTGTTTATTTTAGTACATTTAAATTGAGAAGGGGTGATAGAAATCCTTTTTATTATAGTTCATGAAACCAGCATTGCCCTCTCGCTTTCATGTATTGTAGCTGTTGTTTGTAACCATGCGAATGGAATCTGTATCAATACAAATTGTAGGGTTCTTTAGACTGCCACTAGATGGCGGAGCTGTATAGAGGCTATGCCATTAGAAATTTGAGATTTGACAGGCGTTGTTGTTGTTGAAGTTGTCGTAGTAACTAACGAGAAGTCAAGTCTTTTTGATATGTAATATTTTCTGTTCTGACAATAAAGTTACTCTGCGAACAAAAAGGCCATAATTTCTAACACAAAAGTCTAGTCATTTGATCACTGTAGCCTTTTCAAAAACTGTTTGGAACTACCTATGTATTCTGAGCCGCTGAATACGAATATTAAATCAAAACGGAGCGCTATTCCTTCGTTCAGACGTTCGGCAGTTTATAGCCTTTTTTTTTCACCAAAAATTCCATCGTAACATACATGTTTTCATTCGTCAGGTGCAGTTTACATATCATTCCACCTTCTCCATTACTTTCTGCTAAAATATAAGCATTTTTCACATTAAAACTAGAATCAAAATTCCGATTATTCTGGTTAGACAAAACACAAGAAGGCGATGATATTATTTTTCCCTTTTTTATTACAACTTTATCGGCAGGGGCACTGATAGTCTTGATGAATCCAGTGAATATTCATTTCTCACACACTCTTCAATACACTTGGGCTGATAATAATAATTTGTTACTGAAATATTGGAATTTGATATCGGAAAAATCTGCGTTTTTCAATAGAAGGATAAATAATGGGTGGGATAGATGAAAGAAATGAGAGGGTGCCTGTGAGTAATGCTTGTCAATGATAAGGATAAAAACTGTTGGTTATTTTTATCTGATAGATATCTTGCATTGAAAAACCGGTCCTTAATAAAATTTCTACGTCAGTATGCATGTGTGTCTGCTGTCTCTCTCACTTGTACCACGGTCTCCGTTCTTTGTAAGAAAATTTCCAACCATTTTGAAATAGAACATAATTCTAATATATATGTTTTCATAAGGCTGCAGAGAATATTTCAGATATACTATCCAAATGAGAATCAAAAGTCTAACATATATGTAGCCAATTCAATAATGAAAAATGTAACAACATATTACTTCATTTTTTAATAAGATTTGTAAAACACTTCTATCAGTCGGTTCTGTCTGATACAAAGCTCTTTAAAAAATTCATGTAGAATAATGAAGTCTCGCGTTTCCAGAACTTCCCTCAAAAGCCAGACATTCTCCTGGAAAAAATGTTCGTGAAGAAATGGTTGTTAACAAACCTATTGCTTGTTCTACCCCTGTTGAACCATCCGATACCAACTCCATTGACAAAGGGGCAATGACAGATGACTCGGACGCCACAATTATTCTGGAAAGCAGTTATGAGAAGCCCAGAATTTCAATTGGCCAGAATATTGTTATCACCCCTGCCAAAGCAACCCCCCCAAGGAAATATGTTAGAAACAACCTGGAGACATCTTGTGGGTCAGATAATACTGGCACTGGATCAAAGAATGGATTACCAAAGATTGATAATTTACCAAAGATTGACAACAAAGAGAAGGAAAGTTCTTGTTCAAATAAACAGCACATTGAAATCAAATGTAAGTCAGATCTATCATCAGGTAATGACAGGAACCAAGGTCAGTCAAAAAGTAGTACCTCAAGTAATGTATCAACTCAGTCACCTATTGAGGTAAGTTCTGCAAGAAACCAGGGCACTCCATTATCTGTTGGGGCTAATTGTGCTGTTTTGAAGGAAAGTGAAACTAATTCTAATATTCCTAACGATGTAAATACTTCTGCGTCGCCCAGTATACCTCAAACTTCCACAAAGCCCAATGAATCAACTCCTTCATCTAGCAAAAGCAAATGGTCAAGTGAAATTTCACCTGAAAGAAATGATGTCAATCGATCTAAAAATGTTTCTGCTCCATCTACAAGTATATATCAAACCCCCAAAAAAAACAAGCTCGATAAATCGCCCAGTTCCTCTCCTAGCAAAAGGCTCAAAACTCCGAGTCCAAAAAAAGAACGACAAATGAACCTTGGGTACTTGAGGGTGTTTGAAGAAATGTTCTCGTCTGTCTGTGAAGCACCACATCTTCGAAATCTTATTGTAGAAGAAATACCATTACTGAGGATGATAACAACTTCAGATCCAAAGTACTTTTATGTGATTTTGAAACTTTATACTTGGTTGCCGAAGCGCTACAATATATTCAAATTTTGTGAGAAAATTTTAGTCAACATGGAAGACAAAGAAGTTGTCACGCTGTACACATTTCTGCAGGAAAAGGGTATTGTTGACGTGGGTAAGTGTAATGAGGAAGTCATGCAGCATCAACTCTCATCTTCACTGCCACTTCCACTTTCACCATACAATACTGTATACTTTGCTTTACTGAAAATTAATAGTTCATCTTTGAAATCAGATGTGAAGATGAGAGCTAATGTTACATAAATTCACTTTATGAGGTGCTAAATTATTTTTCTAATGCATTATTTTATTTAGAATGTGATTCGCTTGTTACTCATCAAGCCTTTCATCACACCTTAATTCATCAATGCAATTTTTTGCTGCAACTCGAGAAACTTGCATTCTTGCAAATTTTTCGAGTTGCGTGAAATGGAGCATCTTTCATTTCGTTCGACATGGTTGTTTTGGTGTTGAATATGTAGCCATCTCAATTATGTGATGGCTCCATTATGAAAAAATGCAAACTCCGTTTATTTTAATTGTTTTTTGAAACTGAAGAAATTAAAAAAGTAATAAGGTAAATTTGCTGCAATGAAAACAAATGGAAATAAATGAAATAAGAAATCGTGATATTGTCTGCATTTATTTTGGTAGTACTTTTTTGATGTTGGCATTGAGAGAAAATTATCCAAATGCAGCAATTGACAGATAGATGACACTTCTCGCAACAACTTGTGTATTTTTTTTTAATAATATCCTAGTTGAGATTTGGCTGTATTGATAGTGATGTCTAAAGTTCTTGATAATGACTCCAGCATAGTAGTCGAAACGTCGGACAGTTCAACATTTTGCACACAGATTAATTCTCGAAAAGACTATTTTCTCCAATCATCAATAATTCCTCAAAATGCGTCCCAATCAGAAGTATCTGGTCCTGTTCAGTGCATACTTTTTTGTATTTTCCTTGTAGGACACTGTTATGAGTGCCCTCAGGGTTCGCTAATCATCTCAAGGCCCTAACCAGGCATTAAAGTTTTTTGTGTCTAGGAATTATCACCGAACGTTATCCCGCTTCGCATGTCTACCCGTCTTTGATTATCTCCTCCCTCGATCATTAGCATAATACAGTTTTGTACTAACCATTTTCACTTGAATAAAGGAACGTACTTCTTTTCATATTCATCCGGTATTGTTTTTGATCTATTTCATCTCATATTTCCAGACTTCAGGAAGGAAGATGTCTGTGCACTCCTGAATGATCTAGACCTGGCTTCAGTGAGAAGGATATGTGAGAAATTCAAACTGAAAAAAACATTGAGCAGTAAGAATGCTATGATAAATGCCCTCTCGAAATTTTGTAGAACCCAGTCAACTCTAACTTTTGCGAAATCTGCGAAGGATTTGATTCTAGACGAAATTGTGCTCGAGATGGGAAATTGTGTTAAGCTGAATGATTCAGTTCGAGATGCTTTTTATAAGGCATTTCTTTTGGGAACATTCACGAATCCATCTCTTTCTGATGTACATGACTTTTTTAGGATTATGATGGTGACCAAACCTGCATTTCCCGAATATAGGATTGAAGACCATGTAATATTTTACTCCAGACAGGAATTCAGTAGGTAATATCAGAGTTGGTAGAAAATACTATATCAGTTTCGATTTATGATTTTTTTGTCCAGGTACGCCACAGCCAGAAGACTCAGAGATGGTTTAGAAGAAGCACAAAAAAATCACAACCATATTTTAGTGTTTCAAATATCGGAAACGGTGTTCAGTGCCTTGAAAGAGTTGGGTGATACGTAAGTTTCATTAACTTCCCACACTTCATTTTATCACAGTGAAAATTCGAGAGTTGAACATAAAAGGCACTATCCGACAACGTTTGTATACTTATGTGTACCGAGTAATAAAAACAAGGCCAATCCGTCACACACACGTTCATCACACATTAATATATTTGGACAGTAATGGGGGTACACGGTGACTCAATATCTAGCTATCATAAATCATTACACAAAGGATAAACTACTAATATTATCGGAAGCATTTGATATTACATGGAGAACTGCCTCGAAAGGCCCTGTTCCTCTCCATCTTTGTAGATGCGCAGTAGCGCAAGGCGGAAATACTTTCCACGGGACATTCGAACAGTACGTATATAGGCATTCTACGTTTCATGACCTCAGATATGTGACTGAACTCGACTAAACCTACTCCATCTCTATTGCCTTTGATTCCAGAATAGGAACATATATTTACACTTTGTATGTATTTTGAACTCCTAAATTACATACAAAGTTTAACTAAAGCACTTTTGTGCCCAAAATTGTATTTTAACACTTTTAAATATTAAAATGATAATTAATGTTGTGTTACGATTTATCCCTTGGAAAATCTCAATTCTGACACCACTGTTACAATATTCCTCTGGGTTCGTCGATTAAAACACCAAACAACACTAAACTCCTTTTATTTTAACTCGCTATCACAATACAATACAACACAATCACTTAAATCGCTCTGATAACTTTCCAATGTTCGCCACTAAACTCTCTGTACTAATAATTCTACACCTTCGCACTAAGCAATAACAAAACTCTTTCCACTTAGCTCTACTAAACTCGCTCCACTAAGCTCTGAATACAAATTCCCCCTTCGCGGCGAAGCCTGCCCGTATATATATCTGCGTGCCAATCGAGAATCGTCGAGAGAAGCCCCGATGACGCGTCTCGAATTCTCCAGACGGATCACAGTTCTTGGAAAATGACGACGCTACGGCGCGATCTTTCGCCGTGCGTTTACGATATGGTCAGGGCCGGCGCTAGGACGTAACATTATCCCCCTCTCAATTTTGATCGTCCCGATCAAATAACATCTCTTCATTCCCATTGTAACATTTTAGTCTCTCCAGGTGTACGACTTTCATTTTTGTTCTAGGCTTGCGTTGAAAACTGTACACCACATCTTTCATCCTACGACGGGGGTTATACAGCCACACTCGATCTTCTTCTTGAAATCCGCCAGTATTTGCCTTCCGATAGTGCCGCGCCTTCCTCCTATCAATGCACTCTAGCATCTCTTGTTTCTTAGGGAATGGAACTCTTCTTGATGGTTGTTGAATCAAGTGCACTTGGTCACTGTTGACTTCTTGTTTGACCAAGTCAGCCCTTCCAGTTGTTTTCCTCTCGGAGATGTCACTTGTACCTCCAACGCGACACCTGGCGGCTCTCACAAGGACGGGTGGTTTTGTCTTCACCTGGGCTTGTCCGAAATCCGATGGCTGGACGCTGCATTCAGGGACACTATTCTCTATTACATCCATTTTATTCAATTTCCCTGGAATGGTGAGGCTCGCAGATGTTCTTTTAAGCCTGTTAACATTGATGACCCTCGGTGACCTTGACCTCGCAGGTGATTGCGAACTTGTCGGCGTCCAGGCAGGTGAGTTGGATTTTGGTGGCATTCTCACCTTGCAATCTTTCATGAAATGCCCTGATCTTCCACATCTGTAACATTTTCTCTGTGGCATTCTCTCTCTACAGTCTTTAATAAAATGTCCCGGCCTCCTACATCTATAGCAAATCCTCTGCGGCATCTTCACCCAACAGTCTTTGATAAGGTGTCCCAGTTTCCCACATCGGTAGCACGTTCTCTTCTTCTGGGTGCTCATTCCACTTATCAACGATTTGATCTCCTCCAGAAATTTCTCAAATGAACCACTTGTTGCGCCAGATCTATGTTCAGGATCGTCAATTGTTACCGCTCGCACTTTCGGCCTTGAGATGTTGAAGGCCGCCTCCACTTCTAGCGAACGTACCAAGGCATCGCTACTCCTTTTGAAACTTGTAAGCCGCAGAGTTCTCTGGATTTCTGGGTCTCTGAGTCCGTCAATAAATATCTGCACTGCTAGTTGCTCCTTGAAATCTCCGGGCGCTTCTGGATATGCCAGCTGGATTAGGCGTCGAACATCTGTCTCAAATTCTTGCAGACTCTCACTTGATTTTTGTGTGCGAGTCTTCAGTTGTGCCCGGTATAGCTGTTCTCGGTGTTGATCGCCATACCTCAATTCTAATGCAGAAATCAGGTCCTCGTATTTCTTTTGCTGTTCTATGGGTATCGTCTGTAATATACCCAAGGCTGACCCTCTCAAAGCTACTATTAGTGCCGTAGCTTTTTCTTCGTCGCCCCATCCATTAGTTTCTGCCGCAGCCTCAAATTGTCGACGGTACATGGACCAAGACGACTGACCATCAAAAGTCGGTGGTTTCACGGAAATTCCTGACGTGGCAACACTGTCTCGGCGATCTCGGTTCTTGAGAAGAGCTATCTGTTTTTCTAGACCTCTAATTTCATTTCTCATCTCATTTCTCATCTCCTCCCGCACTCCATCCACTTTCTTATTGACATCTTCCTTCAGTTCTACCTTTAGGTCTTCTTTCAGTTCTACCTTTAGGCCTTCTTTCAGTTCTTCCATTTGGACTTTGGTTTCATGTGAAACATGCTCGAAGAACTTTTCCTGATTTTCTAGAACTTTCTGGAAGTCTTCTTTTTGTTGTTTTTCTATTTGCTCTAATTCATTCTTTTGTTGTTCTAGAATTTTCTGGAGGTCTTCTCGTTCTTTTCTCTGTTGTTCTAGAATCCTCTGGAGAGCTTCTTCCCGTTCTTTCTTTTCATTTTCGAGAATTTTCTGGAGTGCTTCTTCTCGAACTTTCTTTTCATCTTCTCGTTCTTTCTTTTCATTTTCGAGAATTTTCCGGAGTACTTCTTCTCGTTCTTTCTTTTCAATTTCTTTTTCCTCCAGCCGTCGCTTTTCATCTTCCAGTCGTCGTCTTTCCAAATCCGCAAATTGGTTTTGGATGAATTTCATCATGTCCTCCATCGTCTCGTAAGATGTACTTCTCGTATTCACCATCAATTGTTGTTATTTACCAGCAAAAATCCCACTTCTGACACCACTGTTACGATTTATCCCTTGGAAAATCTCAATTCTGACACCACTGTTACAATATTCCTCTGGGTTCGTCGATTAAAACACCAAACAACACTAAACTCCTTTTATTTTAACTCGCTATCACAATACAATACAACACAATCACTTAAATCGCTCTGATAACTTTCCAATGTTCGCCACTAAACTCTCTGTACTAATAATTCTACACCTTCGCACTAAGCAATAACAAAACTCTTTCCACTTAGCTCTACTAAACTCGCTCCACTAAGCTCTGAATACAAATTCCCCCTTCGCGGCGAAGCCTGCCCGTATATATATATCTGCGTGCCAATCGAGAATCGTCGAGAGAAGCCCCGATGACGCGTCTCGAATTCTCCAGACGGATCACAGTTCTTGGAAAATGACGACGCTACGGCGCGATCTTTCGCCGTGCGTTTACGATATGGTCAGGGCCGGCGCTAGGACGTAACAGTTGTAAGAAAAATAAAATTCATCATGTGATTAGAGAAAACTCGGATAATGCAGTGTTCGCATTTTTTATGGATCAAAACTTCTTGCCCATTTGTATTATTGAAATTCATAAATAAATGTTAATTGTGTAATGAATCATTGTGTAGGTATCAACCTAATACTTTTCTTGACTGTTCGACTGCCAAGGCAAATCAAAATTGCTTATTTAAACATTATAGGCTGTGTTGTGAAACGATATTCTACAATGGTAGTTCAAAGAAGCATAGAGTTACTGATCCTTTGAAGTGAAATATCAAGTTCAATTTCGATATTACTCAAACACTAAACCAACCTGGTGTTTTGGGAGGTTGATGTAGAAATTTGGTTATTATCATTATTGAAATGAAGTATATTCCTTTCCAAGATTAATCTCACTGAATAACAATTATACCTCGGCCGCAATGAGGACCAAATATTATTTCAATGTAGTGTAGCAGTTTATGGTCGTTTGTTTGACCAATACCATTGCAGATTCCAACAATCCACGAGGCAATCACACTCTGATCATTATTTCAGTGCGCTGAATCTTGAATTGGAATATACTACAGGTTATTTTTACATCTGTAAACGAGTAGGCCCAAAGCCAAAATATTAACCCTCCACTAGGGCTCTATAATGCTTTGTTGGTTCCATCAAATGATGGAATGCCTCCAGAAAAATACCAAATGAGAATCCTCCAAGACCTGATGAACATGTCTAGCAACCCGAAGTTGAACAACTGTCATTTAGACGTTCAGAAAGAGTTTCATCGGCCTTTTAATAATTTCATTATTTGATCCCATGTCTTATAAACTGTTAATTCTGAGTTCAATTCTTGGTTTCCATGTATTTCGTGTCATATTTTATTATTTTTAATATCCCCAAGGATTTCCACCTGTTAAGATTGAAGAGAGCTGTCAGTTGCTTTCGAAGAATAAAATGACATATCAGTTCAATTAATCAATGCGGGCATTTTTTAAATATAAAACTACTCAACGACTCCCAACACCTTGCTTGGCATGATGAGTTATTTTCAAATCCATTTTTAGCATTGTTTGTATTTGGATGCCCTACTTGAAAAATTGAATAAAGACTTGGTGAAATGGTGTTATCCATCA
The DNA here is from genome assembly GCA_032362365.1 of Zygogramma bicolorata. NCBI lineage: Eukaryota > Metazoa > Arthropoda > Insecta > Coleoptera > Chrysomelidae > Zygogramma > Zygogramma bicolorata. Next base: position 330,213 of record JAVJAQ010002051.1, read on the forward strand.
AAGAAATGAATAATTTTTACATTCCAGCCATGAAAATGATGATGATAGATACCGGGACGTGCCACACTTGAAGAGATTCACTGCAGAGTCGGTGTATCTTAATGTCTTGACTAGGTCCTGTGAAGATCTCAGAACCAAATATCCCATAAAGGTGAAAGTGTGGCTCGAATTCCTCATAAAGACATTTCCGCTTTCTCATCGTTCTGGTGAATGGTATCGCCAACTCACGTGGTTGTATATGAGATATATTAAGCCTGTGGATTATGTCCATTCCGCCAAGCTTCTTATCGAAGTTTTACGAGAGAAACGTGATTGTCTTTCGGATGTGATGCTTCAAAAGTTGGGGGAAAGAGGGGAGCAGCTCAAAGTCGGTAAAAAATATAAAATCGATCAGCTCTACCATGATACGATTGCGGAACTAGTACCATATCCTATCAAGTTGGAGGATTTCCCACAAAGTTCCGTTGATGCCAGGGCTATAAGGAGGTAAGGCAAAGTCAACAGATATTGTGAATATAGGTCAGTTATTTATGTTTGATGCCTGTGTACTTTGAACATTTTCAATTTTTGTCTTAATCACTGTCTTAGTTTTAGTCATAATTTAATAATTGGAACTACCGAGTCATATGCGCCTGTTTATACACACTGATCTTAGGCGTGAATTTTGATCTGAAACATTACCTTGAAACTCGATTTTTCATTTTTGGGATTATTTTCAATATAATGCGAATTGTCAGCAAGCACAAGCATCAGATTGATAGGTTGTTGTGTTGCATATTCTACCAGAAAAAATTCAATATTAATGGACAAACATTTTGTCAGTTGGAATTGACATGTTTTTTACGGAACTTCAGTCTAATTCAAGGACCAGCTCAGTCATAAGTGAAAAGTAGGAAAGAAACAATAGTCGATCCAAAACTATTTCCAGTTCACAGAAAAATCTCTTTGTATAAAGTTTAAAGTTGAGTTATGTAGGTTCCAGGTGTTCAGTAGAATTTATGAGCAATGCTGTTAGTTGAGGTTCATAGGTATTCAGTCTCAAACTGCTACGTAGATATCATTCTGAATTATTTCATGTGGCACCCCATATGCGATAGTTATTATTGAGATTTCAAGAGCTACCTTTTTTGAAGAAATCAAACCTTTCAAAGAATTCTGAAATCCACGCTGGGGTCCGTTCAAGTATTACGTAAGCATTTATTACAATTATTTACCCCCCTTGTCAACAAAAGTAAGCAAAGCTCTCACCCCCTCCCCCCATGCTTACGTAAACATTTTTCAATTTAAAATGTATATTTTTATCCAATAATTTTAATTTAAAAAAAAATTAAAATAGATTTAGGATAGAGATTTGATTTTAGTGATACAGTATTCAACATAGAATAAGGGACAAAAATATTATAATCTTCCGATCTAGTTCCTTGTCGGACTTTGCTTATAATTTATAATTTCGCCTCACTTCGTTAACTAACTTTTGTACATTTTGTACTGTACTTGTATAAAGATTTTTTAAACTTTCAAACAATTTTGACTTGGATTTGTCTATTTGAAACGACATCCTATTAAAACTTTAAACTTTAGCTAATGGAATCAACAGTAACACAAATGTTTACTTGCTTTGCTGTGCTTACAGTACGTCTACTCGCTATAGTATCCACTATCCAAACGAAACAATACACTGACACAGGAAATTTAGACAACTGAACAGCTCGCCGTAATTCCCCTAATTGGTTCTAAAGAAGTGCCTGAACGTATGCGTTTATATTTGCGGAAATCCCCGAAAATGCGTTTCGTTTTCAATCATAGACAATGTGAGGGTTGCCATTAATGTAAAGAAGTAAATAACTACCGATGACGTAATCATCAGCTAGACTCCCCTACCCCCCATGTCATCCAAAATAAGCAAAACAAAGACCCCCCACCCCCCATAATGCTTACGTAATACTTGAACGGCCCCCTGCCTCAAGTTATTATTTTTTCTGTATTCAATAGTGCTAGATAGAGGAAAATAGATGTAGAATTTGTAAGTGGAGGTAAAAAGATAATGATTTCGAAAAATTTTATAAAAATAGATATTATGGTAAAAAATGACGTTACCTACTGAGATTTACAACAATATTACGCAGAAAAAACAATAAAAATGATAATATTTCAACACCGGAAAACAATCAATGGAAGTGAGAACAAAATATAACGAAAGATATCTTTAAAACAAGTAGTGTGAACTCGCGGCGTTTCGATGGTCAGTATTTGTATCGTCTTTCGGCTGGATTGGTGCGAAACTCCTGTCCGATGGTTTTCTCGCATTACGAATTAACCACGCGTGTTTGACTGAACGTGTTATTATTCAGTATATAATCTTTTTTCCGCCTTGTATTTTTTCAGTGAGGAACTGGGTAAGAAGCGAAAGTATCTCGTCCATGATTCTGATGGCGCTAGAAAATATTTGTCAGTCGAAAATATCGCTTTAGAATACTACACTGTAAGATGCGGGTACACGGATGGAATTCACTGCGAGGGATCACTGATCAGAGCAACATTCACTCTTTTTTTCTGGGATCTGATATATCTCCCAGAAATATTGGTGCCGGCCACTTTTTTATCGAAATATCAGGAGGTACCGTTGGATATGATGACGTCGTACTTTTACACCAATAGGAAGGATGCGATCGATAAGCGGCTTCGCGATATATATTCTGAATGGTCAGACTCAAAACTGATGGAGTTTGTCAAAAATAATTTCGAAATGCATTCGCATGAAAGAGGGTTGTGCGAGCCAGGACTATACATCAAAGATGCAGAAATGTTGGAGACCCTCGTCAGTTGTATTGGAAGAAAAGTCTTATCGAAGATTTACGAACGCTTGGTCAAGAATATCAGGGAGTATTCAAGCGGGATGCCTGATTTGTTAGTGTGGAATATTGAAGAAAAAAAGGTAGGGTAGTAACGTATGACTTAGGCCAGAATTCACCAAAAGCGATAACTAAGTTGAAAGTGGCGAAGAATCATGCATTTTCCCTCATATTCTTCTAGGGCAACGTTTAAAATCAGTTTTCGTTTTTGGTGAATTAGTAATTATCAGACTAATTTTAAGTTTTTTCTCACATTAGATAGATAGATACAGCTTATCCAATCCATCTTGGCACAGAACTAATAACATATATGCCCAGCAAACTTTGTGAAGTATACTTAGATGAAAAAACAACTATTATATGTGTTCACTGGGTTAAAATTCATTCCTAGAAGGTGTTTTTTCTCTCGTTATAGTCTACACTGCCAGTGTGCAACTGGAAAAGTATCCGAGTTTGTGCCACGATGGATTGGACAAGCTGTACAATATTATTTGTGTTAATTTGAAAGTTGTAAACATAGCTCCTCTAGCTCATATGTATTTGACAAACACTTCCACAATGAGCTACCACATAATATAGCTTTCCGATATGAACAAATCAAAACTTCATTTTTTTACACAATCATAAAAAAAGGACTTCGGTAAATAGCCTATTGACTTCAAATTGTTCAATTCGGTAAAGATCGTTATTATTCTTATCAGATATCATCATGCAATTTCAGGGCAAGGAATGAATATATAATAATGTGATTTCAAAACCAATATTAATGAATGAATATTGATTTTCTCAATTTTCAGAGCAAGTTCGTTGAAGTGAAAGGCGAATCAGACCGACTATCTGTGAAACAAAAGTTGTGGCTAAAATACTTGGAATCTGTAGGAGCCAACATAGAAGTGTGCATGGTACATTGTAAGCAATTTGCAAAAATATTAAATGAACAAATGTTAATTGAGATTTCATTTCAGCTATGGGCTCCAAAAGAAAGAATAAACTCAAGTCTGTGACTACATCAAACACCGAAAATACGATTACTCCCCCATCTACTCCAGAGAAAAAAAAAGTTGGATCTGAGACAAAAATCTGACTTTCTCAAAATGAAAAATCGGGGCTCCATAGAGAAACGAAGAAATTTCTCAGAAAACCCATTGAAAATACTGACTCCGAATCATAGTTGTCATCATTTGCATGCTATTATTTAGCCTAAGAATGATACCAAATAAGGTACCATTTTAGCACCAAAGGTGTCATTGGATGTGTTCAACTACATCTTTTTACATACAGGGTATATTATAACATTTTTGGGGTCTATTTTTCCTTGGAGTATTTTCGGTTGAATTGTCGACAAAAGTCGATTTTTTATTTCGATGACGTATATTTTGTTATTAATAGTCTACTTCGAAATTATAATCCTACACCTGAAGAGAGCAAAAATTCAAATAATGTGTGATATTGAATAATAGCTCATCGGTTTGTAGGTGTAGACTATTCTACTTTTGATAATGCTTTCCACATACTGAGCGGATGTTAGAGGTCAGAAAAATTCTACTGAAAATTAATAGAGATTAATTATCCTCACTAATTTCAAATCAGTTCAACTCGACGCACGTTCAGCTAACCAACTTACCATTTCCAGAAAAAAAATGTAATTAGCTTTCAAACCAGAGTTGGTGTTATCACAGACTAAGGAATAGGAACTACCTGCAAAAGTTCTCACTATTGATTCTAGAGGAGGAATTATACAGGTGATGCTTAATTTTATTTCCTCAGGAAGACTTTCGCAGGTGGTTATAAATAACACCAACGCTAGTTTGAAAAATATTGTCTTCACATGAAGATACTAACTTGGTTAGCTACGTGCGCGTCGAGTACGAGTCATTTTAATTTTGGTGTTAAGATAATTGATCTCTGTTAGAAAGTTTTGTGCTTGGCTAATATAGGTCTATTGGAAAAGAATTCTGCCTCATATTGTTGGAAAACAGTCATAGTTTTCATGAGCCTTGATTTATCAAAATTATTCTTGTTTGTTATACAGTTCAATAGGTGCTGGGCCTGGTTTGAACTCAACTTCGAACATTCATAACTCCGCAACAGATCAAATGATTGGAAAACCTTTCGTTCGATAGATCACATAACGCCTTATATTAGTTTCTGTAGGTTGTGCCACAAGTGGTTTTTGACTTCAGGCCAGAGAGCTGTAAAAACAGTTCGACCTTTCTCTTCTGTTGAATAATATAGGATTCTGTTAGTCGACTCAACTTTCCAATTATGATTCGATTGAAATGTGGCTGTGTTAGTAATAATTTTGTTATTTTTAGAAGTACTATTGTTGGGTCGATTTAGGAAAGGGATTCACATATGGCCAAAGCACACTGATTTATCTTTTTTATTTATATTATTCCATTTGGGACCAAATTGGTTCAACTGCTCCTCAAATTTGACATTGAGTGAATGTGGAAATTATTACTTTAATGTTATCTACATCTAAAAATTTGATTTTACCCAAAGAAATACTATTCATTTGTTATACTTTTATATATTAAACATATTTAGAGATGTTGGAACTATATATTTTTATAGTCGGTAATATATTTTATTCCTAAACAACTTGTATTCATTTTTTGTTTAGAAAAAATGTAATGTACTACAAGAAATTTTAGTATTCTAACTTGATGCTTACAAAAACTTTCTACCTAGTAGTATCTTAGCGACACCTCTTGGTTCACACGATACATCTTGTTTCGTATTATAACCTGAAAATTGAAAAATTCACAAATACAAGAGAATATTGCCGTAAGAAACTCCAAGCAAAAATGAATCTATAACACACTACCTACTAGGACTTTTTGACAGCAAAATTAATAGAGGTGCGCCTCTCGTCGGCCGGGAAGACGCTATCGACTTTTTTGGGGTCTTCTATTAGGTCTCTCAATTCTCTATCCAGCGCAGGTTTGTTTTCAAGAATTGGACCAGCCGTTATCGAGTTATCACCACATATTTCAGTTTTGGTAATCTTCAAACTTACGTAAAATCATAAATTCTATCAGTGATTTGAATCAAAAATTATTTCATTTCAATAATCTCCAATCAATCTTCGGCATAATTTTGAAACTGATTCGGTATTTTTGGTTTTCACTTCCAAAAATCTGGACTTTCTTATCACAGTTAACTTTGGTAATAACTCGGGAACGGCTAGTCCGATTCTCAACAGTAAGTCGGTGTTGGATAGAGGATTTGAAGACATATCAAACGCAATATGAAACGTTCTCTCTTTCTTTAAAAGAGGTTAATAGCGCAGTCACATCTGCGAGTGGCGTCACTGAATTGAAATTGAGTAAAATTGAAATATGAAGTGTTGAAAATATGCCTTTTTATGTGAATTTTGATATCCAGTGCCATTCAGAAGTCAAGAGGGGCGGGGGACTTTTAACGTCTGCAGTGTACACGCATTCCTCATACACTCATCAAATAAGCTTGGTCTGATAACAATAATTTGTTTTTGGAAATATGTTAGTGAAATTTTTGTAGGGAGTGTACATATGGTGTGCATGCGTTGTGTAGCACGATCTTTGTTTTTAATTCGTATCTAAGAGACAGTGAAATTAGTTAAGCTGTACTTATTTATTACCAACTCCGGTCCGATGTTGCCCCAAGAATCGGATCGGTGCGGGACCTTGGAAAGGGGTGAGCACGCACATGTCGAACATACTTTTGGCTTCAGCTTGATACACTCACCAATCGCGTTTCAAACAATGTCTCGGATGGTCCCATACGCAAAATGCTTCACAATTTTAGCAACTGCGATTTATCTATGGTGGCACTTTGTTCAGAAGAAGATGGAGGAAAGCAAAAACTTCTGCCGCAGATTTAGGTACAAGCTGTTTGGAAAAGAATATCTACAGAAAGGAGCATTTTCCACACTTTCCACCTGTTAGAACTCAAGCTCCAAGAATATTTGTCTGAGAAGAGACATATTTCAGAAGACTATTAACTTCAAGTTATCTTTTCCCTTTGCTGATGAAGACACTCACGAGTGCGCCCAGAAGGCAGAATAACCTTGTGCGTGCAAGGGTCTGCTAATTATTTTGGGTGTCGAAGCGCTCTGGGGGGGGTCTTACCGAATTTCACGGTAGCGCATTTGCTATCTCAACTGTAGGAAAACCCGCAGTGCTGGAGGGTCGGTTGGTGCATTCAATCCAGATATACCACCTATCAGGATTGGTACCAAAAAAGTTCTGCCCCGACTGCGGTTCCAACGAGCAGAGAAGTAGCCAAATTGAATATCAGGACTGCGCCTCAGACTCCATAGTCACACTTATCGACAGGACACCGTTCGACAGTTTTTTTGAGGTGAGATACTAATTTACTTTTCTGATATAGTATTTTACCTGATCTGGTCACATAAGACTGAGTACTGGATACTTTCTCACTTCTTAAATCTGGTTTTATAGCCGAAATTTTTTCATATTGTTGAAAAACCAGTAAATAACATCGCGAGAAACTCAAAAGAAAATAATAAACGGGAGGCATCCCGCAGTCGGAAACGATTATACTGCACGAGAGCTGAGAGAGCTTGCTCAATATGCTCGCTCAGTGAATAAATGGACACCTATATATAAGCTCGGAGAGCTCAATTTGTAATAAACGAACGGCTTTGAGCAAAGTGAGCGCTCAGAGCCTAAAAATCGAACTTAGCTACTGTTATAAACTGAAAACACTGCACCAAAACCCTTCCAATACCAACTAATTTTCTAGCTTTTCTGGCATTATTTCGAGACATTTGAATATGAATGAATATTCGCCAAATATATTTCAAATACCACAATTTACCTGAAAAAAAAAAGGTACATATACGTTTAAAAAGGCACGGCTTCCAACACTGAGGTTATTGTTGTTACTAGGTTTGATGGGCATCGCCACTGAGGTTATGTTACACGCCCCTAAAGTCGTAAAGCTCCAAACTCGTTCGTTTTTATATCTAGCTACATGCGGTCCGTGATTAGTCGATTTCCGCTCCGTCTCTACTTGTTCTACTCATCCATGAATAAACAAACAGCTTTACTTACATCTGTCGTCTGTCCACAGTGTCCACCAAGGACAGTAAACTATTATAGAGGATGGCCAATTCCCTATACTGCAATGTTATCCTGTCAACTGACGTCACCACGATTCCTTCCTGTAGTTTATATGTACATTTCGTGATGCAGTGGAACTAATATGATGAAGATTGAGACTACTGGTACCATCAGTCGTTAACTTTCATAGCGACTTGTTTTAGTTGCAGATGATGTGAAATTGATTGTCTCTTCTTCCGGTGTTTCTACCCAATGTAGACATACGAAATGCATTTTATTTAGGATAGGTGTCTGATGAGTACTTGAAAAGGATAATAATAACTTTATACAAAAGTTTACTGTGCAGGTGAATAAATTCAATTGACAACGAAAATTCATGCTTCCATCCTCAGATGTTATACCGCAGTTGGATTTCAAATTATCAATCAACTTGAGTTGTTCAATTTCAGGCATTCTGTATTGAAGGGGCAGTTGGTTTTCGGGGAAAAATCTCTTCTTTTCCATGAAGAATGCTTCCTTCACAGTGTAATCCTAATATAGGTATAATGAGTATTTTCATTTCATACTACTTAATGACAAGAATTCATAACAATTGAACGATCAAACGAACTTACCTGAAGTTCGATCGTAATTATATGAAGCTCCTCGTCCGAACAGATCACTTGGTAGTAGACTTCTCTATGCTTGTGCCACAAGGTTCAAAGAAATAAAGAAGAAGATTCGCACTTCACAATGTTCCATCAATTCTCCTGCGCCCTCATTAAGTTCAAAGATAAAAAAGTGCGACAATACTGGGACTATTTGAATTTTTTTTTTTTTTTTTTTGTCAATAGGAGGTGGGATGGGAGTGATCTGTTCGGACGAGGAGCTTCATATAATTACGATCGAACTTCAGGTAAGTTCGTTTGATCGTTCAATTATATTTCAGCTCCTCGTCCTCCAGATCACTTGGTAGATGTTTAAAGTACTCGCACTTTTTTATAGTCAACGGTAATCCTATATTCTCCACTGATTGATTCAATTGATTGATATCTGTTTATTTAATGAAAAAACTGTAATACACTCAAGAAGGTCATCTTCATATTTTTCCTCTAGGGGTTGAAGAAAAAATTACTTCTCGTAAAGAATGCAAAATCTAATTTTATTTTCCTTTTAATATGGTTGTAGCAAATTCTGAATATTTATTCTCCAAGGGAGTGTTATAAAATTTGGCAAACGTCGACGAATTTTTACTCCAACCAGCTGTCTTTCTGATGTTTTCCAACATGATGCCATTTCTAAATGCAGCTGACGACGCCGCATGGCGTGTAGAATACGCTCCGAAAATCTTGACGTTGATCCCCGCCTCCTTGAGGGTCATCTTGATCCAACGGCTTAGGCTGGATTCAGACAGATCCGAAATCTGATCGTACGACGATCAGATAGCATTCTGATTGGTCTAAATTAGTCTAAATTTGAATTTAAACCAATCAGAAAGCTATATGATCGTCGTACGATTGGATTTCGGATCTGTCTGAATCCAGCTTTAGAGTCTGAGTGGAGACTGTCATGTGTGGTTTCCTTATGGGTGGAATAGATAATCTTGTGCATTTCCTCTGAATTCCGCAGTCCTTTCCAAATATGCTAGTAGCACTGAAGCAACACATATCCTTGGATTGGCTGTAAAAAAGGGGATTTGTAAGCATGGTTGCATATTTCTAACCGATGTCACTTTGATGTGGTCAGATATCAAAATCTGGATTTCGCTTGTGGAAATAATTATATTTTCTACTCTAATTAGAGTTAGAGTCTGCATGCGATGGGCAGTTATTAATGCTAGGAGCGTAACAAGCTTGCGAGTTAATTTATCTAAGGAGAGCTCAGAGTTGGGATACCATTTGCTCAAATAGTTGATCACCAGTTGAGGGTCCCAAATTGCATTATATCTTCTAGCTGGCGGTCTAAGTCTTGATATTCCCCTGATGAATCTACAAACTTCTGGATTCTTGCCAACTTCCCCTGGTAGGATGAGCGAGAGGGCCGATCTATAGGTGTTGAATGTTGCGTATTTTACCTCTTTTTCTTGAAATTGTTTCTGCAGAAAACTTATCAATTCTGGTATGCTGGCTTTCAAAAATTCTATTTTATTAATCTTGCAAAAATTCCACCATGCTTTGTAGGCCCCTTCATATTGCTTCAAGGTGTTTGCTGATAAAGATTCCAGCATGGTTGAAATTCCACTTGCTGGTATGTTCTTACTTAAAAAAGCTTGCCGCACAATCTCCCGGCAACCAGGGAAGTCCGATATGGGAGTGGGTTGGTCTGGCTGGAAGGAGGAATTAATAAGTTATTAGTGTCTTCTAACTTTATTGGATCTCCTAGTAATAATTTGTGGAAGAGGGGATACCAGGGTTGCCCTTCCCAATTGGGAACTACCAATATGCCCGTGGCCTTATCAGCTATTATCTTATTAATAGTTCGCAATATTAATGAAAAAGGAGGAAATGCGTAGAAAAAGAAATTAGACCAGCATAAACTAAAGGCATCAACCGCAAAGGAATAGGGGTCTGGTCTCCACGAGACATATTTCTCACATTTTGCATTGGTGTTTGATGCAAAAAGATCGATTTCAGGGGTCCCCAAGAAACTCTGAATCTTTAAGAAATACTTCTAATCGATTTCCCACTCCGTTTCTGTTGGGGAGACGCGCGATTCTTGATCAGCAAGATTTTCTTTGCTGTTGATATATGACGCATATAGCCATATGTCTCTCTCTTCGCACCACTGCCAAATTCTTCTAGAAAGTTCATTTAGCAAGGGATAACGAATACTACCCATCCTATTAACATACGATAAGGCTGTAGTATTGTCTACCCTGAGTAGAATATTGCATGAATTATACTCTTTTGCTTTAGCAAAACACAGAATTCCATAGTAAACACCTAGAAGTTCCAGATAGTTTATATGTTCCTTCTTCTCCCGTAAAGACCAGAAACCGTGTGTCTTTTGTCCACTGCAATATGCTCCCCAACCTGTCAGGCTAGAATCTGTGAAAATTTCTAGTGCAAAAGAATCCTGCCTTATATTATTGGAAGATGTTTTAATGTTATTCTTCCACCACCTGAAATCCTTTAAAATATCAGTAGTTATACACATACATTTGTCAAATTTTTGGCTATTCTTATACAAGGCTATGTACTTAGCTCTTTCCAGTTGTTTTGTGTACAACCACCCATATTTTACGCCAGGGCAGGCCGAAACTAGGAGACCTACTAAACTTGCAAATGATCTAATTCTGCATGTCTGTTTATTTTCAAGCTTCTCAATTTCTTTTAATATTTTTATTCGCTTCTCTGTTGGAAGCTCTATGGTCATCTTTATACTATCCAGTATGAATCCCAGAAATTTACATCTAGTTGAGGGCAACAAAACACTTTTTTCATAATTGATTGTAAATCCCAGTGATTGTAACAACCAGAGAGCTATCCTAGAGTTCTTTGAGCATTCAAACTCGTCTTTCCCAAAAATAATGAGGTCATCTAGATATATAACTCATAATATATGTTTCCTGCGCAAGTAAGTTATTAAAAGGGCTTAGTCAACTTGGTAAATACGTAAGGTGCTACAGAGCTGCCAAAAGGCAAAGATGTAAATTCATAAAGAATCTTATTGAACCTAAACCTGAGATACTTCCTATGACTCTTATGGATTGAAACTGAATAGTATGCATCCTTAAGGTCAATAGTTATCATGTGACAACCTTTATGGACCATCTTTATTACTGTTCTTATATCCTCAAACTTGAAATGTTGGTGTTTGACAAAAACGTTCAGACGTTTCAAGTTTAGGATGAATCTTTTCGTGCCATTAGGTTTGTCAACCAAAAAATATGGTGATAAATATTGACCCTTTGTCTCACGACATTTTTTCACCACTCCTTTCTCAGATAATGCCTTGATGGCAATTGCAATTTGTTCAAAAGACTCCTTAGAGTACTTTGGTATTGAGGGATTGACAGATTGAATGGGCTTCCTGATAAATGGAATTTTCACACCGCAGACCCATTCTAAAATATGTTTATTTTTGGTGAGCTTCTTCCATGCCTCTATACAGAGTCTTGGTCCGTCTTTCCACTTAACACTTACCTTATCTATTTGCTCCGTCGATCTCTCTTCTCTGTTCTCTGAGGGTAATGCCCCTTCTGTCCCCACTCCCTCCGGTACTGGGACGGGCCCCTCCTGTTTAAAGGAGCAGTCTGCATCTGTTGCCCCCGCCTAAAAGGACTATGTGCTCTCCTCTGGGGTCTCTTAATGAGTTCATTTGATCTTTTATCTTTCATAACAGTGGTGGCTTTAATGTCCTTGCACGAGTGTTCTAATGCCTTTTGAGACTTACACTTCTCTGCAAAGTTCGAGCCCAGAAGTGATCTATCTATAGGGTTGGAATCTGCAATTGTTTTTGCAATTTTGCTCAAACTTGGAGTGATATGGTATCGTCTGGATTTAGAAATTACATAATGTAAATCGGACAATACTTTTCCAGTATCACTTAGTACTGGTAACAGTGTGTTTGATAATTCTTTGTTACCCAGAACTACTGTTATTGCTTTTCCAAGTGCTGACAATCCTATACCTAATTGGTCTTGAATACGAGCTTGAAACTCGTCTCTTTTTAATATAGTGGGATTTATTATGTGTTTGATCTCCTCGTTTAAAACTGGAGCCTTCAATCCTCCACAGTTAGAAGGTATGGGGTACCTAGTATACAACTCATCCTTCCTCTCTTTTTCAAGACCGTTAACGACTAGATGTCCCCATCTTGAGGCTAGATCTTTTTGGATCTGAAAAACGTTCTTCGTCTTCTCTTCTGGATCTTCTCCCAGGCACTTCAGAGCTTCTTCGTCTAGAATATCTTCACTATGGATAATTAACTCATCAGGTTCCAGCTCTCTTTGATGGGGTGGTCTATTTTCTTTAATCTTATTAGGGCTACTGGGTGAAGAATTTCTACTTTCTTCAGAAGATTGCGCCGAGTCACTCGTACTGCGGTCGCTTGACTTACTTCTCGACCTATGTTGTTTACGTACCGCGTCTTTTAGACTGCGATCTCGAGATCCCCTGAGACATGCTGAGGTAGGGCTACTTCTAGATGAAGACCTACTAGGTCTATTAATACTTCGTGCCGAGCCTCTCGGACTGCGGTCACGAGTCTTCCTCAAGCTGTGGTGTCTTCGTGCCGAGCCTCCCGGACTGCGGTCACGAGAACCTTTGAGGGATGGTGACTTGCTTTGTCTGTTAGTGGATCCTTGGAGTATGCGTTCTAATTTTCTTAGTCTGCGTTTTATCTCCTCATTGGAACTTGATCGAGATCGTTTTCTCTTTTTTGATTTTCCCATGCTGGAACTGAAAAAGAAAGGTTTTAATAAAATTGTTTTTTTTTTTGACCGACGCTAAAAATGAACCTATAGCACGCACACAAGGAAGCTTAATGAGGGCGCAGGAGAATTGATGGAACATTGTGAAGTGCGAATCTTCTTCTTTATTTCTTTGAACCTTGTGGCACAAGCATAGAGAAGTCTACTACCAAGTGATCTGGAGGACGAGGAGCTGAAATATAATTGAAATGACTATCAATAATAAAACAAAACATTAGTATTGTGAATCTGTTTTTGGTTATGTTTACGAAATCGCGATGACGTCAATGACAGCATAATGAAATTGGCGAATCGGGCCATCCTCTGTAAAAATAGTTGACTATCCTTGAGTGTCCACCTCATTCTAACACTAGTTGGAACATAGCTGCTCCGCTCCGATCAGTTCCGCTTACGTGAACGAACAAACCCATTGTCGTTATGTTTTGAAATTTTAAAATCTATGTGAAAGAAAGGGATATTTGTCATAATTTTTGTTTACTCTTGAGTGTTGAGTGGTTGTAGTTCATTTTCCATTCCGAAAATTAATTTATCAAAAAGCCAATCGGAATTTTTTCGACTTTGTTATAACAGAAATTCCAAGCAACCAGTTGTTATCATGGCAAATGAGTCTATCATTCCCGACGATTTTGAGGCTTTGAAAAAGGACTATTCTATCCTCAGAAAAGAACTGGACCAAGCTAATCAAGAATTATACGACTGTAAAAGGCAAATAAAAGTGCAGGAAGCTTTACAGCATGAGTATCAGAGTGAAATTGACATGTTACAGTCTGATGAAATTCGCCAGAAACAGAAATATCAAGAAATAATTTCACAACTTGAAGAGACTATTAGTAACTTGAGAATAAACTATAGTGAGCAGATACAGACATTGGAGACAACTATAAATAATTTGGAAGAAAAAAATGAGGCACTTGAAGCAGAACTTGATGTGGTTAGGAAAGCAAACACATCAGCGACTTTTGATGGAGATACCACAAAATTAATTGAAGAAATACTCTCACTCAAGGAGGACAACCAAGGTTTCACAGATAATCAAGAGGAACTTTTGGCAAACTTGGAAGATCTCAAAAGTCATAATTCTGAATTACAACAAGCTCTAAGTGTAAGTGTTGGGGCTTAGTGGACTTTTCACTTATCAGTAGAATTAATTCAGCTTCTTTTGTGAAGATTCATGTGATGTTTAAAATGTATCTTCCTCATCACTAGTCAACCCTGTTAGTACTGATGATTCAATCTTCCTTTACTTATAAAAAGATAATTAAGAACTGAGGTTCACATAATTCATCTTCTGGTACATTTTGGTTTGGTTTCTTCTCACATTTGATTAAAACAAAACATTGATTATTATTTTGATTGCCCAAGTAGAAAAATGGTCTTATTTCTTTGATACATAATTTGGAGTGTAGGATTGCAGGGAAGAAGCATCAAATTTCAAAGAGAGTCTTGAATGCAAGCGTATTGAGCTGTTGGAAGCGAATCGTTTAATCCAGAAGTTGAACGACGATATATTGTGTTTGAAAACAGAGCTTGACTCATACAAAAGTCAACCTCTAGATGAAAAGAGCAAAGGAAATTCTTTGTTTGCTGAAGTTGATGACAGGTGGGTAAGGGCAGATGAATAGGCTTGACTCACTATTTGTACACTTTAATATTTTAGGAGGGTGTTTCTGCAAGAGACCATCAACAAAATGAAATCAGATTACATAGCTATGAAACAAGAACGATCACAGAATCTCAATACCATCCATCAACTGA
The DNA here is from genome assembly GCA_032362365.1 of Zygogramma bicolorata. Classification (NCBI taxonomy): domain Eukaryota; kingdom Metazoa; phylum Arthropoda; class Insecta; order Coleoptera; family Chrysomelidae; genus Zygogramma; species Zygogramma bicolorata. The sequence continues at coordinate 345,305 of JAVJAQ010002051.1, forward strand.
AATTAGAAAATATGAGGCTTCTGGACAAGTGGAGATCAGATAATTCTGAGAGAGAAGATGATAGCAATGAAGTTATGAAGTCTTTGCAGTAAGACGTTTTTCCAAAACTGGCCTATATCTTCATTTTACAATGTCAAATAGTATATAAACTGGAAAATTAGATTCACATTTGTCAAAATTTTTGTAGGTATCGAGTAAAGGTATTGGAAGATTTAATAGAAAAATACAAGAAAGATCTTGAATCCAAACCTGTTGTAATATACAAAAATGATTTTGAAGAGATTCAATATTACCAGGTAGTACTGAACAATAGAAAGTGAGCAGATTTTTATCGGTGTTATGCTAAACAAAACAATTAACTATGCTCCTTTTCAGCAAAGAAATCAGTGACTTGAGGGATCAGATAAAATCCAGGTCCTTGACCGAATATTTATTATCAACGTCTTTGAAAGAAGCTAATGAAGAAAAAAGGAAGTGGAGGTTGGAGGCTGTTTCCAAACAGCATGAATTGGATGTCATAAAAAGTGAACCTAAATCTCAAACTGAGGAAGAACAGGACACTGCTGGTGTGAAAAAAATTGATTCTAAAAATCAACCACTCAGTCGGACAATAGTTAGTAGATCTGATAATGTTACTAGGAGACACACCAATGAGAGAACAGAATTCAGAAGAACTACAGATACAAACAACCTTGATATGAAAAAACCTGATAGTAGGATGATATACAATCAGCTTCAAAGGAGATCTGAAAGGGATACCAGAAGAGATACCCAGTTTCGAGTTTCAGATTTTTGTCTGAAAGATATGGCCAATAGTAGTGAAATGGTGAAGATTGAAGAAGGGAATATTGATGTGATTGAGGATATTGAAGGAACACAAAGTAACTCTCTCACAGTAGGCCAAATCGAAACTTCTGATGGAGATACTAATGACGATATCTGTACTGAGACCAAGACACTTGAAGGTAAAGAAAATGTTCCAGATAATACAGATCCTTCAGCAAATGACGTGGACATTGAACAACCCAAAAAAGTTACCTTCTCTCAGGATACAGTTTCTCCTAAAAAAACTAGAGTTGTTTCAAGAACGTGTAAGCGAGTTATTATTGCCAAGCCTATGTATTTCTTTAGCAATCCAGAGAATTAAGACATTCATTTCGAGTTTATATAGTTGAATACCATATAAACTCAACATGAAAACTATGGTGAATATTTCATTTCATCATTTTTATCTCCTGTTTTTTTTTTAATTTTTTTAAAATTGAATGGATAGAATATAGCTGGCTTTGTTGAAACTCATTTTTCCCAGCTGTATACATAATAATTAATTATTTTTTATATAATAGAGAAATATATTTTTGAAAAATAATTTGCTAGGGCTTGTTTTTGTTCACATCTTCGGCGCATACTTGAAAAGATTATACTGCTAAGGCTGGATTCAGACAGATCAGAAACCTGTCGGATTTCGGATCTGTATGAATTCAGCCTAAAGAGAGACACCAAGGATATGTTCCATAAATCGGTTTGGTTAACCTGGTTACAGATTCGGGCCCTGTGTTCCGTTTCCATGTCTGGTGAACCAGAGTGGTTCCTTCTCTCTCTATCATATTGACCAAGTCCATCCAAAAGAGAGAGAAAGAACCACTCTGGTTAACCAGACAGGGAAACGGAACATGGCCTCGGTATGGTGTACCGTAAATCAAAAGTTTTATATTTACGGGACGCGGTTTCTGTCATAATTGGTGTAACTGGTTTTACCAATTCATTTTTATTAGACCCAATATTGCATGTGACTATTTAATGGAGTTTGCACTAACAAAAGTAACCAAAATATCACTAGAATGGCACAAGAATGAGTATTACGGCTATAAATTATAGGTCCAAACCCAATTTCAACAGTTATCATTGCAACAGCTGATCGAAGAGTTCCTACAGCGCATGTGCGCAAGAAAAATTGCAATACTTTCAAGACTTGCGAACTGTAAAGCGGCCCTAATGACATTTAATGGAGTTTGCACTAAAGAAAGTAACCAAAATATCACTAGAATGGCACAAGTATTGCGGCTATAAATTATAGGTCCGAACCCAATTTCTGCAGTTATCATTGCAACAGCTAATCGAAGAGTTCCTACAGCGCATGTGCGCAAGAAAAATTGCTGCAAAACTTTCAAGACTTGCGAACTGTAAAGCGGCCCTCTCACAAATGGAGTAATCAGTGGTAATAACTCGCAAAACGGCAGCACTGGTTAACGGCTAACAGTAACGTCATGTATGGTAGCGACTTCAACTCAATTTCATGAAAACCCGTAAACGTTATATTTCAAAACGTTAACGTCTACGTTGAGGTCCACGTATTGCGATCACTTCAACTCTCTATTATCCATCGATGATATAGCAGCCAAGTGACAAGAACATCTGCAGGGGTAGAGAAAATTATTGGTTAAGTTTAACAGAATGCAGCGGTTAGGGCCGCTTCGCAAAATTTGACGCTTTAAGCGCTGTTATCTGTTAGACGTGGCCATTGTCACCGATGTATTTTGGTCAGTTACAAACAGAAACGCCAACTGTCAGTTCTCTAATAGTCGTTCATTTGAAAGGCATAAACTACAAGCCCCATAACTTATAGCATAGTGTGACAAATTTTTTCTTGGTACATTTGGTGATATGGGTACAATGCCCTCAATTCTTAAAGGCACTGGGTGCAGTACAGAAGTGTTGGTTTACTCTGTCTCAATTATGGGGGAAATATTCAGATATTTCCTGTTTATCGCCATTTCATTTCAACATTCCATACTTATTCGATTGAAGAAATTTTACTGTCAAATTTAATCCTAATTCCTATTATATAATCCTAATTATAGTACGTTTCTCCCTCCTCTGGAGACATTCATACCGGTGGCCTCTTAGAGCTTCTCCCCAGCGAGGTTGGCGTTACCTGCTAGTCAGATCCGTCTTCTTGTCACGTAAAGCCCTTGTCTCAAGGTCAAACAAATTGATCAAATCAGTTTGACGTGACGTCATTCTTTTTATTTTCAGTAATTTGATGAACTTTCAAATTGATTGTGTTCACACGATTTGAACAAAATCAACTACTATTGACTGTTCTTTGATCATTCTTACGTTTGAAACTTACCTAGTTTTTGTTCTGTGTCCTAATTTCCATCAAACATTTGAAATGACAGAATCAATGACGTCACGTCAAACTGATTTGATCAAATTGTTTGACCGTGAGACACGGGCTTAATAACGTTCTTCCCTGGTTCGTGACGGCCATTTTTTTTTATTCTGGAGGCCTTTGATTCTTTATTTAGGACCAGTTTTTCAATACAAGGATAAATAAGTTATCTGTCAGAAAGATGAAAGAAATGAGAGAGTGCGCATGAGTAATGTTTGGAAGTAACAAGGATGGAAACTGTTGGTTATTTTTATCTGATAGATATCTTGCATTGAAAAACAGGTTCTTAGTTTATTGAGAAATATTCAAGAATGGGACGAAGTTGCCAACCTGTAATATTCGTGAAAATGTCTACCATTAGGGAAATGAAATTTGCCGAAAATTGTGTTTACCCGCTTCTTATAAAGAACAATATTTCCATAAAAACACCCATATTTCTTGAAGATGATTGACTGAAAATCACGGTATACCCAATAACCCCAGAACGAAAGAACCATGAACAAAATGTGAAAGCGTATTCGCTTACAAGGGCCTGATTTTCAAATCGGGTGAACTCTTTCCGTCAAGAGAAAACTCGGATATATCTTTATCCTGAAAAACTATGGTATCATCATCCGCATACCTATACCTTATATAAACATACGGCATATATATATTACAACCATCATTAGGATGAAAACAGGGCAGTGTCTAATAAAAAAAATATATTGACTGAAGTAATGAAAGACAATCCATATTGTGAATGTAGAACAGAAGAAACTTTAGAACACATTTTCTATGATATTTAAAGGGACATCCTTTCAGTTATATAGTTATATCTAGTTTTCACTGGTTTCGAAAATCTGATTGTATTTTATTTGAGAAGAGGTAGAATTGCAAGTTTATCGTTTTTATTTCCAATGGTATATTTGATGGAGTGAGATAATAATATTGTTTTGATTTGCTTAATGCAACATTTTTTTATTACTTGAGGAAATATAATCCAGGTTTAACAAGAGTTTTGTTTGAATTCATCTTCCTATAGCATTTGTTGAATCTGTTATAATTATGTTATTGTGGAGATATTTATGCATACTATTATTCCTTTTTGTATTACTATCAACTCTGCATCACATATATATTGACTATATCATGAGCAGTCTACTGAAACATGAATATTCAATATTTGGTATGAATTTATGAATACCTAAATACCTACTTTTTGTTTGTTTTTCGAAGCGTCTGTGTAAATGAATTCATGATTGCTATTGATGTGCTGTGGAATTTTGGAAAATAACGTTAGTTGCTAACTCATGATTTTTCAACTTCAACTCCGGTATTGTTGGTTTGCTCCTGTAAACTGTTTTCCGTTTTACTGTTTGATTTGAATTTGAAACTGACATATGTCCCGAAAGTAACCATTCTACTCAATTTTTCAGGTAACCGCTGTCAGAAAATCTCGGTTGAGCGGTTCTTTTCGGACCATACCCTAAACATCAAATGACAGCTGACGTGACACATGACAACTGTTTAATGGCAAGTGACATCTATTCAGAATCGAATAATCTGATTTTTTTTAATCACTCGAATCGCCTGAATGCGATCATCCAAATAATCCGATTACAAACACTAGATTAAATGACAAGTTTTACAGACCATGCCTTCTTAAATCTAAAAAAAATGAATTGGTAAAACCGGTTACACCGATTGTGACAGAAACCGCGTTCCGAAAATTCAAAATTTATGATATTTTTATTTACGGGACGCCAAATTTGTAACCAGGACAACCAAAACGATTTACGGAGCGTATCCAGATCCAGAGCTCCACTCCAGTAGAGGTCCAAATCACAGCGAGCATGCAGAACACAATTATTTTCTCAATGACAGGCGGTCTCTTATTTCTGTGATTCTGTGGGCCAAACAAACCATTGAAAACATAGGCGTTTATGCACAGTAAACTGCTACTACTTTTACTTTTAGCAGTTTACTGTGGCTTATGTATTCAAAACGTATTCTTCCTTCAGACTCGTCTCTTCTCTCACACTCACAAACGACTAACCAGTAACCAGATTAGAGGGAGATGTCAAAAGTCAAACGAATACAAGAGCGCCAGAAAACGCCTTATATTCTTTTCCTTGATTTTAATCTTGGATATTTGAGAATTCCGTCAAATGGTTGAAATGTTATGAAGAAATTTAAAAAAGTTCCAAGTCAAGTAGTCAATTAATCAACAAGAAGCTGAGTTCCGAGGTCGGAAATCTATTTTTTTTTTCTAATCTGAAACAATACTGATTTTGAATATTGTTCCTAGTAATAGTTATCAATAAATTCAATGTCACTCTTTCCTGCTTATTCGGAACAGGCCAAACTTGAGGAAAGTGAACATAAACAAGTGAATGATGAAATAAATTCAAATTGGTTGAAAAATTCCAGTTTTCAAATCGATTTGGGAACCCATAGTGAATCTACTGAAATAGAAAAATACAGTTCTATTGAAGCTGGGAAGATAAGTAATACTGATGAGGTTTGTTCTATTGAAGCTGGGAAGATAAGTAATACTGATGAGGTTTCCAAGTCTCCCAGTACTTCTAGTAAACGTAAAAAGAAGTCTAAGAAAAAAAATCGTTCTGGCAAAAAAAGAAAAACTGAACATGAAATCACAATTACTGAAGTTGAAAATTTCATGATAGATGTGAAAGGTTGTCGTGAATTGTTAAATGTACTTACAATTTCTGGACATGCTGCTCCAAAATATCGAATAGCTCATTATTTGAATGTCCCCCAACTCTATTCTAAGAAAAAATTCAAAAGGTATCATGAACTCTTGCCACAGAAGAACATTGATGATGAGCAAGTTCTCACAAAACAAAATATTGATAATGTTGGATTTGCCACCAGAGACAATAACTTCACTGGATTCAAACAAGAGCAGGAGTTATCTCAACAAACTGCATTTTTCAATCGCCATCTAGAAAACTACCCTAGTGACATCAAGGTGTGGCTTGAATATATCCAATTTCAAGATACAGTGTACCAATTTGAAAAAACTTACAGGAAAGGTAGCATAGCCAAAGCTCAGAGAGTACTAGCTGAAAGAAAGTTAGCAATCCTTGAAAAAGCTATGTCCCTTAATCCTGAATGCGAGTCACTTCACCGAGAGAGATTAAATATTGTTGTTGGAACTTTTCCTGCAGATGAACAACAAGCTTATCTGAAAGAACTGGTTGAAAAAAATAAGGGTAATATAATTTTGTGGCAAGGATATGTAGAGTCCACACAATGCTCGATGTCACATTGCAATACTCCAGCAGTACTCAATTTGTATACCAAATGTCTTTCAACCTTGCACCAACTTAGGCGTACTACATTCGTAGAGAAGAATTTATTGGAAGAGAATATTCTCAAGATGCTGTACCAATGTGGCCTATATCTCAAACAGGCTGGCTTATTTGAACAACTTTGGACATTGTTAAGGATGTATTTGGAATTGAATCTCTCCCCAAATGACAAGACAAAATTCAACATCACTTCAGGGTTTCGAGAGAAGCAACTGGTTGAACTGGAGGATATCATTTTTACTTCTAATCTACCCTTACATGAACTATGGTTACGTACTGAGAGGCTGAGAGAATCATGCCATTGGCTCCCCTATTTAGATGATGAGCATTGTGAAGATCCTCAGCGTATAGTATTCACAGAAGATGTAGCGGAACTGATACATCCAATTACTCTTGCTGAAAATATTTTTAAACTCACAGCAACTGTTTTTTCTCTTTTGAAAATTCCTCTACTACCATGTCGCCACAGCACTATGCAAGGATTGGGTCTTGATTATGTTCCTTGGAGCCTAGACTCAATTGAACCCCTTTTATCAGTGTTTTTGCCTCTTTATCCAATTGATGTAGCCAACAAATATTTATGGATTGATAATCGTCTGGCAGTAGGTCCACAATATCTCAAAAAAATACCTGGACATGAGGAATACTTGGAGTTCATTTTGAAAATCATGGAGAATGCTGCAAGTTGCTTATCTGGAGATGACAAAATTGCTATCACAGTGTGGTTTTTTAGGTTTCAAAGACTACTCATAGTACTGGATAAGTTGGAACTATTTATGATGACTGATAATTTCAAGAAAAAAATCAAAAAGAATTTCAAGGAGTTCCTCAAACTGGAAGAAAATAGGCAAAATGAAATATATTATCTGGAGTATGCTTTGATTGAGTATGAACTAGGAAATATTGATAGCTGTTTTACAATCATAAATACTGCCCTGAGTTTGAATGCCAAATCAGAAATTGTGGCAGAACATTGGTTGCATTCACAAATAACTTGGTGTTTCCTATATAGAAATTTGGTTCATTTAATTCTGAGCAATAGAAAAAGTTCACTGAATGATAAGAGAGCTCTTGAAGCACTTTGTGAAATGATTCTCCAAAAAAGCAAGCCAGAGTTAACTGAGAGTGTATTGAATCAGGCTGAAACTAAGTTGGAGTTTATTTCATCTCGGTTAGTACAAAACAATACTGCAAAACTGCAACCTTTATATCATTTCCTTCCGGATTTCCTAACAGACTGGTTCATGTGCCATGGATGGTTTATATACCTGAGGAAAGGACCTACTGAGTGCTGTAACTTCTTAGCAGATACTCTTCAAAAATTTGAGGACAGTGATTCAGAACCTTCATGGCAGAAGGAAGTATTGTATGAATATTATGTTGCCGTTTTATTCAAATATTCAAGAGATGAACCGGCAGGCGGGCTGGTTAAACTTCTCGATGATGTTCTTTTTACTGCAGTGGAAAAATATCCCAATAATCTTTTCATGTTGTCTGTGCTTGAAAGACAACAAAGTCTAGCGAACTCTCTGGGACCAAGATGGTGGAAAGTACAAAATTTATTGCTAAAATGCAATAGGGCACTGTCTTCACTGTTCTCTGTTATCATAGTCAATCAACAAATAATGCAGTTACAAGAAATTGTATCTGATACAATCACTGGTAAGTGTTGAAAAGTATTGATCTTAACCTTGACTTATATTTACTTAATTTAGCAAACTGGCCACTGGTGCAGAGTCAGTGTATTTCCATCATTTTTCAACACTTCATTAACTGATGGATAAACATATTTTCTGTTAAAAATAGCATAAGTTCTTTCAGAAAAATTCTCTACAAGTCCTTTTTTTGAATTCGAACAAGTTTACAACAATCAAAAAAGTTGATGAATGTGTGTATTCATTTTAATGGGTTTTCAGGTCAGAAATATAATGTAAACACTAGTGTGAAAAACAAAATTTTGGCTTTATTCAAAAAAATAACCTCGAGTGTCAATACCAGAAAATGTGGGCTAGTATGGAGGCTATATTTGCAGTTTGTCTATATGTACTTCTCTCCAGAAGTGTGCCGAAATGTATATTACTCTGCTGTTGAAGAATGCCCTTGGCTTAAGGTCAGTATTGGAATTCAAAAATTTCGATTATTTACAAACCTAACTTGATATAAATAAAGTGGGCATTCCAAGGAATATGTGAATTATTAGGGTTATTGTTAACCCTACCCTTCTCAAAGTATTTACAATCAAGACTATTATTATTGAAAATATGCTTACTGACTTAAATCTGGAGTTCTCTTCCATTTTACATTAATGATTTTCTTTTAAACCTTTTTATATACTTAAATATGTTTACCTTTTTATACGTACATTTTTTACTTTATATACACGATTTTTGTGACGATCTTATTGATGTTACTTTGACTGACATGTCCTATACGTTTTGCTAACGTCTTAAAGGATAAATAAATATTATTATATTATATAAAGAGGACTAACATCAATGAAAAGGAAAGAAATTGCTAATTATAGTAAATTCTACCATTATATGCAGTTAGTTATCTGATTAAATGAACTGAAAATTATGTTCTAGGCACTGTACATTGATGCTGCGATCTACATACCAGCAGAATTGTCTCAAATTCAGGACCTCATAATTGAAAAGCAGCTCAGATTACATGTTACTCCAGAAGAATTGGATGTTTTGAGGAGTTGAAACAATTATAAATGTGAATTCTGTGATAATTTAAGTTGTAAAATATTGAATATATAAAAGAGTTTTATACTGAGATACTTTTGTTCAAATCAAAATGTTTGAGCCAAACATTCTTGTTAGTTTGAACAACTATGATTAGATCGAGGCTAGACTTTTCCTTATAGGTCAGTGATAAAACAAATAAAAATTCTGGGAACATTCATGACAATGAAATGTTACTGAACAACCAGTGTAGTTAATTGATCAATGAATGACAAATATTAAATATAAATTTTTGATTTCATATAAACCTAGGCACAGTTTTGTGAAATAAATTACAGATATAAAAATGTGATTGAAAGAATAGGTATTGTTCATTGTACCTCTACTTTAATAATGCTTTCTGGTTAAAAAATTACATATAACTATCAATAAGAACTCGATAAGAACATTCAGCTGTAACATCAACAAATATTTGGACATGGGGGATGATTATGATAGGCACTCTTCTGTGAATTTCCTGGAATCAACAGCATGGTAACAATAAGGCTTCTCACTGGTATTATGAAATAAAGCAAACGACATTTTTGATGACAAATTACATTCTCCAGAGTGCAGGGACCCATCATTATTTTGGTTATTTATTTCAAAATTTGTAATGAACTTGATAGATTGACCAAAAACTTATAGGCATAATTCGTTTCTCAATCCTAGTAAAAACTACTAGTATTGATTTTTGCCCAACAAGAAATCCTCTAACAGCAGCTCAAAAACGAAATTGACAGTACTGAATTATACTTTATAAAAGCAGCCAAAATTCGGGTTTGATAATAAACAGTTCAGTGAGCATGTAGCTCAAAAAAAATTACTTCTCAGTTGAACATAAATTCAACCGGTAATCACTCTTCCAAGTTCTACAAAAAAAATTCTCAGGATATGTTCATTTCCAATTTTATCAGGTGTGTTACAGTTTTACACTGCTTTTTGGTAAAATTGCATCAATTTCTGATATCACTCAGAATGAAGAAATTATAATTTGTCATTTGCATTTAATCGGTATGTACTTACCATCTGATTTGATAACATGTTTATTTTCCCATTCGTCAGAACCATCACAACAATCACATATCCCATCATTCACTTTAGAGGAGTGGATAGACTTGGGAATTTGTTTTTGGTTGGTACAGTAAAAAATTCCATTACTGCAGGCACTTGTACCAGGTTCATCAGACCCGTCCAAACAATCACAGTAATCGTCATTAACTTTTTCATAATTGATTTTCTCCATGCTGTGGATGCAGATGAACTCATTTCCTGAACTCAGTTTATAAAACCTTGACTGTAGTTCATGTGTTCCTCGAATTAGAGTAGATTTCATGGTTACTTGATGATGATCAGTTAATTCGATAAATATTGATATCTGGTAAATCATAAAAATGAATGATATTATTATAAGTGGTAAAATAAAAAAAGATATTCTTTTTCTGGTGCAAGACAGGTATTTTTCATAGAACATTACAGAGTAATGAAGTGAACTTATGATTATAGTTCTCAACTGTGTCAACTAAATTTCCAAAATTAGCCATGAATTTCTTTCAATTTAGTCCTAATTATTATAATTAATTTCTGTAAAGTTGCTGTAAAGCTTCGAACTTCATAGAGTTCAATTGTATTTTGTTTTCGATGACTCAACGAGTCAACGACTCATTTTCAAATTTTTTTGACAGAAGGTTTTTCTTCTTCCTTAGTCTTTCGTTTTTCTTTCATAACACTACCCAGATCCGAGAAAAATGGATCTTTACACTTTTCGATAAAAAAAAATCAAATCGATATAATTCATTAGTTTCAGAAAAAAATCATCCATTCCTCGAAGAATAGCACCATAATCTTCCCATATGGAAGACTAATTGTATTTGGAAAAGTGCTTGTGATACGTGATGTCACTAACATTACAAACTCCCCCAACTTTGAAACGCATTCCAAACCGTATAGTATGACATTTTTTTAATAGCTCGTCTATCTCAATGCCGTTATGATTTTCTTGATTTTACAAGTTTTCATTCGCTATTAATAAAGTTGCCATCGCTAACCTCTGCAATTGATGGAGGAAATCTATGCGGTCCTAGGCTGGAATCAGACAGATCTGACATCCGATCGTACGACGATCAGATAGCTTTCTGATTGGTTCAAATTGGTCTGAATTCAAATTTAGACCAATCAGAAAGCTATCTGATCGTCGTACGATCGAATTTCGGATCTGTCTGAATCCAGCGTTAATCTCGCATGCGACATGAAATTGTCGACTGCTCAAGATCACTCTACAATTTGTCTACCGACAATTGTCGTATGCGACATTTGAGAATAAGAAATTGGGTTTTTTTTTCCACAATGGGAAAATCTGGCATGCGACACAATTTGTCATCGTTTGAGAATAGACCCCCAGAATGCTCATAATATACGCCATTACTTTTCAGTTAATACTTTCCGAAGGCATAGCCACCGTCTGGTGGTACAGCCACCGTCCGCGCAAGGGCAGGTTGTAACACGATAGGTTAACTGTAGTTCAAGTGAACCGAGTTCAGTATATAGTCAAGCAACAAACGATGCTATTGGCTAATGCTTAGCAAATGACCTCAATTCACTTGAACCACAGTTAAGCTGTTGTGTACAACCCGCCCTAATTGTTAAGGCTGCTAGCAAGGGTCGGCTCATTAAGTGGGTGCAAAGTGCTCTGGGGCGTCTTATTGATTTTACAGTAGCACATTTCCTATTTCAGGTCTAAGGAAACCCAAAAAACCCACATTACTACAGGTGATAGATCATTCAATTTTCTATCCAACACTCCTGCATTACTTCGGAAAATCGGACTAGCAGTTCCCGATTTATCAGTAGTCAAATTCCTATCTTAATTTACCAATGGTTTCACGTGGACTCCAGTATACAATCACTGGGTTATACTCAGTAATTATACATATTGAATACTTCAAATGGATATAGCAGAGTCAGTCAATGTCTTCACAGACACAAATATCCAGTGTCGTCACATGTAACACTGATCTTCACATATTAGGGTTTACTAAACCGCGACACGTGTTTCGCTATACAGTAGCTTCCTCAAGCAGGAACTTTCAACTCCTGCTTGAGGAAGCTATTGTATAGCGAAACACGTGTCGCGGTTTAGTAAACTCTAATATGTGAAGATCTTACAGGCAATTGTATATTATTTATTTTTAACAGCTCAAAAGAATGAATTTAATGATAAGCTGTAAACCATTCGAAATGACTATTAACAATTTGTTCCGTAGTTTTCTGGGTTTGTCACCTACCACAATCTGAAAAAAACATCTAATATTGGAATCTATACAAGTGAAAGGAAAATTTTCAAAATTTTCAATCTACCCTGAAAAGTTGCTGCATCTATTGAAAAACAGTTCTTTCTGGCTAGAACAAATCTGCCCTTCTACACTTGTATATAGATTCCAATATTAAGAGGGCGCCGTGGAATATGTTTGAAATAGATGGCGACTCTGTCGTTTTACTTTGGGTCTATTTAACATGAAAAATACTTCAATTTATCTGTTGGAACAAATGTGGTTATTTTCTTTATTTTATATCATTATCTTAATGTATTTTGTCTGCCATTACAACGTTAACTCTCGTCTTGATTCGGGATGAAAGGTTTGAATTGATTCATCGTTTGTAGCAGTTCCGCTATGAATGTTTATATTTCAATTACACTGATCATGATCCTGAATGTATTCCTGATCGAGTATCGTCATACTCATTACTGAAAAACAGCCTGTTTCCACGAATAATAGTTCCGAAATAACAATGATTTTGCCGCCTCTTCCAAAATTACATCTCATCAGCGTTTGAAACCAAAGTGGTTGATGAATACATCAGCAGTAGTTTGGACACTCGGCAACAGATGACGCTCTGCATATACGCCTTTTCAAACCTTTTTTGTAGTCTTTCATTTTTTAATGTTACTGGAAGACTATAAGACATTCATGAATTATAAATTTGATGTCTTTAGCATTATTAATCATTGAGTACGTTTTGATTAGACTAATAGACGAATCCGCTCCTTGAGGATGAATTTAAAAATGCACTAAAATATTCCCGTAATATTTTCGAAAGAAATAGAGGTATCAGTTAGAAGTGCGGTAATGCGGTATCTTATTTGTAGTCACCCTCACCCTTGTGGAACCCGTGCGGTCATAAGCCGCGGCGGAATCTTTCTTTTGACCTACCTACTGTTCTATTTTTAATTCCAGTGTATTCTCGCCGCACAGTACGTAGAATTAGTTGTGGTAAGCATACAGGGCGCTTCGAATTGTATACAAGTTGAATGTATAGCTTTCTTGTAAATGTCAGCCCGCACGCGGGCTATAAAAAACATTTTTCTGCATGCTTACATTTACTGTTTTCACTGTATTTTCTTTTCAACTATAGTATTAGCTCAAAATCAAATAGGACTATTGATTTTTCTACAATTTTTTTTTATAATTTATTTTTGCAAAAAATGTTTTGATATAAAGAACTATCTATTTTTAATTCCAGTGTATTCTCGCCGCACAGTACGTAGAATTTGTTGTGGTAAGCATACAGGGCGCTTCGAATTGTATACAAGTTGAATGTATAGCTTTCTGGGTGATATGGTCTGAAATTGATCATGAGATTATCATTCCACCTAACCACCTGAATGTTTGTGGAAGAATTGTTTTCATGTGATTCATAAGCTCTTATTCATTTGGGTTATGAAACAAGTCATGATTCTATTTTTGATTAATTAAAAAGCAGTCTTCAATTATACTTATATATATTTTTTTTTTGATGTTCCAAATTACGCTCTCTCATGGGAAGACCATGTGAGATGATAATTGGATTATTCTCAAAAACATTGTTTTTCACAAGAATAAACGAAATAATGTTGAGAACACAATTCATTTGTAGTAGTCAGGTCACTTTTCAACATATAAATATTATTGGAAGTGTCACATAAAAAAATACCAATGAAAAAAGTAATCGTTGATAACTATAATGAAATAATTGATTAATTGGTCTTCATCTCGTACATAGCTGAGTTATAATTAGAAACATAACAATTTTTGTGGAGAACAGAACTTTTGAAGAAGTGATATAATAATATAAATGAATAAACAATGAGATTGGAATCTTCGGTATAAAATTTAAAACTTTTCCAGAGATCAATAACCCTAACACCAAACTGATATTTTTGCACTCGATGCGCGTTTCGCTAACAAGGATACAGTATCAATTTTCAAAAATATCAGTTTGGTGTTAGGGTAATTGATCTCTGGAAAAAGTTTTGAGTGATTTTTGGCTTTTCCTTCTTCAACTCAATGCAAAAAAATACGAAACTTCTATTACTCCCTTTATAGAAGTTTAGTATTCTTTTTGAATTGACTCAGCAAAAGATCACTTCCTCAAGTTATAATTATTGTGTACGTACCAATAATAGTCATTATAGTATATTTCAAGAATAAGATGAGTGAATTATGCCGAAATATTGCCGTTGTGTATGCGAATTTATTCTACCTTATTCTTGATAATGACTATACAATATGCAATACACAAACATATTTTTTATTGTTAATTTCACTTATATCGACCAGAGAACAAATTGGATTGTTTTTCTTGAAACCCACATCTTTTTAGCACTCATAGCTCTCTTATTACGTTTACGTGTTTGCGCTCGCCCCATTAGGTATTAGTGTTATTGCAAATTAAAAGCACAGGAAAAGTGAAAGCAAATTCTAACCACTAGCGTTCACTCGATCACAACCATCAAGCTACACAGACATACTGTGTATATCACCCTTCAAAAAACAAAAATTTTTTAAAACGCCCCCCTTGCGCCCGGTGATTGCGTACTCGTTCAACCACCCATTTGAGAGTCGATGTACATAGAGGTCATAGTTTACAGGGCATATCAATACGTTATTTCAAGCTTGAAGAAACGGTACTAATGAAAATGAGAGTTTCTTTGGATATATATATATATATATATATATATATATATATATATATATATATATATATATATATATATATATATATATATATATATATATACTGAGAATTCAGTATTTTACAACTTGGATCATTATTGATAAATTTTCAGCATAGCAACAGACATGATAATGTCAATAGAGAATGGATAAATCGGCGACTTCCCTGCGCTAGCTCCAAGTTATCTTTCAGGAATTAAAAATACCATTTCTTAGTTACCAACTACCTATACATAACAGTGTAACCTACTACAATATTAATTTGATGTTTCGGAAACCACCGCTTCCGTTTTCAAAACTCTCACGAATATTCTCTTCTAGTTTCTTTTTTGAGCTCGGTTTTTGTAAATGTCAGCCCGCACGGGCTATAAAAAACATTTTTTTGCATGCTTACATTTACAGTTTTCACTGTATTTTCTTTTCAACTATAGTATTAGCTTAAAATCAAATAGGAATATTGATTTTTTTACAATTTTTTTTATAATTTATTTTTGCAAAAAATATATTTTGATATAAAGAACTACCTAGTATGATATAAAAGTTGGTAGCACCACAGATATAAATAGATGTATATTCCTTCGGGCAACTCACAAATCCACGGGCAAGAGGCCTTCCGCTTTGTAAGATAGTCGCCCTCTGGACATACACATTTACTGTTAGGTATTCGAGATATTTTTCTCTGATGAAGGAGCTATATAGTCCACCCACGCATCGTTGATTCACCCTGTATAAGAATTTGTAGAACTCAGCAATTCCTTTACTGGTAGTTCATTATTTTTGTGAAAAAAAAAATCTTATGAAAAAGCGAACCTATATTATGCCTACAAAATATAGACATTTTAGGTACTTGTATCGGAGCTTGTATCATATAATAGAGTGATTTCCAAAATTTTGAAAATCTGCTATCCATTTAAAATGCAGTTCTATACACATATTCCAATAGCATAAGTTATTGTGAACAATGTTTTCGTTTATAGTTTTCGTCAAATGTAAGGTCTAAAGAATGCCCCATCTCCCTTCTTCCCGATACGGTTAGTTTATTAGCGCAATGACATTGACCTTTCCTTTGATGATTTACCGCGGTTCAAGAGAATGGTTTGTGTCACGGAGGGGGAGATGCGTCATCTACTTGAGAATAGCAAGAACTATTCTGTATGGAAATTATTCTTTATTTAGAGTGTAACTCCGCTAAAAATTAGATTTTTGGAAGATTGACGACGGCAGCGCCAGAAATTTACAACTATCTGGCCACGTCGTGCTTTTGATTCTTATTTTTTCAGATTGCGGTAGGTTACAAACCCAGAAAACTACGGAACAAATATTGATCGGCCACAAAATAATGAAGTTCAAACATGACTATTAACGAATATCATCGAATAACAACAATATACAATGTACATGAATTTCTGTTCTATAACTGGCACAATCAAAATGAAATAATCAAACTTTCATTTTCGCCAAAATACCTTGGGGAATATTACCTCAAAAGTTGATTTTATTTAAAAAATGGAAAATATAGTGTCCATCAATATCCCAATTAAGGTGGGCATAAGGATGTCAATTCACAACAAAAAATAAATAATAATTTAAAAAACTAAATAACACGCTTCTGTGAAAAAATGAACTGAGTAAAAAACATATTTTTAAAAAATTTGAATTCGTAATAGTGTAAATGAAAAAATGTATTACACTGTAAAAAAGCGTGGGGTATTTTTCATCTATTGACGCCATGCACCCCAAGCTTATTTTTGCATTGATTACTTACACTTTTCAATTCAAATTAAAAAAAATATTTTTCACTCTTTAGTTCATTTTTTTACAAAAGATTTTTCAAACTACTATATATTTCTCTTTTTTTTGTTGAATTTTTTATAGAAGCGTTTTTTAGTTTTCTCAAGATTATGATGCTTTTACAGATTATTATTATGACCATCAGCACCAAAATGCGCAAGATGGAGACCGGATTTTCAATGCAAGGTATAAAAAGATAGAATCGATATAAAAACATTGTGGAGTTTGTTAGTCATACCAAATTTATTTTAACGTATCACTATACTGATTATCCAAAATACAATCAACCTGATCGTAAATCAGAGCAAATACCTCAGAAAATAAAACCTAATACAACAAAAACAAAAGAAACTATACAAGTATTTAGTTATTCGATGGTTCGATTGTCTCCCCTCCGCGGATCTGCCCCCAACCGATGAGACGCCAATGCTTCTCGACACGTCTGCTCAGAGCTATCTTCTCGCCGAGTTCAGTGCACACGGGGTTGGTCAGAGTGATTTTGCACAAATCGGCTTTAGTCGCTGCAACGCGACCACCAGTGCTGAGCGAGCCTATGTTCACCAGGAGGACCTCGCTCTTGGTGAGCCTTTGAACCTTTGCACCTTTTTTGTCTCCTTCAGTACGAACGCCGAGCAGACGCTTGAGGAGGTAGTAGGAGACCTGAACAAGAAGAAAACATTGCAGTCTGCTACGTGTCATTCGATGAAGCATATCATTCAATAAAGAGATGTTTGAGGGTGTCCATGCATTGATAAAGATGTATTCCAAAGTGTAATTTTTAGGCTTGTTTCATGAAGAACTGGATATGTAGGTACATAAGACAAAATAGCATATTATGCAATGTTCATGTAATAGTGCTTAATACACGAACATTAACCGAATGTGTTAATAACCATTACATGAGAGTTGCATACGCTATTTTTCTACACCGGATAAAAAATGAAGAAATATAAATATTATATTTACATTTGTATATAACACAATGACAGTAATTACTCATATTCAAAAATTCTACAAAATTGTAATGGTATTACCTCGGGTATTACTATCAGGGTGGGGCAAAATCTGATTTTTATTAAAAAAATCAAAAATCATTGATTTTTTAAAAAAAAATCACGATTTATTTGATTTCTTTGATTTTTTTTAATTTGAATATAAAATTTGAACATTTTGATTCTTTGAAATTATTTTTGATTATTTTAATGTATAAGTCTAAAAATTTTAATACAATTTGCGGCACAAAAACTTGTGACAACGCATTTGTCGCGCTTCTTGCAAGAAAATTCTTGTCGCGATTTGTTTTCCTTCTGTCCTACACTCTCGCTATATAGTGCCTAGTGAGGCACGAACACGAACGCGTTTGTTGTGCTTTTTGCAAGAATATTCCTGTCGAGGCTTGTTTTCCTTCTCAACCTATAAATTGACGTTGCCCAACAATTTCACGCATTTCGCTAGTTGTACACTCGGATATTAGAAACAGATTAGCCATAGAAAAAAGGAGGAAAACTCGTGTTTTTGTTTAAATTGTATAACGAAAATGAATAGACTGAAAATATACAGTAATAAAATTTAGGGGTCACGTTTAGTTTAAGAATTTGGAATTATGTACTTCTTTATTGTTGTTTCTGCTAAAAGCAGATACTCCTTTTGATATTTGAGAAAACTTTTATATTATGTTGTTATCTAGTTCTGAATAAAACAAACAAAAATTGATTTAAATCATGATTTTAATTTTGAAAATCAAGCGATTTAAATCATGATTTTAATCGTGATTTTAATCACTTGATTTTAATCAGCCCAACCCTGATTACTATGGATATAGGAAAACAAATACATTCTATTTATATTGAACATAATAACTATGATCAATTTGATTTCTTGAAAGATTGTTAAGATTATTTATTGTGCAGTTTGAAAAGTTCATTACAGTTTCCACTAATCTGGAAGTGGAAGGAATATTTACATTCATTTCATTACTGCTAGTCTCAATAGAGTTCAATGTTTTTTAGCAAATGCTGATTTTATTCTGAACCAAACCAATGTCCTTCCGCCAGTGAATTGCATTTCCAATTGAAGAGGCCACAGGCTGAGGTTTGTAGGATTCTCAACAATAAATAGTCTAACTACGAGCGACAAAGTACCATAAATATGAAACTAGGCAGTCCAAAAATCTGAGTACTATCAGTAGAACCAAAACAAACTACGGAAAATTTTTTTTTGACAAATGCTTCAAAAAAAAAATTGAAAAAGTATTTGATCCAGTAACACTTCTCTTTTTCCATCTGACATTGGATTGATTCATGATCGAAATCAATATGCATGAATTATAATAGTAACTTAGTTTTAGGATCTCCTCTTCATAAACATTAATGTTTCTTGGGGTCAATAAAGATTAATTGATTGATATGCCTCAAAAATGGAATGGCTCTGAGCGAGAGAGAACGACGTCAAAAAGAAAATAAGTAGACGGATGTGTTCATGGTAATTAAAGTTGAAGGTTGACAATTGGAAAAGTGCTCTACAGAGGTTGGTTGAGTACTTTTTCACCCCCTTCCTCAATTAACAATAAGTCACTTTTCAATCTTACAGTGGGTCAGAAACCATTGACATTTTCAAATGATTATGAATAAGAACTTTTTGGAAAAGTTACATCCAACATTCTACGTTCTTGTAAAAACGTTATTAACCAGCGATAGATAGACAATTGACTAGTACAATAAACAGTTTTAAAAAATTTTTTGCACAAAAGTTAAAAAATAAAAATTTTTGCACGTAAATTGTGCCTAATTAAGGTTGATTTATACAACAGTAATGTCCACTCTAACATTAACCTAAGTTTTTAGACATCAACTTATCCCTGTGATAACATTTTCAAGGGAAATTTGACAGTTATAATAAAAGCAGAGGCAATCAACAACTAGGCATTCTATACAATAACTAGTTCACACACGAATTTCAAAGTCTGTGATATCTTGGAGAAATTCCATAAATCTATTCATTATAACTACTGATGCCGCTCATTTGATTTTTTCCGTGTAATAATAAATACATATACAGCTTGTCTAGTCCATCTTGGCACAGAACTAATAACGTATATGTCCAGCAATCTCTGTGAAGTATACCAAGATGAAAAAACACCCATTATATGTGTTCACAGTGTTGAAATTTATTCCTTGGTGTTTTTTCTTTCATCATGGTCTACACTACCAGTGTGCATATGGAAAAGTATCTGAGTTTGTGCCAAGATGGATTGGATAAGCTGTACATTAAGGTGTACATATAAGAACAAAAAATAAATAAATGAATTTTACTACAGAAGGCTCTATAATCCATTTAATGTTGTGTATGTAAGTATAAAAACTGAATAAGAAAAAGTAACTTGTATGTGAATCAAATGTTCGGCGACCCATATAAACAGGGAAGTAGTTGATTAAGATTATATCACTCGCTTATATTTTTTATGTTACTTCTTGTATAGACGTTCTTGTCTTTTGATAATGATTTGGAGAAGAACAAGACAAAAAAGTTCCTCAAAACTTCATGCTCTCCACAGATATTATCATCTCCTCCCCATTTTTTTTTTTTATTAAATTCCAACTTCCGAATACAAGCCTCAAGATGAACAAATTCTAATGTCTTTGTGACATGATGTCATTGAAGAATTACCATTTGTATATGGAAAACACTAAAAAGATACCATACCTCAAGTTCGATGAAAATACTAGGTAAGGCACCAACAGCACCCAAAACTTGACCCACCAAACGATCTGCTCTGCAAAGCGTTGGTTCAATCTTGGTACCGACACCTATAAGACCTCCGGGCACAGCAAATTGAAGTTCGTTCTGCTCAGTGTACAAAGACACAATCCTCGAAAAGATCGGACGGCAAGTCAGCTTGCCTTCAGAATCCTTGCTCACCAGACCAGGTCTTACCTATTAAAAAATAATTGGAGAAATAACCCATCTGCGTCATCTCTTATTTCAACGTTTTTCCATTAATATTTGATGCTTACCTCAATTTCTTGTCCAACTTTGAGTACCCCTCTCAAAATACTGCCACCAGCAACTCCGCCTTTGAGGTCATTCACTTCACAACCGGGCTTGTTGACATCAAATGATCTGATAACAATGAGGCGAGGCTCTGATGTGAAATCTCTAAGGGGAATCGGAATTTTTTTGGTAATATATTCACACAAAACCTGCCAACAAAAAGCGTTTTTTTAAATCAATCTCAATATTTGAACAACGACCGTTTGGTATGTTGATTCCTACCTCAATGTTATATTTCAACTGAGCGGATATGGGTATAATAGGTGCCCCCTCAGCTACTGTTCCTTGCACAAACTTGACAATCTGTTCGTGTTGCTCTTTGGCCTGCCCTTCCTTGACAAGATCGATCTTATTTTGCAAAATGATTATGTGCTTCAATTTCATGATTTCTATAGCAGCCAAATGTTCGCTGGTTTGAGGCTGGGGACAGGATTCATTACCTTGAAACAATAACAAACGATGGCAAATATTTCATCTACAAGAATAAAACATATATTGATGCAAATTTGTTTTCGAAAAGTCTACAAAATCTCCCGGTAATTATCCGTTAAGCGGGCTCCATCGTGAAATTAAAAAATTTTTGGTGGAACTTACGTATTTCGACCTCCTGAACAAAAAAGTCTAATAAAGTTTTTGGGGCTCGCAACTAGTTTCGGAGATACGGCCCCCCAAAGACAGGAAATCGGGGTTTTCAGGGTTTACATTTATGTTTGTTTATTCAGCCAATTCCGCTCGAAATTCATCCTTCTTTCTATCAGCACAATATACACATTTTATACCACCTTCTTCACCACTTTCCAATAGAATTATAAGCATTTTCACAACAAAACTCTCGCGCGTTCTATTGTTTTGCTAACCTCGAATTTCTATGACGATTTACCTTTTAGAGTTTTGTTGTGAAAAATGGAAAAATGCTTATAATTCTGTTGGAAAGTGATGAAGAAGGATATATAGAATGAGTATATTGTGCTGATAGAAAGAAGGAGGAATTTGGAGCGGAATTGGCTGAGAAACAAACACAGGCGTAAAACCCCGATTTCCTGTCTTTGGGGGGCCGTATCTCCGAAACTAGTTGCGAGCCCCAAAAACTTTATTAGACTTTTTTGTTCAGGAGGTCGAAATACGTAAGTTCCACCAAAAATTTTTTAATTTCACGATGGAGCCCGCTTAACGAATAATTACCAATCTCCCCGCAAAACAATAACGAATGTTGATGAAATTTTGTTTTCAAGAAGCCCTGCAGAATCTTCCGCAAAGGTGGGTAAGTAAACCCCAATGTTGAAGATGTGTCTGATAATCTCTGAACACAATTGTCAAACAGGTCATGGAAAAATTTACAAGTATACTCCAAACCGAATTCACAGGAATTTCACTACAGCATATAAGCTCTGATAGCCTTGAAGATTCTATGAGCCAAATCAAGGCTGGCGTTGGAATGCCACAAAGTGTAGTAGAACCCTCTCAGATTAACACGGTCAATCTAAATTGGACCAACGCCGTGTCATATTAAGTGTGGACGAGTTTCAGTAAATGGAAGTTCGGATCATTATATTTTGACACAGGATGTCAACACATTCGAACAAAAACGATCAGCCAAGAGATTCTATTTCACTTTACTGAAAATATATGCATATTATAAACAATTCGATAATCGAATTCGTGAAATAGAATCTCTTGGCTGGTTGATATCAACGTCTAGTGTCTTGATATGGGGATAAAATATACATATGTTCTCAAATTACTCTGGGTATTTTGAAATCGTGTCGTAAAGTACCACTTTACCGCAGTAGCGCTGAAAGTACCTATTTCCGCACGGCCAAATCACTGAAAATGTGTACTTTACGACACGCACATGAGATAAGAAATAAACCGAGAAGAAAACTCACCTGCGATAAGCAAAAGCGCTGCATCCATGACAGCGGCACCGTTAAGCATGGTGGCCATAAGAATGTCGTGTCCAGGGCAATCGACGAAGCTAACGTGCCTCACCAATTGGAATCGGCCTGTACAAGCTGGACGGAGACACGGAAAGCTGTCATCCTTGGAGGAACTTCCGGAAATGAAACACGCAGGTCGCGGGCATTTGGCGTTGTCGCACTTGTATATTTTAGCGTTGGCATACCCTAGGTGAAATTTTCAATATTAAAAACATTGCTTTGTTGTCCACGAATTATTTTTATTAATGTCAGTGAAGTCTGAGGTGGTCCTTGAGAAGCCTAGCACTTTAAGGAAAAAAAGGGTGTTGTCCAGTAGTCCCAAGTTCTTCATTTTTGGGACAGTGTTGAGTGGCGTCTTATTGAAGACTAGAAGCATTGTTATGGTGATATATTTATAACATCAGTAATGTATAATAAGATCATGCCACAAAGTGGACAAAGTCATAAGGGAGATTTCTCTTATGAAAAAGTAAAGCATGGTGTGGGACACGTATGTCCAGAAATGAGCCGTTCTGGACACAGACAGTCACCAACTTCGTAGTATCTGCCATATCTGTAGAAAATAGTCACCAAAAATCAAATAACCAATACCATCACTTGCAGTTGCTTTGTATTTTTCGCAAATAAATTAACCAAACTACTTTTATAACACTTTCCACTAAGTTTTCGGGTTGTTAACATAGCACAATGTGAAAAAATTAAGAATTAACATTGAAATCTATGTGTTTTTAAAACGGATTTGTTTCCCGAAAATTCAACAAATTCGAGTATTTTATATATATTAGTTCTTGTATTTTTGTGATAGGCCAATTTTTCGGGGAGATTAGATTGCCCTTCTACACATGTATAGACTTCATTATTAATTCTCAATTTTTTCGGATTGTGCTAAGTTGTTCTTTTAACCAATGAGAAATACTAGATATTGGCTCTTTGGGGCGGTCTGTTTCTTTCGATTGGTCCCTTGACACCAGCGATAACCTTGCTAATAATGTGTAACCTTCTGGATGTTTTATACATAAAATACTAGAAAATATGTAAAAACTGGTTTCTTTAATTTAATATTTTTTGAGGGTGCTTTCCACCCCTTTTGAGGATGCAAATGTTATCACTCGAAATAAGCTCGAAATTGGATTTAGGGATGAATTTTACGTGAATAGCATTCCAGCTTTTCAGAAATATCGATACTTTCTGAATAATTCGCGTTAGTAAACTTGCGATTTTTCGGGGGTAAATACATTTTCAACATATTTCAATGGAATGAAACAACAGCGGGAGCTATATTGATGAATTCAGGTTCTAAACTCCATACGGTTTGATGGCTATTTATTAATCGATTCTGAACAGCTATAAGGGTTTTTAGGTTGGATTACTTGGGAATCGAATTTCAATGCTACTTTCAAAATTTTCATATTATTAACGCAGTTTTTCTCAATATAATAAACAGATTCAAAAAAATAAAAACATATCACTGGCCTGACATTTGTAAACATCATACAAACATCTTCACCACTCTAAGAGAGTGCATATTTATCACTAATTGGGAAAGCAAGTTACACCTGAATTTCAGGATGCAATTTGTCATTGCAACTCAAGGAAGTTGCATGTATTGGTAGATTTCAAATCGCAAGAAATAGAACACATTCTATTTTAGTGTGGTAATTTGCAGCAACTTGGTTATTATTATGTCAATTTAGTTGCCACAAACTTTAAATAAGTGGAAAATCTCCATACTTCTTCGAATATAAAGGAATTGAGAAAATTAATTCGGTAAAGTTATTGCTATTACCCATTCAAGAATAGAACAAAGTTGATAAGCTGCTTCTTTATGATAAACAAAACTATCATGTTCAATAAATCAATGTGTCCAAAGAAAAACTCTTCAAATTTACTCAAATTTATATTTGAACTGCTAAATATATTGAAAAATATAACCAATCGACTTACCATTTCTATAAAAGGTATATAACGAGGCAGTTTCGTAACTTAAAATAAACATAATAAAGAATGAAAAATATTCAACTTTTCTTGAAATAGAATACATATTTTCAAAAAAAACTACTGAATTAAAATAGCTAATAAAAGATACAGGATAGTAACCATTAAAATTAAAGTTCACCTCAGTTCAAACATATCACTTACAATTTGACAAAAAACAACAAATATATACGGGGCAGTGAGAGTAATATTGAAATTAAAACCGATCTACAGTTTTCTACAAATTGTTTAAAATGTCTTTGCAGAATATCTGAATATATTTACTATAGTTGAAAGTCAAAAAATAAAATATTAACAATACAATAGATTCAAGGTAAAATTCAATAGTTTTTAAAATATAATCGATAAAAATTGTGAAATTCGAATTGACCAAGGTCAAAAATCAGATATAGATTCTCCACAAAGTACATCAGTATACTAATAAACATTACATATACTACTGAAGTATATATCTTTAAAACCATTTCTAAGGCATCTATACTTTTGAGAAACTACTATTTACCTTTTTTTCTTGAAATCAATATGAAAATAATACAAAACCCCTATAAGAGAAGAAACATCAATCAATTATCACCCAGTCTGTATGTATGTATATATATGTATGTATGTGGGTATATATATATATATATATATATATATATATATATATATATATATATATATATATATATATATATATATATATATATATATATATATATATATATATATATATATATATATATATGATGAGTTGTTTTTTCGGGTTTCATTCCGTGTTCTGTGGTTTTGATCCCCTGAAGGATAATTGTCACAACGTTTCGGCAAAGTCTCATTTGCCATCTTCTAGGTGATGATTGAGTTTCGTCCTCCGAACTCGACTAATTAGTTCGAGTTCTAAATCATCACCTAGAAGATGGCAAATGAGACTTTGCCGAAACGTTGTGACAATTATCCTTCAGGGGATCAAAACCACAGAACACGGAATGAAACCCGAAAAAACAACTCATCATACTTCGTCCGTGAGAATCTTCATGCTAACATATATATATATATATGTATGCATATGTATGTGTGCGTGTGTGTGTGTATACCATGAAGAGTCTATATTAAATACTACCCTTCCTGTAAGGCACGACAGGCGAGGAATTGTATAAAAGTTACTTGGTCTTGATCAATATTTTTATACCAAGCACACAAAATTTTATTCAAGTTTCATGTGCTGGTATACAAATCAAGCAAGAAAAAGTGATTGGTAATTTGTTGATGTTACTTCTCTTATAGTTTTGTATTTTTCACATTGATTTGGTGAGGAAAAAGCAAAAAACCAGTTCTTGAAACTCCTCTCCATAAAAATAATCATCTCTCTAAACACCTATTCTTCAATTTGATATACTTTGAGACTAAAACAAGTATCTTCTACAAGAATCTGCTTCACATTTGCAAATGTTCCTGCCATTTTCTATTACTTGGTTTTTATCAGGAGTGTGAAGAAATCTAGACTTTTCAGGAGTGGTAGGTACTACTGGGTCTATATTCATCATATAATCGAAAGTGACCTCCTCATATCTCTCAATTTCTCTCAATGCAAAGAGTGCCAGCTTGGGCAGATTTGGATCTGAACAGTTAACCCAAACTGCATAGACTCCGAGATTTGGATCACAAGAGTGGTTGATGAAATGCGAAACATTACCGAACTTGGCCGCATCTACTGTATAGGGATTGTCTTTGGAATTATAATCCAAATCAAATAAATATGTCCTGCCCTCCTCATCATAGGTACGTCCTCTTATCTCAGCCTCCTCGTGGGTTATAACTTCTCCAACATATTCACAAACAAACTCCCCACAGTGGATCTTTCTCATAGCCTTCACGCCCCATCCACAGCCATTGGAAGTTCGGAAAATGCACAGAGGTACTTTACGCCCATTCTGAACTACTCTGTTCCTACAGTCTTTGTCACATTTACATTTTTTGTTGCACTCAAAAATTGCTATTCCAGGATTAACATTTATTCGACCACGTGCCTTGAAAGTGAATCCATTGTGTGGCTGCTTCCCACAGCAAGTTTTTATTTTTGGTCCACATTCTTCACAATCACATCCAGAGGTGGGTTCAGTAGGAATTTCAATGCCATCTGTAGCTACATATTCATTGACATATGTAAACCCATCAGGCGGGCACTCTAAATCAACTTTATTTTCTATAGTAATCAAAGCTTCTTCTTTTGCCATTGTATTTATCATCTCCTCCCAACTCTTCAACTTTTTGAGTTGTGCTTCCCGTTTCAATAGCAGCTGATACATCAGTATTGCTTTTTTTCCATCTTCTAATTTATGTATATGTCTTTCCTTAGGAGGTGTAGCAACAACTCTTAGTAACTTTTCTTGAAGATGGAGTTTATCAGGAATTTTGTCAAGATTGTCTATCTTCAACATATCAAGAAGATTCTGATCAGTGAGTTTGTTTGAAATATTCAATTTGTCACAAAGTGTATCTAATACTTGAGATCCCAAAGATTCTGCTAAAAATTGTGTCAATAGTAACGAACAATGAGTCAAATGATCTAATGGCTCCCAAGTATTTTGTTCCATTGAATATCCTTTCCATTTCACTAAAAACATCAACTGTTTCGTGCTTATATCAAACTCCTGGGCTAAAATTCTTTCAACCACAAACTCTTTGGAGTATGTGGCATTAGCCTTATTAGGTCGTAGCTTTCTAACTTTCACATCTTCGTGTTTTCTTTTGATACCCTTTCGTTCCTCCTCAAAGTTTTCACAATCTTCCAATGCTCTTTTCAAGTTTACCCTTTTTCCTTTCAGTTGTTTGGGCCATGTGATGATTGAACCATTTTCATCGAACTGCAGTTTTTCTACGACAAATAATTTCTATTCAGTCAAGCTAAAGACATAATCAGAGATAATTTAATATATTATTAAAAAGATACTTTCAGTTCGATGCAAAGGTTCATCACAAGACTCAAAATGTACTGAAAGAGAAATTTTATTAGTGGAAATGAAATGTGTGGCCATTCAAAAACAAGCTGAACAGTTAGGTATCAATACAAATTGGTAAAAATTTCATTTATTGTGCAACACCAGATTTTTGGAAATATATGTAACTATGCATTTTCACTACTTTCATTCTATAGGAACAGCCCTTCCTAGGGCAAAAAATAGATGATTCAATACACCAGGTCACACTCACAACTTCTTTTTTCAATTTTTCTGTAGTGACCAACTCTTTTTCAAAAATTTATTTGCAGAGGTTAGGATGTTAAAAATCTTAATTATTGTGAGTTGAAAATTTGTTGTAACTGAATCAGACATTTCAATGGATATAAGTCAAATAATCCAATCAGAGTATTACATAGTAATTTTTAATAGGTACATTTGGGATACAAGAAAGAAGCCCAATAGTTTTTCTAAAACCAGGTGCCACATGACTTTACCTCGTATAAAAAACAACTAAATAATATTGACCCACTGATTCAGAAAATCACTATCTTGTGAAGACACGCTTACCTAAAAGTATCTTGAAACAAAATGACAATGAAGTAACTTCAAGTAACTAGAATCTGACACGATGCTGATGACAGAACTACTTGCTCTCAACTACCTCAACTTAACTCGACCTATTAAGTATTCAATATCAACTTACCAAGTTTAATGGTGATATTTCTTTCCAATTCGTTCTTGAACCGGACTGTCTGCACTCCAGAAATGGCTTTGACTACTGTCGATTTTCCGTGAGCTACATGTCCTATGGTTCCAATATTAATGGTAGCTTGCCTACTTATTACTTCGGGCGAGAGAGCAGTTAATTTAGAAACATCCTGAAAAAATGTTTGATTATTCCTTAACTTCCATAAAACATACATTTTCAACAGATGTCAAACAATACGAAAGTGAGGTTATACTGTTAGACAAATTTTAAAATTAAAGTTATTGAGTAATTTCATAGTTCCCTTACCAGTTTGGATAAATCCTGTTTGTGTAAATTAGGTTGACCTGTAGTAACGCCAGCTATTTCGGTAGTCGCCATGTTTCGCACCTGAAGAGTGAAGAGTTCAATCTCTTGCAAAGAAGGCGGCAAGGCAAGCTTCGGTATTCGGTGAAGGCAAATGTCAAAAACGAATGACGTTATGACGTTTGTCGTTTTACGTCATTTCAATTCAAAGTAGCCAACTGCTGAATCTGCACCTACATATTTTTTCACCTTGTAGACTCAATAATATTTTCTGTAGAAAAACAGTTTCAATTAAGATGCCTAGATACCCTGGTGTTTTATACCTGTGAAAGTTTGGGATAAAAAGCCGCGAAATCTGGATTACTTGATTTTGGAGGTTTCCGTACAATATGTACAGTTGTCGCTACACGCTCTTGTCAGTCTTGTCTGAATCTAAATTTGCACTGAGTGAAAATGTGCGGTCGGGTTTTTAGATTTTCATTTGATTGGCTAGACAGAAGAGGCTGCAACCACAGAATACTTAACTATAACTATACAGAAGCTAATCCAATGACATATTCGCTAAAAGCCACGCCTACCCGAGGTACAACAAAAAAGAACGTACTGAGCCCAGATTCTATTTCACGAATTCGATTATCGAATTGTTTAGAATATGCGTATGGTATTGTCAGATTTCTCAGTGAACATGAAGGAAGCCAAAGTTCGATCAAGGTCAAATATTTTTGGGACAATTGTGTTGGTTACTATTTCGATTCTGTATGTTATTAAGTATTTGTTGTCGCAACATAAAGTATAATGGGTGGCCGATCGAACACCAGTAGAAAACCAGTAAAAACGTTTCAATGTTTAAAAACAACGAAATCAATAAATAAACACGATAAAAACATCGTACATAAATAAAAACGATAAAAACATCGTACACATCAAATCTGTCAATGACAGATTTTAAATTATCTGACGATTCTGACATTGGCGTATTGACAGATCTGTCATTGACAGATTAAAATTTAATTGCATATTGACAAATTGAAATCTGTCAATGAAGATATTTTTTATTTTTAGTGACCCTTTATGCCGTTGTAGTACCGAAATGCAACCCCACTATCAAAAATTTGGTCTTTTTTATGTCAACGCAACCGTTTATAGTTCAGTTCGTTTATTCATGCATTGAGTAGAGCTGATCACTGAGCGCATGGAGCTGAAGATATAAAAACAAACGGCTTTCGATCTTTCGGAGCGTGTAAAATAATCCGATATTTTTGTGTTTATTTTATCTTTTTCGAGCAAAATCAGTAATTTGTGCTTGCATGTTTAGGAATTTTCCTTCGATTATTCACATTCGCCAGGCAAATTGTTCATATATGAAACTCTTGTTGAATGGGAATGTAGGTAGAGGTCGGTTGAATTTTTATGTTTTCTTCACAATGATGTATTTCTAGGTATGAGATGAGGTTGATTCAAGATATGGCTACATACATACATATGTTGCTAGTCCATTGTACCATATCATAGGTAACAATCCACAGAACTCATAATTATATCTTATATATTATTGAGTTCTGTGTAACAATCATGCTGTGACTGAGCTGAATGAGCTGTTCAATATGCACGCTCTGTAAATAAGGACAACAATGTTATCGTTTTGCGCGCTCGATGTTCTCGATTTGGGATTAACGAACGATTTTGAGTGAGTTGAACGCAGCCGACAGCCGAGCTGAGAGAGCTTGCTCGATATGCTCGCTCAGTGAATAAAAGACACTTACACTTATGTATAAGCTCGCAGAGCTCGATTTGTAATAAACGAACGGCTTTCAGCAAAGTGAGCGCTCGGAGCTGAATAAACGAACTTAGCTTATGTTTACGAATATGACATATGAACTACTATTAACATTAACCCATAGACCTAATAGTATGGACTGGGCATTAGAGTGAGAGGATTGATCCCCACGCCTAAAACGGCATGAACATATTAAACTAAGGGCAACTGCGTCACCACTTACGAGTGACGTCACAATGTATCACTTGTTGCATATTTGCATAGCCAAAAATCCGGTTTACAGTGGGGGAGTTGTTGGTCTGTTGATTTGTTTTTGCGATTTTTTTTAGCTATTCGAAGTGTTCAATAGTACATTGTTTTATTTTTAGGGATATTTAAGACCTTTTCGGAATTTAAGTATGCAACACATATTACTGATGACGTAACACATTATGACGATAACGACTATGACGCAGATGCCCTTAGTTGGTTCGGGCCGCAAGAACTTGTGTTTGAGGGTTAAGCGACACCCAGTCCATGTTATATTATGTCAATGCATTAACCAAAGTACCAAATAACCAAACTGAACCAAATCCCAATCGAGATCGACTCATGAGTGAGGAATAGAGAATATAATTTAAGATAAAGCAAGAAAATGGATTAATACACACTTTTGATAGTAAAAATATATATCTTGCGGCTGAAGCCTTATAAGTTTTTTATAAATGGCTGAGAGTCCTGAGAAAGGAATACCATCAGAATGGAACCATCCATCGCAGGTGATGAAGTTACATAAATTGAAACAGAAGAAAAAAGCACTTCAAGCAAGGATCAACTGTAATGTCCCTAACAAAATCAAATCTGTGAATACCTCATCCCCTTTTGAAAACGTTTTTGCTGCCAAAAAAAGGAAAAACCCTTTCTTGAAAGATAATGATCCCAAGAAAAATAAAACTAGTAATACTGAATCCAGTGTTCTGTTGGATGAATCTGCGGACCAAACGTTATTCAAACTTCTTCATCAGAATGTACTGAAACCATCAACAACATCTTTGACATCCTTCAATAATATTTTAAGTAAATTGAACACTAATGAAGAAGTAGGTGAAATTGTGAAAGCACAGAGTGAAAATTGGCTACCCATTGACTGGTCATTGGCAAATAAAGTGAGGTTACTCTCTGCAAAGCCTTTTCCATGGAATCAAAAACTGAAAATCAGTGAAGAAGCAAGTGGTATAACAGCTTTTACTAGATGCTTGGATAAAAACACAGAGACAAATTTAGACACTTCTCCAAATGCAAGATTTCATCAATGTTGTTTGTACTGGCAACAACCTTGTTTGCCTTGGTTAACATTATTCCCACGCTCTACAGCTAAATCACAGCAAACAACTACAGTAGTGAACTCTACAATGCGAGATAGTTTACAACAAGCGTGGTCTGATGGTCTACGCTCACTTTTTCAGCTAATAAGAACAAGACAGTGTCCATATTTTTATGCCTGTGCGAATAACTTTACAGTTCTATTCAGGGCAGCTGGTATATGTGGGTTTACAGATGTGCATGCTATTATATCTCCAACAACCAGAGGTTTTCGTCATATGTTACGACAAGAGGATATAGAGTTCACTATGCCTCTGAAGAAAAAAAGGATTTCTGATCAAGGATATGAAACATTAGATTCTGTGGTAGAAGAGCACGATGAAGAATTAGAAGAAACTCCTGAGAATTGGTTAAGAAGTATGGGAATCAATGATGATGACATCAAACAAATCAACTATACTCAGGTATGCTCTCATTTGAGTTTTACTAGCTTCAATGTGAACTATAATAATTGAATCCACTTCTTCATGTATCTTTATTGAAATCATATCCAGACAAAGAAATTATTTCCAATACAAGTTTTATCAAGGTGGGTTTATGCAACATTTTTGCATAATAAATGATAAGATCACACACAATTTTATCCTCAAAATCACCTTCACAACTAATTCCACCTTCTTCATCACTTATCAAGTGTATTATAATCATTTTCACTACAAGACTCTAACAAATAAATCCTGAGGGAAAATGAGGTTAACAAAATAGTATACAGGCTCATGTCTGAAATTTTTATGACATGCAACCCAAATCACAAACATTCTGTTATGTAATCATTTCAGTTTCCAGGGTGACATCCATTCACTAAAATGTTCGCAAAAGTAATAATAAGACAGTTCAATTGGAGCCCCTCAAGGTTCTATATTACGGCCCCTATTATATTTGATACTTGTTTCACACCATTGGAAAATATTTCTAAAATATTAACAAAAAACCAGCTTTATTCTGAATGTAGAAAATCCTTCATCTGCAAAAATAAAGATAAAATTGGCAATATATATATATATATATATATGATAAATATATATATATATATATATATATATATATATATATATATATATATATATATATATATATATATATATATATATATATATGATAACCGAAGTTTTCCGCCATTACCGTCGATTTCTCATGTCAAAATTTAGAGCAAACAAATCGTATTCAACATAATCGGATCAGAAAAACGTATAGACTAGTATTCATTCGAATGCTTTATTATTTCTTTCTTCAAATGCGAAACTTAATCTTTTTTCAGGAGAAAATCATTCACAAAGCTGAATGTGAAGTGGACAACAGCGAGCAGAGTTTGATAATGGTGGAAGGAGTAGAGGTACACGCCTTGTATAATTTCCTCATAAACTGTAAGAGCGCCACAGCAACAACTGGTCCACTCGCTGGAATCCCCCCTACTCTTCTAGCGCCAGTAGCCTTCCTTGGTGCTTCTTTGAATTCACTGAAAGTGCGCGAAAACAAAGTTCACCTAGATGAAGTCGACTACTACTCCATTGAACTCTCAGGTCCTATTTTACCTAGTACCATACACAACTTGTTTGCTATCAATTGCCCGGAAAATAGTTTGACAGCAACTTTCAATAATATCAAGAGTACAGAGTGCTTCAGCAAACTGAAAAATAGTGCTAGAAAATCCGACATTATAAATAAAGGGTCAGTGGTGTTTGGCAAAGAAAACCTTTCAGACTGCGGATTGCTTCCAAAAGTTCTGAAACATTTTTGTGCACCTGATAAAAATTTTGTGACTAATGTAGATTGTTTGAAGTATACCAGTGAAGATAAAACCTATACTTGGTCATAATGTTCTAAGTATTTTTAAAATGTTAATATAATTATTTATTTTTTATGATATTGTGAATACAGTTTCTTATATTTCTAAATTATATTTAAGTAATTTATTGTTTTATCTCAGGACCAAATTTGTATAAAAACAAATCGTTGAATGTGCCCAATTTGTTGTATTTTCCAATTGTAAACTCATTTTTATTGTAATAGGACAAAATAAAAGCATAGAATGTCGATTGTATCCTATTTGTAATATTTGAAATACCTCACTTACAACTGTTATAACTGTTTTACCAATAAAGTCTCTCCGAAACTCATGCGAGCTAGCGTCTAGGCCTTGTTACTAACTCCCTACGCCATTCCTCGGTTGCATATATATATATATATATATATATATATATATATATATATATATATATATATATATATAGACTCTTCAGACATTGGACGTGGCAGAGTCATTCTTCAATACGACAGATAGATTCGAGAGAGTTAATTCTCTGCACCATGGCATTATCAGGGACACCAAACTGATATTTTTGAACTCGACGCAAGTTTCGCTAACAAAGTTGGCATCTGCAGGGGAAGAAAATTGATACTAAATCTAAAGACTGTTGCTAGGAAGAGACCAAAAATCTGTCGCAGCTTTGAAACAGTGTATACGCTCACCAACAAATGATGCGAGAATTTACCACAGGAGTCTCCGTAAGCAAAAAATGTGAAGCGATTAGCCTAAAGAGAATTTGTGTACAACTATCTTTACTACTAGCGAGAAATATATCCTAACTTTCCAGAAATTATCATATGTAACAAAAGTACCCACAGAATTCCTATCGATTGATATTTTCAGATAGCGATAGTGACCATCTCTTGAATAATCTTCACAATTGACGGTTCTATATGTTTTCTTATGTATGAAAGATGACGATGATACATCGATCAGAGTAGGACATTTGTAGGTCTCTGCTATGTCTATACGATGTCACTGTGCAATATCGCGGTACTCGTGGAGGTGTCACATAGATGTCTATGTAACGTAGCCATGCTGCCCATGCTGGCTGGAAAAATATAAAACGGAATAGTGAGTAGAATAGCAGAGTATGTTCTATGATCGAGATCTGGTCATGGAACATACCTTGCAAATTTCGAGGTTTTGGCGGGTACGCCTATGCCGTATTAGCGTATATATATATATATATATATATATATATATATATATATATATATATATATATATATATATATATATATATATATATATATATATATATATATATATATATATATATATATACGAAATACCTACTTCTGAAATCGGACGTCTAATATAAATATAATCTAATACAAAAACAATTGTACCTCCCTGGAGGTGGGTTTTAGTTATAATTATTAGGGAAAACATTCAATAAAGGCAAATTATTCAATTCAACATGGTAATTTATTAATTGAAAAAAGTTTTGAATGTGTTGATTTCCATACTTTCTAGAAGTTGAGTTTAAAATTTTCTTCCCCAGAATGAAGACTGCTTCACTCATATGTACTTCACTTAAAAGAGGGGAAGCGACTTCGTTTTATTATTCTGAAAACTGCTCCTATGTTCTTTTATTCTGAAATTTTTTAATGCGAGTTTTCATCAAGAAACGACCATTTCTATGCAATCAAAAATTCAATGAAAACAGATTTCTAAGTCACTATGAAAAGTGTTCACTGTATGATTTTTTACACATCACACATTACGGAAATTGGTCCTGGTAAAATTGAAAAAGAAAACATTATCATTTATAGGGAAGCGCAGGACGGTTCGGACAATTTTCACAATTTCCGAAGATTTGAAAAGTAAACATTTTCAATAAATATATGTACGCAATCGCTATAGGTACGACTTTAAGCTACATAATGTGTTTAATTTTTTTCAACTTGACTTCTACATTTGAACAAATCCAAAAGTACGTACAGCTTGTCCAATCCATCTTGGCACAGAAATAATAACGTATATGCCCAGCAATCTCTCTGGAGTATACTAATATGAAAAAACACCTATTATATGTGTTCACTGGGTTGGAATTTATTCCTAGAAGGTGTTTTTTCTTTCGTTATGGTCTACACTACCATTGTGCAACTGGAAAAGTATCTGAGTTTGTGCCAAGATGGATTGGATAAGCTGTACATGTTAATTTTTCAGGAGAAACATAATTTACAGACATGCAAGACAGTCTGTAAAAAGTCTTCTATCCAAATTCTTTACGAACGAACGCATAAATTCTGGGTTATCCACATGAAGTACCACGTAGCGCGGAATTTTTTGCAGATATTACGATTTGTTTTACCTTCAATTACTTTCCATTTCAAAGGCACACTAAAAAATTGTTCCAAAAAATATATCACTGTCGCTCGGTACCCAACATATATTTTCAACCCCTTAAGTTACGCCACTGGAATTATCTCAGTGAGTGGCTTAGAATATGCGTATATGGTCGGCACAGCGCATGGTACAGCCACAGTCTAAGCTACTCGAGAATTAGAAACGGACCGCACAGTTCACCCTTATTAAAGGTTCACCGCAGGTACCAAAAAATCACTATGGACTATTATGGGATGCCCAATCTAGCGAAGCATATATAATCTAAAATCAAGATCACAAGAAAAGAATTTTGTGGTTTTGTCATTTTATTAGGCATTCCACATAATATGTGATTCGTTTTTTAAAGAAATTTCAATAATAGGTACACCTGGTGCGCCATATGTTTTTTCTATCTTTTATTCAAGCATTTGAACAGTCCTGGATTTGTCAATAGACCATATAGGCCGCGGCGTAGGGCGGCAGATTTTAGAGAATTCTTTCAAAACTTTAGTTCCATTCTCACTACATAATATTGTTTTAGAAAGGTAAGTGGGGCGGCGGAAATAAAGTGGCCTGTGAAAAATATAAATCCGGCACTGCATTTGAATAATGTAAGATGAGGATACAAAGAATTTTACACTAATTTGAAAACGAATGGGTTTATTGATTCTCCCCCTACAGAAATCACGTTGACTGGAATGACATTGGAATTTGGCTCATTGACATTGACAAATGATTTGGCTATTTGGCATTAGTTTTTCACTTTTTCAGGCATTTTATTTCGGACAATAAAATCGAGCTACCTACTTCACATTTTCATGAATCGAATTTCTTCCTTGCTTTCCAATGCCTTCTGTCATGAACTGACTTTATCTTGATGAATTGTGTAATTTTTATGAAGACTGTTGAGACTCCAACTTCTGGGCAAAATAGTAATAGGATGTGAAGGCGCTAAATGACATCAATTAGATATGGTTTACAGATTCATGTATTTCTAAAATTTTCCTCATGTGCAATACAGTTGTAAGATTATATGTACAAAAGGAATGAATATAATTCAAAATGATGGCTTCTTTGAACATTTTATATAAAAATACCAGAAAAATGAGGACTAGTTCAACT
This sequence comes from Zygogramma bicolorata, assembly GCA_032362365.1. Taxonomy (NCBI): domain Eukaryota; kingdom Metazoa; phylum Arthropoda; class Insecta; order Coleoptera; family Chrysomelidae; genus Zygogramma; species Zygogramma bicolorata. Next base: position 382,645 of record JAVJAQ010002051.1, read on the forward strand.
TTCTACCCTTTTCTTGTAGGACTGAAATTCTTTCCAACAATGGTGGGTGGGAATGATGCCAGGCAGAATACAAATTATCATTGATTGGGAATCCTAAGTTGTCTTTATTCAACTGTAACAAAGCTCTTTCCAAAGGTTTAGCTTTGCCTAAATTCACAGCAAATTCATCAGCCTGAAACTCAAATTTACGAGACAGGCAAGTCATAAGAAAACTCAACAAGGTGTTATATGGCATCATAACATATTGCATCACAACGAAAAGACCTACTAGCACAGGTTGAACATTGTAGAAACCTAAAGCCTTATACAGAGGAGGATATTTGAACATTAGAGAAAAACCTGCAAACAGTAGAAAAAGATTTACTTGCATAACAATAAGGTTCTTTATTATGTGACTGTGACTCCAATGTCCTAATTCATGCGAGAGAACTGCTAAAATTTCATCATTTTGACATCCACTGCCATCATCTTTAGCTAACAATGTATCAAACAGAACAATTCGTTTGGACTTGAACAGCCCATAAAAGTAGGCATTACTATGAGAAGATCGTTTAGACCCTTCTACTACATACAACTGAGTTAATGGAAATTTAAGTTGTGTTGCCAAGTTTTCAATCTCAGTGCGCAGTTCACCTTCTGGTAGTGGGGTATACTTATCAAATAATGGTGCAATAACAGCAGGATATATTGTCAACAGTATCATAGATATAATACAAACTACTACCCACAGCCAGACAAAAAAGTATGGTCCACCACTTTTGATTATTACAATCACCAATGAAGAAATCATAACAGTTATCAGTTGACTGACAAAAAATGCCTTCACTTTATCCCAAGCAAAGAATCCAGCAGTTTGTTTGTTGAACCCAAATTTTTCCTCTAATATGAAAGTATAGTATATCGTCAAAGGCAAATCAACAATTGCTGATGCCAATGAAATCAAAAACAACCATATACAGCTAGTACTGACTTCCCCTGGTATAGGGTTTATAGAATGGGAGTAGTTCCAAATATACGCTAACACACCATAATATATAAGGGCGGAGGTCACCAATATGGACTGGGTGTCTTTCACAAATCCAAATTTCAGTTTGGCTAGGGAATATTGTCTTGATTTTTCAAAATCTTCCTTGGTCATCACGCTCTTCAGCACTGGAGGGAGTTCACTTGTACTTCTTGCCTTACAGAACTGAAAAACAAATTCTTTAGAAAATGTTGGAGTTTCTTGTTTTGAACCTACTTGTCTTATTGAAAGATAAGTTTCCCATATAAATTCACTCCACAAAAGACATAATATTGTATTTCTAACAAAATGTTCATCCATAGTGAACATTTTACGATATCTACACGAAAATAAAACTTGCTTCAAAGATTAGGCTACTCGTTTAGCTATTATTATAACCTAACAGTCTAACACTCCTAACACAGAACACCCTACCCGGCCTACCCCTACCACAGAAATCATAATTATAACTAGAATGCGTTTCATGTATCGTCGACTAACGTAAACTTGACAAATCATGGGCATTCGCAAAGGGGACAACTTGCACCAAGTAAACACATACGTCATTCCTTGTAATTTCAAGAGGAAATGAGAGAAATCTAGGACGTATGTCTGTTAAGATTACTAGTTTGTTTGTAAATAGAGCGGCGTTGTCAGTTTTATTTCTTTCTGATTTGGATATTGGACGCTGTGACGATAGTAAATATAAATATTGGATATTTATTATTCATCGATTATATTGTGCATAGACAAGAGTTATAGGTATATTGGTAATATTGTGTACATTACCCGTTCGATACGATGAAGTGTTTTGTTAAGGATTGTGGTAATTCCTGGAGAAAGGGGAAGAAAAAAGAAAACGTTACTTTCCATAAATGAGTTCTTGAAAAACCTGTTGAAAGTGTCTCTAGAATAAAGAAAACGTTTTCAGATTTCAGCTTTCAGAAAGTGGTTTCGTAGATTAGGAAGTGATCTACATTTGGAGTGGCCTCAACCACAGCATTACAAAATCAAAATCCGCACTGAACATGTTCATTTTTCAATTCGATTCAATTCATACTGAAGCTTATACCATTAGATTTGGGGAAAGTGGTCTAGACCCGGTCTGGCGTCCTTCAACATTAAAAAAAACATGTTTTCAATGTAATTTTCATTGTAGTAGTAGGATATAGGAATAACTTTTTGGTGTGAATCAAGATCTCATTTCGTATCTTCTATTCAAGGATTTTTTTATTATAAAACGTCTATGGATAAAACGATATTTTTACTGTTCTGATGTTCCATTTGAAACTGAAATTTCCAGTTTTATAAAACCAACCCATTGCCCATCCCCAAGTTACGCACGTTATATTTTGCGCCGCTACTGTGAAGAGGACATTTACAGTGTTGCAGGTTATGCATGATTTGTCCATTCGCCATATTTGAAACGCATTCTAGTTATAATTATGAGTTCTGTGACCCCTACCCAACGTTCATATACCAACGTTGCCCCTACCTAACTACACCTAACGAGAACAGAACCAGTGCTGCCAATGTCTGTGTAATTACACGATTTCTGTGTAATTCAAGCTCTATCTGTGCAATTGCTGTGTAATGCCATTTTTCTGTGTAAAACCGTGTAATCCGGTAATTTTTGACAATATTAAAGATCCTTAGCACATAGGCTGGATTCAGACAGATCCGAAATCCGATCGTACGACGATCAGATAGCTTTCTGATTGGTCTAAATTTGAATTTAGACCAATCAGAAAGCTATCTGATCGTCGTACGATCAAATTTCGGATCTGTCTGAATCCAGCCTTAGTACTATTGAGAAGAAGAATTTTAATTTTTTGGTGTGGTGCAATTGCAAATCAATTCTGACATTTATTGCTTTTGTTTTGAGAGTGTTCTGCTCCAGAACCGGGGCTCATGTTCTCGCTTTACTATTGGTGGAATTTGACACTGGTCATGTTTCAACCAATTGTGAAGCTAAAATTAGAAGCCGGAGCTACTCATATAGTCCAAACGTTTGGGCACTTTTTTGTCAAAAATATCAATTCTTTTTGTCAGAAAGTTGAAACAAAGTTTTCATGATGTTGCGAATCATTGGGTTCGTTCAGCCGTGCTCAACAGTTGAGTGATGTGCCAACTTGTTCGGCTGAACGGACCGCTGCACCATTGATCACTCGAAACCGTTGAGCAGCGGCTCAACACGTTTAGTGATTATTCTCAACGGTTGTGCACCGCTGAACGAAGCCATTGTCTAGCTTAGCTTGACCAAAGAATATTTAGATATACACGAACAAGAAGCGAATCATACAAATTCGACAAATACACCCTGAGTGCGCATGTCGACCAGCAGTGTCGGCATTCTGCAGTCGGTCAGTCATATCAACAAACAAGTACTGGTGTTTCTTGTCAAATAGTTAACTGGATTACTGTTTTTTGCTGGTCGGCATGCGTAGTCACAACAAATATAGTTTGGAGGTCATAAAATGTGGTAGTGGTGGGGACCACAGGAATAGCGGCTGTGTAGCGGCAAATGTCGCTTCTTGTTCGTTATACCTACGTAAATATTCTTTGGCTTGACCTTGATTAGGAATAGTTGTCAGAGTGAAATAGTGATGCGGATCAGTTGGAGTTTTCTCCAAAGCGGCGCTGCGTTCTTGATTTGAAATCCCAATGGTATATGGTACCGTATATATACTAACTTCGAAAGGGCGAAAATCAGAATACTCAATATAACTGAACCCACATAACCGATAATGACTTAACCAAAGACCTAAAGCACAGAACATCTCACCCAGGTAAGGTGTTCCTAAAGGGTATTTTGTCCTCGGGGAAAAAGTATTTTTATTACTTATTTCCTATTAGCCTTTTTCTAAATGGATCTAGAAAAAAATCACACCTTCATATATCATTGGTGACATCAATCACATGTCTGTGTAATTTAGGGCGGCCGTCTGTGTAATTCATCGTTTCCACATTCTCAGCACTGAACAGAACGAGACCTAACACTGTGACCTAACTACCTAGTGTCTCTCTCTCTCTTTCTAGTATTTCTTGGCCTTTGGCCTTTGCTTCCATACGGCCCTACTACCTTAAACTTAACCTAGTGAAGTAAAAATGCAAAAATGGTTTGTTGTTTGTTTTACGGTTGACGTCACGCATCCGGCGAGTTATCGAAAAATTTCAGATGGATTATGGATTGCTCCAGCCAATGGAAACGTGAGAGCTTTTCAAATCGATCAATAGCCGAATAATGGCCGGGACACATTTATCACATACTATTCCGATCCTATGTCGCCCTAAGAATCGGATCGGTGCGGGATCTGAAAGGGGTGAGCACAAATTTCATACATGCTTCCGGCTCTTTTTCGGCATTCACATGAAATACAATCAGGGCTATTCACTAAGTAAAGTGGTTATCGCAGTTGCTAACCGTCGTAGCAACTCTGATAATAACTTGCCATAATGACGGTGGTAAGCTGTTTTTCCTTGACAAGATATCTAAAGCAGTTGCCTGTGAACCACTACTCACAGCAACTGGTCATCATTATAGTAGCAACTTAACTTGAACTTGAAAAGTGAATACCAATTTCGCGCTTAGCAACTGACCTTGAACATAACGACAATCTTTAGTCGCTATCCATAACAACTCTGCTTAGTGAATAGCCCTGAATACGGTTTTGCAATTTTCTTGATTCAGGCCATTAACATATTACATCACATTTTATTAATTAGTTTTCTGGGTTTGTAACCTACCACAATCTGAAATAATAAGTCGAATTAATATTGGATTAAGATTAGAAATTTCTCCTTCTACGCTTGTATAGATTCAAAAATTAGTTCTTATTTTTTCAGTTTGTGGTAGGTTACAAACCCAAAAAACTACGGAACAAATATTGATCTACCACAAAATAATGACTTTCAAATAATCACATTTTACTTTTTTTAAATAATTGTCGATTTTAATTTAAGCAGGCTCGGAAACGTCAGATGACAGCTAACGTTTACAGCTTTTCTCTCTACTTCTGTTTGAAATTTCTCCCCCTTGTTTCAAATTTTTTTCTTACCTGAATTCGGAATAGGGAAGAATATCGACCGATGAGGGCGCTGGTGGTGGTTAAACTTTATCCACCATTTTGAAATAGTTACCTTGTTTACATTTGTGAAATAACGCGCCAAACTGAAATCCAGTCATCAGTTGCCCCCGCTAGACAAGATTTTGGTGTTTTTTTTGCTATATTTTCATTGTACGAAATTTTTCTCGTGAAGGTTAATATAACTGTGTTCATGATGCTTTGAATATCCGCACAATACCATTCATTGGAGGTGAACATAGATGCATTGTGTTTTAAAATCTAATGATATTTGTTCCAGGACATTTTTTAGTTTTAGTGTAGTGTTAGTGTTACAGATTTTTACCTTTGTTTTTCTTTTATCTTGATCCTGAAAATGTATCATTTTGTATGTTATGTATTTCATAGGTGTAAGTCAACTGAGCCCTATATATATTTATATGTTTTGTTTTTGAAAACAGTTGTTATTGTTGTTGAAACAGTCAGAATAGACGTATGAAATAAAAATTGGTATTTTCTTGAAAAATAAAGTATAGAAAGAAATTACATGGTCCTTTAACCGGATCAGACACCAAAATATAATCAACAGTCCACGTATACGGTTGAGGAAGGAAGAATGTCTGAATATTTACGGAGATCTCAGAGGAAAAATGCTGGCATGACCTCAAATTATGATGATTTTGTTCTATGGCCGCTAGCATCAGGGAGTAATATTCAGAGATCAAACACAGTTCCGCAAGAGCCAAATATCGTTTTGTCTCAAGAAGAAGAGGCTAAGCATGAGCTGGAAACCGCAGCAGCCGCCACCAGAGGAGAGTCAAATGGTTCCGGATTTCGAGCAGCGGTTACGAGTAATTGTAAAGGAACAGATTCTAAATCAACAAGGTGTCCTTTGGAAGAATCAGGTTCCGTTAAAACAAGGAAATCATACGGATCAAAAGTATCTTCTAAAAAGGTGGAGATTGAAAGGAGGCGTTTGGCGTTGGAAACTGAGGTCGCGAAGGCTGAGCTAATGAGAGAAATGAAGAAACAAGAATTTGAAAATCAAATGAAAATTTTGGATCTTCAGGAAAAAATAGCTGAAACTAGAATTGAAGAGGAAGAACTATTATCCACAAATGGCAGTTCAAGAGGATTTTTTGTGGAAAGCATAGGCAGAGAAAACGTGAATAAAGGGGTACAAAAATGGGTCAATACCTGTGAAGAGCAGTCTGTAACATTTTCTTCTGGGAAAACGACAATTGAAGAAACGTCAGACAAAAATGACATTTCAAAATTGTGTAATGTTGTTGCTGATGCTGTTAGGAGTGTTGCAAGAGGAAATCATTCCAATACGAATGTAATTAGCAAAGAATTTCCTCATTTTGATGGTAGACCGGAAGATTGGCCGTTATTTATCTGTCAGTTCAACAGAAAAACCAAGCTATATCAATATTCGGAGGATGAATTGATGATAATGTTGCAGAAGTGCCTGAAAGGAGAAGCTCTTGAAGCGGTAAGAAGTTTATTATTGCATCCCAAAAATATTCCTCGCATTATTGAAACACTACAAATGCGTTTCGGACGTTCAGAATATGTAATTAGTTCATTGATTAACAAAACTCAGAATTTACAATTTGTTAGAGATGGTGATTTTAATTATTTTATGAAATTTTCATGTCACGTCAATAACCTGGTGGCTACGATGGAACAATTCGAGGCAAGTAATCATTTGAATAATCCTGTTTTGCTGGAGCAGTTAGTTGGAAAATTACCGAATAGTCTGAAATTACAATGGGGACAAAAAGTGGTGCAAAACGGAGGTAAGGTGAATTTGAAAGATTTTGGAATCTGGACAAATGAGTTATCTTCAGCAGCATGTTATGTAAGTCAGAAAAGTTTTCCTACTACCTCTCATAACCGTAGAAAACCTCATTTTTCGAAATCTGAAAATATTATGGTTACTACAAATCAAGCGACTCATGAGTCGAAATGTCCTTATTGTGATGAAACTGGTCACAAAATTTATGATTGTTCCGTAATGAAAAATGATAGTGTAGACATTCGATGGTCAAAATTACAAAAAACCAAAATTTGCTTTTGTTGTTTGAAAATTGGTCATTCAAAACGCTTTTGCAGATCAAAACAACGTTGTGGCTTCGAAGGGTGCAAATTACGTCACCATACCCTTCTGCATAAAGTTACCATCAATTTACCCCCTCAAAGATCTAATGAAAGTATTGAAACGGTTTGTCTTACTAAAAATAAATGCAAAGTTCTTCTAAGGATAGCTCCTATCAAAATTTATGGTCCGAAAGGTTATTTAACAACTCATGCTTTGTTTGATGAGGGATCAACCATTTCTTTGATAGAAAGCCAGATCGCGGAAGAATTAGGATTATCAGGGGAATCAAAACCTTTATGCATGCAATGGGCCAACAATATTGTTTCATATAATGAGGGTTCAAAATGTATTGATATGAAAATTTCTGGAGTTCATGACGGAGCGAGAGTTTTTCAAATGAGAGGATTGAGAACAGTAACAGATTTGTCTTTACCTTCTCAAACCATCTTGATGGATGATTTCAGACATTGTCAACATCTTCAAGGTCTGCCTGTTCAGGATATGGTAGATGCAAAACCTACTGTTCTGATAGGCCAGGACAATATCCATTTAACAGTAGCCAGAAAACTTTATCAAGGCCCTGAAAATACTCCTATAGCTACCAAAACCAATTTAGGTTGGGTTATACATGGTAATACGTCTGAGACTCATCAAAATGTATATAATTTTCACATTTGTTCTTGCGATAACAATGATGAATTGAATATAATGATCAGGGAATCATTTAGTACTGAATCATTTGGTGTTTCAATAAATAATAGAATTATCGACACTGCTCATAGGAGGGCTCTTGAAATTCTAGAAAAAACAACCGTTTATTTGGAAAATGAAAAGCGATATGAAACAGGTTTGATTTGGAAAAATGACAATATAAATTTTCCGGAGAGTAAAATGAACGCTATGAGAAGGTTGATTTGCATTGAAAGAAAAATGTTGAAGGATAAATTATATTTTGATCAGTATTGCAACAAAATTGAAGACTATTTGAAAAAGGGTTACATTCGGAAATTAAAATCTCATGAGTTATCTGAACAAAATTCTCGCATTTGGTATCTTCCGCATTTTGGGGTCGTAAACCCCAATAAGCCCAATAAATTGAGACTTGTTTTTGACGCTGCCGCCAAAAGTAATGGGACCAGTCTCAACGATAATCTTTTGCAAGGTCCAGATTATCTGAGCTTATTACCAGGTGTGCTAATGCGCTTTCGTCGGGCAAAGTGGGGCTTTTGTGGAGACATCACTGAGATGTTTCATAGAATAAAAATTCGTAAGGAGGATAGGTGTGCACAGAGGTTTCTTTGGCGTAATGGTGAGCAACACAGACAAGTAGATGAGTACGAACTACAAGTGATGATGTTTGGAGCTTCTTGTTCCCCATGTTGCGCACAATATGTTAAGAATTTGAATGCTAAACAATCAAAATATCCCGAATTGTTAAAAGATGTTGAACGAAATTTCTATGTTGATGACTATCTTGATTGTTGCGATACAGAACAGGAGGCACTCTCAAAAATCGAAAAAATGATTGACATTCACAAAAACGGTGGTTTTGATATCGTAAACTGGTCTTCGAATTCACCTTTGGTCATTGAAAAATATGGGAATGAACATGTCGAAAAATATTTCAACAAATCGTCGTTGGATCGTATTTTGGGAGTATGGTGGGACGTTAAATCTGATTCGTTCACTTTCAAAGTCATTTTTCACAAAGTTCCGAAAGGAGTATCTGATGGAATAGAGATTCCTACAAAACGACAGGTATTACAGTTGGTAATGTCGATTTTCGATCGCTTAGGCTTTCTCACGTTTCTGTCTATCAAAGGAAAAATCATTCTACAGGCAATCTGGCGAACTGGTATAGGATGGGACGATAGGATTTCTCCAAGAATTTTTGATTGGTGGCTAGAATGGCTGAAAAGTTTGGAATCAATCCCTTCACTCAAAATTCCTCGTTGCTACTCGTTTCTAATTGCTACTGCTAAGGCAACAGAAATCCACATATTTTGTGATGCTAGTGAGGAAGCGTTTGCAGTGGTATCCTACTTGAGGGTGATATTCGAAACTCATATCGAGGTGTCTTTCATCTCAGCAAAAGCCAGAGTGAGTCCTTTGAAGCCTATTTCAATTCCAAGGCTTGAGTTACAAGCTGCCGTGATGGGGAGCCGCTTGTTGTGCACCATTTTGCGAGAAATTGATCTTCCAGTGACAAATTCTTTTTTGTGGACCGATTCGAAAACAGTTTTGTGTTGGATCAAAGGCGATGGGCGAAATTACAAACAATTTGTTTCTCACAGAATTGGTGAAATTCAAGAACTAACGGTCAACGCTCAATGGAAATATGTCCCTGGGAAATTGAATGTAGCGGATGAAGCAACACGAATTACAATTTCCCCAAATATTGACACCAATTCTGACAGTCGTTGGTTCCGAGGTCCTGATTTTTTGTGGAATTTCAATGGTTTTCCAGTAGAATTTGACGAATCAGAATTTTGTTTAGATGACAAGAATGAAAGAAAATCCGTGAAACATTTTGTTGGCTTCATTGCTTCATCTTTCGACTTTTTACCAAAGGTTTGTCGATTCTCCAAATGGAGAAGGCTTTTGAGAAGCACGGCTTGGGTACTGAGATTTTGTAGGAACCTTCTAGTGAAACTTGGTGGAGTAAAAAATACTCTTTCTGGAGAATTAACGATTGAGGAAATTAATGACGCAAAGAGATTGTGTCTCAAAAGGAGTCAGGAAGAGAGTTTCCACAAGGAAATCAGGCTACTCAAAGCAAAGGGACAGGTGGATACTAAAAGTCCACTTTATAATCTCTCAGCATTCATTGATGATGATGAACTCATAAAAATGAACACCAGAGTCGTCCAGGCTCTTTGTTTAGATGAACCTACGAAAAAACCTGTAATCTTGGATCCCAAAAATGCTACTGTTGGTCTAATATTACAATATTTTCATGAGAAAAATCATCATCAGGGAAAGGAAATGGTTTTAAATGAAATACGACAGGAATATTGGATTATTAAAGGGAGGCAGGCTGTTAAGAGCACATTTCACAAGTGTCGGTACTGCAAATGGAAAAAATCCAAACCAAATGCTCCTAGAATGGGGGATTTACCAATGATGCGCCTCACACCTGGAGTGAAACCATTTACTTTCACTGGCATTGATTATTTCGGTCCCATGTATGTGACGGTTGGGCGACACAAAGAAAAACGGTGGGGAGTTTTATTCACTTGTATGACAATTCGTGCAATACATTTGGAAATTGCACACTCCCTCACTGCCGATGGTACAATCATGGCTATAAGAAGGATGATATCCCGACGAGGTCAAATAAGATGCCTCTATTCAGACAATGGCACTAATTTCAAAGGAGCCAACGAAGAACTTTCCAAATTCTACCGTGAAATTGATCATCAACAGTTAACCCGAAGAATGACAGAGATGGAGATAGATTGGCACTTCATTCCACCTGGTAGTCCACATATGGGTGGCTGCTGGGAAAGATTAATAGGTTCAGTCAAAAAGATTTTGGGAATTACTTTGAAAGAGGAATCTCCCAAGGACGAAATCTTATTGACCCTATTCGCGGAAGCAGAGTATGCAGTCAATAGTAGACCATTAACTCACATTTCAGCTGATCCTTCTGATCCTCAGTGTTTAACGCCAAACCATCTTCTTATTGGTTCACCTTCAGGAAATCCGTTTCCAACGAATTTCGAAAGCGAGAATCTCCGAAAACAGTGGAAGAAGTCACAAAGACTTGCCGATATTTTTTGGAGAAGATGGATAAAGGAATACCTACCCACTTTATCCAAGCGCGCAAAGTGGATTAGGGATGGTAAAGGAGTAGCAGTTGGCGATATAGTCGTAGTTGCAGACGGACAGCTACCCAGAAATACTTGGCCACTGGGTAGAATCACGGCAGTGTTCCCAGGAAAGGACAAGGTCGTCAGAGTAGTGGAGGTGAAAACATCCACAGGGGTCTTCAAACGTCCTGTGACAAGAATCTGCAGAATGGATGTTGAAATTGGTGAAAATTTTTGAGAACTTTCACGGTGGGGAGAATGTTACAGATTTTTACCTTTGTTTTTCTTTTATCTTGATCCTGAAAATGTATCATTTTGTATGTTATGTATTTCATAGGTGTAAGTCAACTGAGCCCTATATATATTTATATGTTTTGTTTTTGAAAACAGTTGTTATTGTTGTTGAAACAGTCAGAATAGACGTATGAAATAAAAATTGGTATTTTCTTGAAAAATAAAGTCTATAAAGAAATTACAGTTAGTGAACCAAAGAGGCTTTTATTACATGGATGATGAAATGCGCCATAACTTCGCCTAAAAATAGACAAACAGACTCACCAGGTAACAAGAAATCATCTCTCTTGAAATGCAAGTAACACACTGAAGCCGCTCTAGGTGGTGATTTATGCAGTTTCAGTTTAATATTCCAAGCCTTGTACCTGTCTATTTTCTCTTTCAATCCACTTTCCGTAATGTTTTCCACCAAAGATGTATTTCTCTTTGGAAACGTGTGGAAAGACAACTTTGGATTTCGGTTCCTAGAGGTGCGGCAACTTGGCACCGAACACTTTATACGACTCATTGAACGATCTGCATGATCTGCATCCATGATTGTTTGTTATTATTAATCAAAAAAAATTACAACTTCAGATGAGATTTCCTAAATCAACACCAAAGAACTCAATAAATTCACACACATAAAATGGAAGCCATTTGTTTGTGAAATTATAGCAGTGCGTTATATTTCCGCCAGACGTCGCATAAAATTATGAACTTCCCAATAGTGCCACTTTCCTTATAAATGAAGAAAGAGGTGCCACCGTGCTCATCTGAAATGAAAAGTGCCGTAAACGGCACAATTGACCATATGCATCTATTTTTGGTTGCGCTTTTTTCGGATTTAATGGTTGGTGACACTGAATTTTATACCACGTGATATGGTACGTCACTGTTAAATTATGTAAATAAGAATAATATAAATACAACCCCCAAAAACGTAACTAACAATTATATCGAATATCAGCTTATATCTTTGTAATTAGTGATTGATGGTATTGTAAACCCATTTATTTTTTATTATACTATCAACACTATATTCTGGAATATGTACATAGGATATGTTCCGTAAATCGTTTCGGTCAACCAGAGCGGTTTTGGCCGGTTGACAGCGGTTACTGAAATTTTCGATATACGGAACGCTTGTCACTTGTCATACAGAATCATAAAAGGAAAAAGACTTCATTGAAAAAGACTTTATTGAAAATTAGAAGAAATTCTACCTACATGATTCATTTGACCTTAATTATTAATTGTATTCTTTGGCACTATATAAATCCAATGTCTTGAAATGAATGTGTATATAAATATGTACAAGCTTACAGAGAACGTAAATAGAACTCTTGAGGGACCGTCAGATACATACTGGGATAAGGAAGAACTTTAATATGTGAAAACTTAAATATATTTTTAATCGCAATATACCAAAATAATTTATAGAAAAAACATTATATCCCTACAACTATCAGGAAAAATAATCCAAATCGACTTCACATAACATTTTGAATATCATTTTATTTATCACAATAATAACAAAACAAAAACAGACTTAGTCGTGGTAACACATCTATCAGGAACAAATCTAAATCTACTTTACATAACATTTTATATAGATTGTTATTTATCACAATATTAGCTAAACAAAATAATCAAGTATAAAATACAAAAAAACAAGTAATAAAAAAGTAAAAATAATGCCAATCTACGTCCTCACAACTAACCACATCCAAAACATCAGCGAAATACACCACAGACAGACCAACTTTGACCAACTCAAAGTACATATATAAGTGTCCTGTGATCAAATTACTACTGTAACCGATAAAATTCAGCGGTTGTTCGGGTTACAGATTCAATGACAACTTTGACAGACCACGCCTATTCTAATCAGAGCCCAGATTCTATTTCACGAATTCGATTATCGAATTGTTTAGAATATGCGTATATTTTCTGTATAGCTCATGCTACAGTCACAGTCTGAGCTACTCGACAATCGAATTCGTGAAATAGAATCTGGGGGCAGGTATAAACATATCGGTTTCACCGGTTACAGCGATTTTGACAGGAACCGCGTTCCGTAAATATAATTTTATAAAATTTTTGATTTACGGGACACTAAATTTGTAACCAGGTTAACCGAAACGATTTACGGAACCTTATATTTATTATACATCACGTGGTATAAAATTCAGTGTCACCAACCATTAAATCCAATCCACAATTGTGCCGTCTTTCGCAACACTGGAAAGTTTGCCATACTTGGAAAACTACACACATTGGCTGCGTCTGATAGCATACTGCGCTTAAAGCCGCTGCACAAAGATTGAGAGTTTTTCATGGTGAATTGCCAAATTTTCTGAAGCGGCATCAACCGCTGTAATCTATTAGACGCAGCCAATTTTAGACTTGATGTCGGCGTTCAACCTGTTAGAGCTTCAATAACATTTGTTTAAGCGAGAGACATATTTCAGAAAATCATTCACTTCTAGATATCTTTTCACTTTGCTGATAAAGACTCTTACGAGTGCGCCCATAAGGCAGAGTAGACGGAGTTTCTGTACTGCTCCTTGATCTGGTCATACAGTAGTGGATACTTTCTTATCTTATTCCTTCAATGAGCTTTTCCAGTTTTATAGCCGTCATTTTTTCCTATTTTGATGAAAAATCGAAAAAATAAATAACAACGCGCGAAACTCTCAAAATGAAATACCAAACGACAGGCGTCCCGCAGTCGGAAAACGAATACTCTGACGATCGGTTCATGGATCGGATAGCAGTGGATCGGATGCATGCTCGGAGTTAGGTGGGAACTTTGCTGTTCGAAGTCCAGTACTATTCACCTCGCAAACCGTTGTCCGACTGTAAGATCGAAGTCGGATCGAAACGGTGCATGATAGGTGTGTCCCAACCTTTAAGTTGTTAGAGACATTTGCACCACTTCACTTTATTTGTGGTTTATCTAAGCTAATTTTGGTTGCTGTTGATTCGCAATTGAAAGATCCATTGTTCCTATTAGGCCGAGTTCCACGAATGGGGGTCACCTATTTCGTCATAATGTACAAAATAGAAATCGTAAATCGAAGAAATTACGCTATCATAACGCTACATAATAGAAATCGTAATTTATCTTATAGTACAAAATAGAAACGTACAGTAACAGAACGCTACACTTTCATAACGTAATTTATCATAATGGACATATTTGGACATATTCATAACGTATTTCGTCATATCGTACCTTATCATATCGCTACAATATCAGAACATCAAAATATCATAACCGTACTTCATAGAATTCGTACCTCATCATAATGGTACAAAATCAGAAACGTATTTTATCATAATCGTAAAAAATCAAAATGTATTGCGTCATAATTGTAAAGTATCAGAACGTACTAAAAAAATGTACGTCATAATCTAATAGTACATGGGCTTGCTTACAATATTAATAAAAATATATGGTAATGGGATATCCGCTGTCATTTAGGAATCCAGGAGAGATCTGTGATCTTAAATATATTTGAAAAATTGAATAATAACATTATTTTTCACATATTGTAGCTAATTTTTATATTTTGTGTTCTTCAATATTCAAAAAAATGTTGCCTACCCTGATTCCTATATTGATTATTGACATTGACATGACACTGTTGCCAGGGCTGCTCCCAGCTATACAATTGTACGAATTGCTATACAATTCAATATTATTTCGTACATGCATACCACATTGACGAAAAGCATACATTTTGACTTCATTTGGTTTTGCATTAAGTCATTGATTCGAACGATGCCACGGTTAGATATTTACAAATTTCAATCACTTCGATATTCGAATAATCTGTCTATTTCTGTCTTCAGTCTCATTATGAGAGGATTGACAGGCGTGTCCCGTGTGTCCGTCTGTCATAAAACTCATAGATCAGGATCACAGAGCACAACTTAATTTTCAGATCAGTCAAATCTGTCGAAAATTGCTGGCGCTAAAAGAAAAATAAATCCACAGTGAGACATGACGAATTTTAAATAAAAATTTATGAATGGTAGTTGATAGTTTAGAATGTTTAAAGCCTGAAATGAGAGAATAGAGCGGTAAATAACCAGTTATCATGCATTAGAATTACCAACTTCAACTCAGAATTTTCAATTGGTATTAATGCAAATAGTAATCCAATATATTTGTGATAACCACTTCAAAATATTTACATTTCACATACGATGGCGTGTCTGCGCATGCGTAAAACGATTTATTCCATCTTTGCATCATGCGGGAAGCTGTCACTTGTCAATTATTCCGATGACAGTGTTGGCGACCATGGATGCTATACAATTCTGGCGAAAAGCATACATTTTCATCTGTCATTTTCGTACAATTTTTTTTTGCCTTGGAGCAGCACTGACTGTTGCCAGTCAAGCGGGCACTGCACTGTTATGTGTCTGTTTCATTCATTGTTATTATTCAATCTATTTAATTGTTGAAAAAGTTCATGCACTAAAATAAGACAGCGATGTTAAATCAAGTGTTAAAAAGATTGAATGGCTGGTGATTACCTACTTCTCTACATAAATCTGTGCGAGGAAAAACTGATATTGCCAGAATTATCACCTTGACGATTCTTTGCTCCTGATGAACAATTGTTTACTTTCACTCCAGAGTTGCGAAATTAGGTATATGAACTGTTATGATGACCTAAGATTCCATATGTATCCTGTTACAAGTTTTAGTTTGGTTTCTATAAGTATTTATTTTCAGGTCCAAGTAATATAGAGAAATAATAAGACTCCCTAGTTCAACAAAAACATGTAGTAACACCTGAATACATCTGCACTATAAAAAGTTAACAATGGAGTGTATACTCAGTAAAAACAACCTAAACGAGAAATATACCAACTGGAATTTACGGAAATAAAAAATTGCATACTTGGCAAATAATTTAAATTGTAATATTTGATAATAGTCATCAATTGTCATCAAAAGACAACTGTAGATGCTGGCAATGGAAACATCGTAAGACTTGTTTTCAATAAGAAGATACAAGGGCTGACAAGTGTGGGGTGTGCATTAAATCGCTGCAAAAAACTTGTGGTATTAGATGTAATATCTGTACAATATGGTTTCACATTGCTTGTGTGGGCTTAATTCATGAAGATATCAAATTGTATGAAGAAGAATTGAAAAAAAGCAGGTGGCAAAATATGAAATTGCAACTAGTGTTAAAGTGATGAGCGAGTTGGATGTGACTAATATCCCAACGACCGTCCAGATTTACACCGAAGATGTTTTGACAGAACTAGAAAATATCATGAAAAAAACTGGAAAACATGGAAAATAATATCGAATAGACACATGATCAACAATTGAAAATCAATGAAGACTTACAACATGAAATAGTAATTATTCGAAGCTAGTTGAACGAGGTCAAAGAAGAGCTGAACAAGCAACAACAAAAACAAGGTACAGTGAACACAGTTTATCCTACAAGAAATAGGACAGCTCAACAGCAGGATAAATAACTGAATAATATATAGTTTAGAAGAATCCATATCAGTTAATCCAGAAGATACATATAAATTTGATCTATTCAAAAACAAGGAGATTCTCAATTTACTCTCAGTGGAGATAAATGACGAGAATATTGCAGGAATCACATTATGGGTTTCGATAGATCCAGTGCCAAAACATGTTCCACAAACGTCACATTTGATGGCTTAGAGAAAAACACAAGCATTGAGACTTTCGAACAAACTCAAATCAGCACCTTACTGGATAAGCACTGACAGAACAAAGATGCAAATTGAACACTTCAAGAGGATGAAGGATGGACTGGAAACAAAAATCTTAAATGGTGAACCTAATCTAATACAATGGTCAACCAAGAAAAGTAAACAGGAGTACACCCCACTCTAGATTTATGGTTACAATATTGGAGGTTTGGAAACTTAACTTGAGGAGTTATTCAAAGCAGAAGCTTATATATCTATGATATATTCATCCTGATAGAAAGTTGTCTAGATTGTGACATTCCTGATGGTGAAATCAACTCAGACGCTTACAATATGTTTCTATGTGATCATAGTGATAAAACAAGTTCGAAAATCAGAGGAGACGTGTTTCAATTACCACTTGTTCATATTTTTCATATATTTAATGAATAAAAATTGTTGACTTGTGAGTAGATCTTTTGTTACTTCTGCCTTGACTTTGAAATTACATTAAGAAATTGTGTATCTACCCATTACCCACCTGAGGAACATATTTTTATAAATAAAAAAGACGTTTTTATTTTGTTTGTTTATTTTCTTATTGAAACCTAGTCCTCTCTAACCACAGTTCATATGAACTGTAGCAGAAAATGTATGTTAGCAAAAAAGTATTCCACACTAACAACTACCTTATTTAATTCTTATAAACCTATACACTAATACAAAAATTCACCTGACTAAATGGTGACTAAGAAATCAAATAAAAACTACTTCTGAAGATAACAATACTTACATTACTTTATTGTCAGACGGATGAAATTTTGTTTAATAAACATACCTATAACTTTTCCTGACTTCTATTGGCGAGAAGTAATACTATTACTGGATCTCCTCAATAAGTTCGTAAAAGGTTAAATTTAGGGGTGCTGATGTCAGTCAGTGGCCATGTGTAGTGTGTATAGTATCCACTTGAAAAAATCAAAAAATACATTTCTGTGCAAAAAAGAAATGGTTGCCATGGTTCATAGAACAAACATTACTTCTTCTTTTGTGTATACCATACCCTAAGAAAGATGTCCAATGCACAATGGAAGCGTTCAAACACAAAACGTTCCAGAGGTTCAAATATAAAAAAGTTTATTCATCTTTTTCGCTTCCACTTTTGTGATACTGCATAAAGTGATCTACAAAGTCATGGCATGGTGAAAGTGAAGATTAAAGTTAATGTTGCGTTAAATCACCTTACAGACTATATAGGTGTAATATTCCAACTAAAAATCATAATACAACTAGATATATAGTTTACAAACTCTTTCTAGTGGAAGAACTTAATCACAGGAAAAAGTACTTTTCCAGTTATCCTGATTAAAAAATGCCTCGAATATTTTATTTGTATTACTGACAATGTACTTCTTTAACAAAAAAAGAAAATGGGCAGCCTCTATTATCCCTCAACATTTGTGTCAATCTAAATACTGCTAGATCAGTAAAGTAATTCTTTCGGAAATATCTCCAGATGATCTTCAATAGAAATTTGTTCTATAAGGAGCAAGGATTCTTGAAATTATTAAATTAATTTAAAATCTGAAAAAATGAAAGGTCGTTATTCCTCGATCGTACTTGTTTTTTTTAACAAGTTTAACATATTGCATCCTGGATTTTTTTTTGTTTTCTGTCCCTTGGAAAAGAAAGTTTCAAATTCTTATAATACAAGTAGGTATGTTTATGAATTTGGAAATTAAACAAAAAAATATATCAAATAATGCATATATACTTCCCCTAGGCGACGTTTCGGAAGTTAGTCTGCCTCCTTTCAAGCCTTCTTGAAATTTTTAAGAGATTGAATTTTTTTCGGTGAGTAGTGTCAAAATATAACACTGGTATGACTAATCAGATGCCATACTACGTCGATTTTGACACAACCTACTTCAAATTGATTCTTCCCAGTCCAACTTCCCATTTCAGAAGAGGCTTTCAAGAATGAACAAGTAGGAATATCTTCATTTCCCTTTAACAAAATGCAAATGCACTCTTCATGACCGAGCAGATTGGAACAAAACACACATCATTATGTGGGACCAGGATTTATCTTGATGCTGCACAGGAAATCCAAAATTGTCTAAATAGCACTGTTCAATTAATGGGGGTAAATTTCGACGCTGAAATGTAAAAGTTAATTGTCCACATATATACATAACAAAAACGGTCGGGGTTATTAGAACCCTTTGGTGGCTTATTAATAGCATATGTACCTAACGAAAATAAAATGTATGTTAGTTGATGCAATAGTTATATACAGCCACCTACATGACTATTTAAAAAAATATAAATATATTAAGGTCAGAAATGAATATATGGCTGTCACAAAAAACTGTATGTGATTGAAAAAATTATTATATATTTATGACACCAACAAAAAACTTCACAAGGTTTATGTGACAAAAACAATGTTGACCAGTGTTATCTGTTTGGTGTTCTGAGACTTAGAAGTTTTGTTTGAAGTCTTTAAACAAACAGTACAACTAAAAGTGTTTCTGATAAGATGGGATTTTTATTCACCTCAATAATTACAGAATGTTTATGAAATAGTTTCAAAAAAGTCTATATAGGAACGGCATATACATTAAAGAACTTGAATGAACATTCAGATACACAACATACCTGTGGGTTAGATATTTTTGATATTACAGAGTGCAGAATTTGATAAATCACATTCTGTTAATCATTCTGGAAAATATTATATTGATAAAAAAACAAATATTCACAAAGAGGCCTAGTCCAGTGTAACTTCACAACTTGACCATTAACAAAAAAAAATTGTTGCCAGAAAAAATAACATTTGAAAAAAAGGATCTCAATTGGAATACCAATATCTAAATCACAGAAATCCAGGAGATCTGTGAGCTAAAAGTATGTTCATTTAATGAGAAAATGTCTGAAATATTTTGAGTACAAAAAAAGTCACCATACAAAATGTCAATTTGTCTGGCTCTGATATTTGATAATATGAATATCTGGCATACTATATAGAAATGTGCTTATATTTCAACAGCACACATTTTTTGAAACAATTTAAAAAATGGAATACTATACCTATAGAGTGTGGAAGAGCACATTGAATCCGTTTTTTTTTGGCGACTCAGAATTTTAGAAAAGTCAAGTCATTGAGCTATTTTATAGATCTACAACTCAAATAATTCTGCCAAAAGCCATTTTTCCATATGATTGGTGCAAGATCCTATTATAGTGAATAAGTTCAATGCAATACTCCTTGAAACAAAATCTGTCATGAAGCATTGAAATCTTGAGTTTTTCTTTCTTCATGTGCCGTTTATTGAAATTAGTAAGCAAATATCAGTCAAAAACTGAACATTTGTACAGACACTTTGAGTACATTTTTTATGAAAGTGTTTTTATTGAGAAAAAAAAGTAATACAAATTATGAAACAACAACAAAAATTAATTGGCGATCCGGGGCGACTTGATTGATTCTAGTGGCACATTTTCTTTTTCAGCTGCAGGAAAACCCAGAAAAACCTGCAGCACCACATCACCTGAAAATCTTGATCTGCCAATGTCCTCTCATTCATAGAATAATATGTAGGGTGTCTCCTGAGGCTTCAATAAATCCAAGATATCGCCAGAATATTTAGTGACACAACTATCGTTAAACTTAAACTAGTCCGTTTCGTTTTTGACCAATTAGTAATAATGGCCAGATTCAATGCCAGAACCACAGCAAACAATGACTGCATGAAGATTATAATAGTGGTCTGCTAGATTGAAGTGTTCATCTATTTTGAATCTTCGTAAGAGTTTGGTGCTTCCTCCAGAGGTTGAATCATGTTTGAAGGGCATCAGTGTTATTATTAGATTGACTGGTGCCTCAGCTATACTTGTTGTCTTCAAATCAAATCAAAATATACTTTATTGTCTGAAGATTTGCATCTTATTGACAAAGTCCAAGAAATACAAATGTAGATATAAAATAGTATTAAAAATGTATATATAAAACACTTCAATGTAAAATAACAGTCAAAAAATAAATTAATAAAAATTATGCTTAAAAAGATTCACTAAAATATTCCTCCAAACTATAATAGGGTCTGTCAACAAGTAGACTTATAATGGTAAGTCAGTTTGGCACATATTTGGGAATACAGTTGATGATCACCTGTTAAAAGTTCTTTCTTGAGATGATTCAACAGTAAGCTTTGCAAGGATTGGTTATCAGTCTTATTGGGAAACGCCACTTGAAGTTCCAGAAAGTCACAAACGTTTTTGCCACCTCTTGTACATGTACTACAACGTAAAAAAGTGAGGATTTTTCCAACAAAAGTTCTAGAAACACAAGACAAGATGGACTCTACGGAATCATTCAATCCAGAGCGGTCAGGAGTATTGATTTTGCTATTTTCCTGCTCACGAAGAGTATTCAACAAGAATTTGGAGCAATCCTCTTGTTGTCCTAAAGAGTATGTAGTGGACTTCAAAGACTCCAGGAAATCAGTTGGTGGGAAAGATGATACATTCTTTCGAAACTGCTGCTGTATGAACAGGTCTTTGAGTTTGGTGAATAAGTAGGAAACGTTCTCGTTCATCGTTAAAAACTTGTTCTCGAAAGTCTTCGTTATGAACAACACTTGTAAAATGTCACCCCTTTTTGTCATTGTTTCACTTGGTGCTCGCCATTTCAATATTGGAATTGTATCTTCAGGATTCAGGAAAAGAACACCATCCGATTTCAGACGTGGATTCTTGTTGATTATCATCGTCATTAACCTGCAAAAAATATATTTTGAATTATTTATAACTCTTGTATTGAAAGGTAAAAGGAATCAGAGAAACTCATGCTAAATATTACATGCTATGGTGCTAATTGATTAACACAATCAACATACTTGAATTTATTTATTTTATTTGTTAACCTCGTGCAGATACTTACGAATCATGTGTTTCTTGAAGAATTACGTCCCACCGATATTTTTTATTAATTTCAAATTTGTTAGCATTTTAGCATTACTCTTTTATATCTTTATAGAGATTTGGATTTGGTTCATAAATGATGACATAAAAAGTATCAAGTTTTTGACAGCGATGCGGTATTTCTTTCTGGTGTGAATAAAACAGAGAAGAGAAAGCAATAACCGCTCGAGTGATTCCAAAATGAATCGAGAACGGCTTAGCCCCTTCGAATTAGACTATTTTCATTGCACGTTGCCAAAATTATTGAGATTCTAACGTCAGCCCATATATTAAATTTTGAATGCGCGCGCATCCAAATTATGATAGATTACGATTCTGATAGAATCCGTTATGATATTTTACGAATTCTATGGTGTACGATTTCTATCCTGTACGATTCTGATGGTGTCCCGTTATGATATATTACGAATATGATTTTGTCACGTTTCTATCGAATACGTTATGATAAAATACGTTATGATAAAATACGTTATGACGAAGTACGTTCTGATAATTTACGTAATGATAGTATACGTTTCTATAAAATACGATTTCTATAAAGTACGATTCTGATATTATACCATTATGACGCATTACGATTTCTACCATGTAGCGTTATGATATGGTATATTATATTATGATGCAATATATGGACCCCACGAATGACTACAATTTCGATTTTGGAGATACTGATAGTTTCAATCCAGATAACGACCTCAAACCGTTTCACCACAATAGTAACCTAGATTTTCACGAGTAATCCAGAATATTTTTGAGCTGGTCATTTTTCATCAGTTAACATTTTAATCTCACGTTAACTACGTACTTACATTACAAATCTATACATAAAGTCAGGGCATGATTTTTGAGATAAAAGATAAACCTGCTCGACCGTAAAATTTTCTAATGGCAGCTCTACGTTATACAATCTTGATCTCCAATACGATGAAAGCAGTGATGGGCAAGTGAATTCATGGTGCGGTGTGACTATGATGAAGAGGTGATATAGAATAGGCATTCCATGGTGGTGCAAGAGAAAAATGCGTGAACATAGAGAACAAAAACAGTATGCACATGCTAAAAAATTACAAAAGTTCGAGCACTCGTAAAACAATAAAATGAAAGAACATGTATTTACATTATTATATTGACATGAATTAATTTTTTGTAAATAAAATATTTTGTTGCCTTCTAATTTGTTGTCTTTTTTATATATTATTTATTATGTTTAACCAAAAAAGTATGTTTTATTCAAATAATAAACATTAATTATAGTCCTAAAAATCAAGATAAGTGTATCAAATAGCAGCAAAATTTATACTCAATTTCTTAGTAACGGATATAATTCTACACATAACTAAAGATATTTCATTATAATGCGAAACATAAATCAGTAGCTTGTCTGCGAAACACAACAAATCTCAATTATCTGAAATTGAGTTGGGACTCTATTCTAATATTGCAAATAGAATAACATCGAATGGATATAAGTTAAAATACTTATATCCAATCAATGTTATTCTATTATTGATACTAGAACTGAGTTCTCACTCAATTCCTGTTAATTGTGGAACTGTTGAGTTTTGCTAACAAGTAACAACTAACTGAAGTTTAAACGGGGGTCTAGAATACCTGGCATAATATTTGAATTTTCCCGCCACACTTTCAACTTTCCGAAGAGGACACGAATAATGCCGAAGCTATGCAACTTGACTGCGTGTCATAGAACTAAAGTCTGGGGTTGTTAGTTCTATACTGCACGCCCTCTACAAATGGCTTTCTTTACAGTTCGCCAGTGCAGTTTTCACCGATCAAAATTTTATCATTGGCTTCGTTCAGCGGTGCACAACCGTTGAGAATAATCACTAAACGTGTTGAGCCGCTGCTCAACGGTTTCGAGTGATCAATGGTGCAGCGGTCCGTTCAGCCGAACCAGTTGGCACATCACTCAACTGATGAGCACGGCTGAACGAACCCATTCTCGTCTCGTTGGTTGTCTCTGGTACTGTTTTGTATTTTTTGTATCTACTATCTACCACTTTTTGGTTATGTGTTCTTTCAGTTTCATGTTATAAACAACAATTTGAGTAGATAATCGGAAAAAATAGTATAAAGTTGAATTTCATACAACTTTTCATTGATATGGATAACGATCTAGAGAGATCTGTACGACTTCTTGAGGATGCCCTCTCTATATCAGGAAGAGGGTTATTCAAAAGCAGTGTTCACAAAAACTTGGATAAGGATGGAGACCCAAGTTATTACACACCAATTGAAAATCACAGACTGAGGAAATCTTACATGATGGATGAAACAACTGCAAAATTGTCACATATTCTCCAGGATCATTCTATAACTGGAAATGTTCTGCAAGCACCTAATACCCCATGGAAAGCTACGTTTGATAGACTTTATTTGGAATTTTTTGAGGTTTTGCAAATTCATTCAGGGCACGATATACTAGAGGTTGTCTCTGATTTGTCTCGATGTTGTGCAGATGCTCTTAAAGTTATTCAAAGTTTGAAATCCAAAATAGCTGTATCACAACTTGAGGAAGAAAAAAGTTTGGAGCAAGAGCGGAATACTTGGAGACTTCTTTTCATTTTGTATCAAGATCGTTTGTTGACCCAAAACATGATGGATAATGGGGATTTGATTCAGTACTTCGGCCGATCTGAAAAACTTTGTGTCCAAAATCTGTTCAAATGTGATAATTTGGTTAGAGAAAGTCAACTCATTATTGACTGGCTCGAACGTAACTCGACAGAAAGGGACAATGAGATACTATATTATTCTGACAGCAGTGTAGGTTGGGAAAATACTCTGCATCAACTTCAGTCTGCAGAGACTATTGCATTCAGTAGTTCCAGACAAACAATTACTCAAATGGATCCTGATGCACCCAATCATGAAAAAAGGCCACTGCACAATTTGGATGCTGAAGACGAGAAGAGGTTGGGCAAGAGAGTTTTTTCTGAGATCAGAAGTGGGAAATTGGAGGAAGCCCTGAAGCTTTGTAGACAATCTGGACACTCTTGGAAGGCAGCATTGCTCGAAGGCTGGAGGCTCTTTCACGATCCAAATCTAACAGACCAATTTGAAAATGAATCCAGTTCAGATGCCGATGATGGTTATGAAGAAATGGATTCAAATGAGGTGAAAGATATCGAGGGAAACAGCAATAGAGATATATGGAAGAATATAGCAATAAAATATTGCAAACAGGATTATTTGAGTCTATATGAAAAGGCTTCGATAGCAGCATTTTGTGGTTATCTGAATGCTCTTCTACCTGTATGCAATTCATGGGAGGACAGTTTGTGGGCACATATGAAAACTTTGGTTGATGTAAGAGTAGAATCTGAAGTGCGAGATTGTGTGTCA
Source organism: Zygogramma bicolorata (assembly GCA_032362365.1). Taxonomy (NCBI): domain Eukaryota; kingdom Metazoa; phylum Arthropoda; class Insecta; order Coleoptera; family Chrysomelidae; genus Zygogramma; species Zygogramma bicolorata. The sequence continues at coordinate 407,953 of JAVJAQ010002051.1, forward strand.
AGAAATAGCAAATATTTGCCATTGCCTGATGAGTACTGGGCTCAAAGGATGTCACTGAACGAAGTATTTTCTAGTTTGGAAGCATCTAAGAATCCCATAGTGAGGAATGAGGCCAAGAGACCTGACCATATCATTCAGAAGTACATAATCTTGGATGAAATACCAGCCTTGCTTGGAAAGTTCGAAGAATGGGTGGAAAAAGAAGATTTACCAACATCGTTCTTGAGATTTCTTGCTCATCTCGTTTTATTTTTTGATCAAGTGGGCCAAGGACATAATAGAGAAGTTGTTGAAAAAGTATTAGAAGCTTATATCAATCGATTGATGGCAATGAAAGAAACTCAATTAATAGCGTATTATGTGAGCAAAGTGAGTCATAGCAGCCAAGTTTACATTTACTCAAAATATTTGGAAACAATACAGGACAATGACGAACGAAAATCTTCACTGGTATTTGCTGAAGAGAGTGGATTAGATGTTCTAGCTATAACCAAGCAAATTGTGGAAAATATTGTCAATATATCTCATGAACCAGAGCAGTCTGGTAATATTCAAAATAAATTAACAGAAATGGACCACTACAAGATATCAGCCTTGGATTGGATTCTTTTTTATGAACATCAAAGACCTGAGGCCCTAAAGCAAATAAATTCTTTGATATTCAAATTTTTGACTCTGGGAAAAATTGATGCGGCACATTTAGCCTTCAATAAGATCCCCTCAGATACGGTGGAAAAAATTCTGAGTGAAGGTGAGGTAAGTAATGAAATGAACCAAATCATCAAAGAATATTTAAGCTACAAAGCTTATTTAGATGGACATGAAGCCTTTAATGATTGGTTCAAACATTTTAAAAGTAAACCCTCACCACCTGAACCCTTACGTGAAAGCGCTCAGTTTCCTGAAAGGGTTGCTCATCAGCACAGACAGTCACAATATAAGGCGGAATTAGAAAGGTGGAAACTGACCTCCACCCACCTGTCCAAGAGTGCTAAAACAAAACTCTACAATGTGCTTCTATTCCCTGAAGGCTGGATAGTGGGTGCTATGGACGATGAGTATCTACGATCAATTTGCATTCCTGAAACTGTTTTAATTTTGTATGCTGTGATGTTCGAGTCTGACCAACATGAGGAATGTATTCAATTGGCAGACATCATTGCTTCGGAAAAATATGGACTCTACAAAGTTTATTCAAAAGAAGAGCTTGCAAAGATCTTAGAAAAACTCTGTGAAACTTCTGTTTCATTGTTAAATGCTGGAAAAGATCCTTGGGGCATTGAAGCTTCTGCTTAAGATTTTTTTTTCAATTTATTTTTTGTATTTGTCAAATGTTTGTAATAAAGTTTGTCATTTTATTCCTATCCATTTCAATGCTTAGTGTATTCTAGTTAGCGAGCGGTTTTATAAAACTCAATAAGAGATAGAAATTCAGTATTTTTTTCCTGTTATTCAGGATTTGCAATACAGAAAGATGAGCATTTTTAACTATTTTGTGTTTTATATACGCTTTCATTTGGTTTCATAAAATGTTAGAAAGTGCCTTTTGTACCATAAAATGTTCAAAAGAGCGTTTCGTCCACCAACTTTTTTTCAGATATCAACATGTATACTTCCTCGTTGAAATTTTTTAGTTATTCCTATCCTTCTTTCGGTCTCGAACTCCCCCAAGGATTTCTGCCAAAGATCAATTAGTGGTAATTACATATGACAGTCGGACTTCTGTTTCAATGTTAAATAGAGAAAAACTTTCAAGTTCAATATCAGTGCACACAACTCGGCAATTATGGACACTTTATCAATTGCCGCATCGCCTTTGATAATGTCTGCCTCAGTTGTAGACGAAACATCATGCGCGACCTGCAGGCTACGGCTAACAAACCCGAAAAGATTCAGACATCGGCCGTGAAAGCCTACACTCTTTGATGCTGGTCAGTGTTTGAATTGAATAGAACATCCTTTAGTGTATATGATACAAAAAAAAAACTAATAGTTTTGTATTTTGGAAAATGAAAGCAGTAAATCCAGAAGAATAGACAGTTTTGATTCTGCAAATATTTTCAGAACAACCTAATACTGACTATTATTTTTTGTAGAGTGTATTTAATCAACGCTCGAGAATCCAACACCAGGTGCATCACAAGCAAAACAATAGAAGATGTAATGTTCAAATGAAATGATACAAATGTAAAACAAATATTTTTTTATAATATCAACAAACTATGCCATATAAATAAAAGTATTAATATCATCATCATCCCTCCTCATGTATTTATGCTCAATGAGCCACTCTATCTGTTCTTTGATCATTTTTTTGGATGGTAAAAACATATTTTTCAGAATATCCACCAGTTCTGTCTGTAACGCAGCATTTGATATTTTCTTACGCATCTTCAATATTTTTATAATTGCTTCTTGAGTCCTGAGAATTCTTAATTGTACTATAGATTGGTTATCTTCCATTTGGGATCGTTCTGTACTCAGCTGTAGGCGTCCTATCAAGTTGACCTTGAAATGAAATATGTGAAGAAATAGCACAAAGAAAATTAGACCTAAGTCTATGACACTTTTTTAGGTAAAATTCACCCAGCATGAATCATGTTCAGGACGATGCTACTATATGAAACAATAACTTCCTGTATTTGGTCAAATTTACCGCTAACAAGTGACGGCATAGTGTTAAAAGACTGAATTTCCTATCCAAAAATGGGAACATACGACCAAAAATTTTTATACAGTTCTCAAAATGGTAGATCCGAAAATCTGATCACGATGAACCCAGTGTCGTGGAAATGAACTGTATTGGCAACCATTTTTTGTTTGAAAAGAAAATCATGGAGCCCAGTACCATAATTTTTGCGACACTGGGTTCTTCATGATTAGTTTTATAGTTTTATAGAGAAAGTCTTATAAAAATATTTGGTAGTAACATCGGGCGTACCACAGGGATCACACTGTGAACCCCTGCTGTTCTGCTTATTTATCAATGATATCCACTCATATATTCATAATTCAAAACTTCTCCTTTTCGCGGATGATTTAAAAATTTTCAAACGAGTGAAAAGTATGCAGGATGCGCAGCTTCTTCAAAATGATCTGAATGGCGTTGCTGATTGGTGTGAAGCTAACTGCTTGTATCTCAATATAGGCAAATGCTTCTCATGGTTTTCAGTAGATCACAATCACCAATATATTTTGATTTCAAGCTGAACAACATATTACTTGGAAGGAAAAATAATTGTAAAGACTTGGATATATTATTGGAAAACATGCTTTGTTTCAACAAACACGCGAATTCAGTAGCTCAGAGGGCGCTGAAGATGCTTGGATTCATCTTAAGATCATCAAGCGATTTCTCTTTTTTCACTATCAAAATTTTTTACTGTTCTCTGGTCAGATCCATTCTTGAATTTAGTACGGTTATCTGGAATCCATAATATATTAAATATACACAAGTCATAGAAAATGTACAAAATAAATTTTTAAAACATATAGCTTACAAACTAGGATTACTAGTAGGTGAATATGATTATAATGATGTTAGGAATGCAATATCTTTACAAAGCCTGAAGGATCGTCGTACAATTACATCATTAACTTATCTTTACAAAACAATTGCTGGTCACATAGATTGTCCTGAAGTCCTTTCGCTGATATCATTTTATGTTCCGAGTAGACCAACCAGATAAAATAAAGTATTTTTTGTGCCATTCCATTCAACAAATTATGGTTATTATTCACCCATATCATGTATGCTCAGATTAGGTAATATGTACTCTGAGGAAATTGACTTTTTTGTTAATAATCTGAATTCTTTCAAAAGCCAACTCTGTCATCTATCTCTTAGGTGAAATTCTATTAGTTAGTTACTCATTTTGTTGTTCATTCTTATCTGTAGTATTAGACTATATATACTTAAAATTTTTGTAAACTAAATTGGGGTTTTCCCGTAAATAAAAAAATAAAAATAAATAAATAAATTTTTGGGTAGGAACCTGTTTTGCCCTTTTTGTAATTGTATTTGACTATTGTACCGCTAAAAAGTGACGGCATAGTGCTAGAAGTTGATGTTTTATAGAGCAGCATCGTCCTGAACATGATACATGCTGGGTCATTTGAGTCCCCCTGAAAGTTCTAAGAGCTTAAAGAGTCTAAATGCATACCTTTCCCCTCTTCTGGGGTTTTCCGTTCTTGATCAAGGCGAAATCTTGGTTCACCCAAAATATTGTGTGTTCAGTAAAGTCCTTTGGTGCGCTAGCACTGGGAGAAAAGAGCAGCAACTGCCTTTTCAATTTCGGAAATGCCACTAGAGACCACAGGGTTCTTCTCAACTCCCCGTCCGGTAACTCTGTTGCCAGTCTGAGATTCTCGTAGGTAATTTTATCATGCTGCCTTTGATTCCAGGCAAAAAGAACTGCCATTTGAAACGTAGTTACATCCAGATCAAACTTTCCACCAGTTGTAGCAAAAGTTATAGTACCGTTGCTCATATGATGATACCTGATGATCAAAATATGATTATTTATGGATCACCCCAACTTGTGTATATTAGTATTATAATAAGCTGACAATTCACAAAACAATATTTCAGGCATCTGTCCAAATCAGAAATATCACTTCTTCAGAACATGTCAAGAGACAAAAAAACTAATAAAATGCTTTTCCTTCCCAACTTCAATTAGTAAAATAAATGATTTCAAAAAGTTTCAACTCTAAAAAATTATTAATTATCAGTAGTACTAAATGTTGAATGTTATATAATATGGTACTCATTCCTACGCCATACCTGAGGAACAGCATGGTTATTCGCGGACGACAGAGAAATTCTCAAAAGAAAATCATCTTCCCCATCAGGGGTTCGAACCCACGACCAGGAGCGTAGATAGTTTTTTCAGTAGGGGTACTTGGTAGCAGAAATGGCATTATAATTTGGGGGTTGTCTGGTATTAACAAAAATTTGTGGTTTATCCGCTTCAACTTTTATGAAAGCAGTTTCTTTACAAAAGAATATACAAAATGAATTGACTACTTAATAACAGTTATGAGTTATTGGTATGAAATCAATAAATAACTTCAATAAAAAATAACAAAAACATTGGATATTTTTTATATGATTTAGAAAAAAGTAGAAATTTTCAATTTCTCTGGTAGGTAACTAAACCTTCAAAACTCTTGATTAGATTTAATTACCATAATATTAAGGACCTCAGTGACTAGATTATAAAACAAAACATCCATTTTGAACATATAAAAAAAATACCGTTTATATAGTGAAATCATGAGCTACAAAATACAGGACAACCTTTAATTGTTCACAAAGTAACCAATTTTATCATTTCTGACATCAAATTCATCATAAATGGTGGGCAAATTGAAAAAAACAGCGAACTTTAATCCACAACCTACCGATTTTGCAGTAATGACGTTATAATTCAAATTTCAAAACTCGGAGATAATATAATAATTGTATTATTAATTCATCCATATAAAAACTGTGTCAGTTTGCATCAGTATCACCTCAACTTACCACTGTAACTTCCGTCCAGAATGTTTTTTCTTGTAAAACTCCTCAACTTCTGGTATATAATCTTCCAATTCCACTGGTAAACTAACAGTAACTCTCTCGGATCCCCTTGCCCAAGCCCCCGCGTTCAATATTTTAATGTTGATCGCATCGTGTTTGGCAGTTGACGTTCTGAACTGACCATTCAGATCTTCGCTTACTTTAATATCTTGGAACATTCGTGCCAGTTTATTTACATAGTCTGCTGGCATCCCAACTTCTCTCAGCCATTCTACCATATCCTCTTCTTTTTCACTGTCTGCGCTGAAGAAAAATGAAGGATGAAGAGAAACTGACAAACAATCTGTCTGGTGATGAAGTAGATGAAACTATATTTAGAGCTAATATTGCTTTTTCAAATATTGCATAGTACACCTTGCCCTTCAGAAATAAATTAGATATGAAGAGTAGGAAACATATGGTTACTTGAAACCTTCTACCTCTAGGTGTGAGTGTATTTGGAAAATAGGAAATATATGCTCAATTTGACTTCATTAAAACAAGAAGTGTTGAATGGGAAACTGGAATTTACAAAAATCGATCACCCAAAGATGAAACCTTACTAATATTCTGGATATGATCCAAAAAAAAATTTAAGCTTTTCTTTTTCTTGATATTATCATGAAATTCATCTCTGCTTTTCAGAGGATCAAATAGAGGATCAAAAGAGTCAAAGTTATAGTTTGCAACTTTGCTATGCAATCTTCTTCGTGACTCTTACAGTTTTTAGATACTTGTGCAATTGTTTTGGAATAGTTCATTTACCAATAATTATTTGTATTTTATTGATGAAATAAATCCTATTTCAAAAAAATCGATATTTCAGAAATGTCTAGAAATAAAAAAAATCACCAAAAAACTAACCTTGCATCTAAAATTAGTCTTCTTGTCAAATGCGCCTTGTGATACCTCATGAAGACATCCTTATTTGAAACATATTTCAGCACCAAAAGCACATCCCTCAACCTAGATTCTATTTCTTCGCTAGTGAGCCTTTTGGACAATGGCGTTCTTCTTAGCAGCATGTCACAGTAATTGGCTAAAAGTTCAGGACATTTACTTTCCGGAGCTATCGCTTTGGCCCCAATGCTTCTACTAGTGCTAAGCTCCAACCTGAAGACAGTCGTGTCGTTCACCACAGCCTTGAAGGCCTTATCTCTGGCCGTTAGGAATCGGGGGTCATCGGAGAAAGCATCGTGTACAAGCTTGCTGAACTTCCGAAACAGGTCCAGTAACCTTTCCACATACTTTTCCGAATCCTGCGTTATTACATCAGCAGCGGCAATCATATCGGCTAGACCTGCTTGCGTTATGTGGTTTTCCAGTTCGGTCAACATAGGCTGCACTCCCTCAGGTACCCGTTCCAGCAACCTGAACATCAACTGCAACCGCTCCGTTTCGCCCGCTCGAATAAGGGGCGCACATTCAGCTAATAATACAGGCAATGCATTCCCGACAAGTACTTTAACACAGCACTGGATGACACCGTTACTCCCTGCTTCAAGATAGCGTTGGGCTCTTGCTTCCTCCTCTCTTAGTTTGGCGTCTGCATATCGCATATAACTTTGAACACCGTTGGTCGCTAATTGTTCGGGAGCTTTCAATCGATAAAATAGGTCGGTACTTTGTATATAGGCTGCTTCAAAATTTTCTCTGTATATTTGTAATCGATCTTCTGTGTTGGAACACAAGTTGACATAAGACTCCCTTACACCTAGAAATAAAATCACGAAAAGATAATATATTTGCCTAGCAAATATAAATGAGGGGCCGTTCATAAAATACGTCACACTAAAATCAGGTTTTTTTAACCCCCCCCCCATTGTCACGCTATGTCACACCTTTTGTGACCCCCCTAGAAATATTTCGTCACAAAAACTAAATAATAAATTCTAAATGATAGTACACAAATTCTGAAATTTAAAAATATTAAGTTATTATAATAAAATTTAAATAAATTAATGAATATCTTTCATAACGAACATATAAATAATAAATAATATTTCTATTATTCAGAAGTCTAAGGATTTTCTAAATGGGCCGAAATATCTACAATAGGTATTGCACCATCTTCTTCTTCATCTTCCAAACTATCGTCCACTTCATCGTCATCTAACCATTCTGCATCTTCCGTACCATCGTTTTCATCTCCTATTATGCATAACAGCTCTCGAGCTCGCCGAGCTGCGATACGAGTTGGTTGTAAGCGCCGAACTACTTCAACCTTTCTTTTTTGTTTCGGATGTAAATTTTTCAAATGCTGTAGTAAGGTTTTGTTAGATGTGTGATATAGGCCACATTCTTTACATGTTCTACTCGCCAATTTATCGTGGACTGACGGACAAAACCAATCGTAAGGAATTTGTTTAAAATCCGGAGCTTCAGGCTGAAGTTTCACACCAAGACGAGCAAATAGGTTAAGATATGTGCTCATCAGAATTCACTTGCGATACCATTAATCCGTTTAGAAGTAAATTTCGTCAGAAATCTACTAAAAAAGTAGATCTCTACCAAAAGTGGTCACGCTGGCTAGCGCTCATGTCAAGAAATAATAAACGGCAACGGCGAACTTCACGTGGCCGTATACTCCCCGCCCCCCCTTGTCACACTCAGCCAGACCCCTCCCCTCCCCTTGTATGCGAACGTATTTTATGAACGGCCCCTGACTAATTCCAATATGAATATTTATATTCCTGAAACAGTGATTCCAATCCTTCAGTTAATTTGTATACACAAATTGAAACATGCCAAATGAATTGATTCATTTCATAAAAGACCAATTGAGTTTTCCATGTCATCAAAACAATGATCTTCCTGTCACTGTTTCATTATAACAAGTAGCACCTATTCTCTACTTTATTTATGACTCATTTATTTATCAAAAATGAGTGATTCTTCAGTTTCATTCATCTCAATACAAATACACAACCACTAACTATGTGATTATCACTGACACTTTGGAGTTTGGCTATATCGTTTCCATGGTAATATTCAATTTGAGAAATTTTGTGATAAGACTACAAGAGGGATGGATTAAAGACTATTTCTACTAATCCCTCGCCATTATTCCCCAAGAGCATATATATTTATGGCATTATACTGGAGAAACCATGAGTATAATACTTACATTATGTATTAGTCATAAATAAAACCTATTATATGTCATTACAATACAGTATTTGATTAATAAAATTTCCTGATTGATACATTTTGATAATAAGGCTAGAAAAAGATTGAATTTATCCAATGTGATTCTTATTTCTTTGAAAAATAATTATGATAGAATTGATAACAAAAGTTGGAGAATGAAGTTACATCATTAGAATGACTGATTTGAGAAGACTACAGAATGAGCTAGATAGAATAGTATAATTTAAATACATACCTAACTCAATTTAGTAGATAAAGAGAGGTTGTGAAGGATAGTGTGATTCAAGTATAAATTTTTCATTCTATCTTTCACAATATCTCTTCCTGCCATTTGCACCGTTTATACTTAGGAGTTTTACTTAATCAAGTATCACTCGAAATCAATCAAAATGCGATGATTTAAGTTAAACTCAGTATCGAGGTTTAGCGGTACAAAAAGCCATTCAAGGTGTATTTCCTTTCTTTCTCTGCTATTCTGCATCATATCATGTGGAAAACTGTCATGACAGCTAGTCCATTAGTTGAAATGTCTATGTATGATATCCATAAATGAGGATCTTCAAAATTATCAATAACAACAAATGAATAATAAAACTGAAAAAATACTAATCAAGATAAGGGTGGATTTTCAAATAGTGAGTGGTTCGAAAGAAGTTTTACTTTTGGAAATCTTTAGTTCTAGCTAACTCGAAAAGAAACATTACAATTAGAGAGCAATAAGAAAGCTTTCCTTAAACTCAATGGAAGATATATCTTACCAATGACTAATTGAGAATCAAAAGCCTCTCCATTCCTCTCTGCATGTACCAACTTCATGGCACTTTCCTGTAACCTGTGTTTAATATCACTAAAGATACTTTCATTCCATGAATCTAACATTAATTTCCTGACTATACTCTCATCTCCAATACTCTTCTTGGTGGTGTTATTTTGCACATTCGAACTACCAGAAGTTGGTTTGCCCTGCAAACTACTTTCTAGTTGTCGAAACGGAGTTGGAAGATAATTACATTGTGTGAAAAACTTTCTCCATTCTGCTATATAAGCTTTTAATAATGCCTCTTCCTGCCGATGTGCTAGAACTCTAGTTTGGGCTTGTTTAATAAAATCTACTATGTCCTCATGAAGGTGATCTCGCAATTTCGCTGGCCCTTTTTCGTCCCAAAGACATACCAAGTGTACATCATAGAATAATTCTTGCCATTCTGCTGGGGAAACTGGTTCCTGTTTTAGGAGTTTCAGAACAATAGGGCCCATTTGAGGCCATTTGTCTTCGAATTTCAATTGTCCTTTTTCCTGAAAACAGGAAAAACATTAAAGTACTATTTAATTACCAAAAACAAAGACATATCACCTTTAGCATCTTAGGTTAAAACAAGGGAGACAGATTGAACTTTCTGATATGATAAAATTCATTTGAAACTCATCAAATCATTTTTATTTGGTATACTGTATGTAGTCTCAACTACACTTTTCTTTCATATAAATTAAAAGTTTGCTAGAAAGTAGTAAGTTATTGTTGTTGTGATTGGGGAAGCGAAACCGGTAAGCGAGCGTTCCGCGTTCCGTCGATTTTAGTTGGTCATCGATGAAAGCCCGATGTATTCATGCATTGGTCATTGGTCCGACACAAATCGATGATGAAAAAACTTGTCCATTTTGTAGTTCTGTCAAGTCAAAAGTCAAAGTCAAGTTACTACGCCAATGATAAGGTAGTGATTGCTCGCTCCAGAAGTGCTTTCTGTGCGCTCATATTCAAAACTTAATTCGTTCTATCAGTTCTGTGGGTCGAAAATTTACCAAATCCATAAACTAAGATTAACGGCCATTGACTGAGTTCAACGCCCTTTTTGCAAGATACAGCTTCTTCATTGATTGCGTTCAACGATAATCTGAATTAACCTAATCTCTGCGTTGTGCTATATAATTATATTTATATTTCCTTCAGCAGTTTTAACCCCTGTATAATATACCCAGATAGCACAAAATATTCTCTGGATATTCTGAAATTCTTCCTGGAGAACATACTAAAAATAATTTTAAAAATTATCCCAATAGTATACCTAAAATATTCGAATAATTATAGATCATTTCAGGATCAAATTTGGAAAATAATTATCGACCATTCTCATAAGTATGTCCTGAAAATAAATTTATAATATGTTCTGAGAATATCCTCATTGGGTATTTTTGTAACATATTTTGAAAATTATTTTGGGAAACATTATCCATGGAATATTCTCTGACAAAAAAAATAAATATTATATAGAAGTAAAAGTTGATTTTCATGCAATTTTTGCATGTAATTAGCTTTTTGTGCTAAAGGATCAATATATCAGATTAGTGTTTCAACAATATGGCAAGCAAAATTATCACTCCTCAAAAGACATTCAATATTGAAAAATCAGTCCACTCAATATATTTAACTCCTATGGATGAAACCGAAATCAAAGGATATATATCAGACTTCAAAAACAACAAAGCACCTGGGATAGATGGCATAACATCAGAAATGCTTAAAATAACAGTAGACACTATAGCTCCCCTACTGACAACACTAGTGAACAATATTTTTCAAACCGGCGTATGCCCTAAAAATTTCAAAATATCAGTTATAAAACCCCTTTTCAAAAAAGGGGATAAAAACCACGTTGAAAATTACCGGCCGGTATCCCTAGTCTCTATATACATTATCAACAATTTTTGAAAAAGCGGTCAAGTCAAGATTAGTGCATTTCCTTAATAAATACAAGTTACTATCCAATAAACAGTACGGATTCAGAGAAAAAATGTCTACAAATGATGCAATAGCCTTCCTCACAGAACAAATATACCAAGAGCTCGACAAAAGTAAACCATCAATATGTGTTTATATAGACCTAGCAAAGGCCTTTGACACAATTTGTCACAAAAAAATATCAGAAAAACTTGAGAATTATGGTATCAGAGGTATTTGCCATACTCTTCTCCACGACTACCTCCACGGGCGAAATCAACATGTTAAAATTGATGATGTTCTAAGTGAACAAAGAAAAATTCAATATGGCCTACCACAAGGTACAGTATACTAGCTCCACTTTTATTCATTATATTCGTAAATGACATGTTGAACCTTAATAGGGAAGGAACTATAGTTTCGTTTGCAGACGATACAGCACTTTTTTACTCGGCAAACTCTTGGGAAGAGATAAAAAAAAACTGTAATAGGAGAAGAAATAAAGAATCTCAAAGACTGGTTTGATGCAAATCATTTAACTATGAATATCGAGAAAACTACATTCGTGCCCTTTTGCTCATATACAAACTCTTTACCACATTTTTCTGAAATAAAAATTATATATACCAACTTACATATACAAATAAGTTATGAAACAAAATATTTAGGTATAACAAATGGATTCACACATGAAGTGGAATAGTCATATAAAGAAAACCGTTAAAAAACTAAGGTCACTATTATACTGCTTTAAACAAATATGCAAGACTGTAAAAAATGAAAAGCATGCAAAAATCATATATATTGGAATGATAGAGTCAATTATGAAATACGGAATAGAAGGATGGGGAGCGGCAAATAAGACACATATGAGACCACTAATACAAATCCAAAAAAGATTTTTGAAAATACTTTATAACAAACCTCAACGATATAGCACCAATCTCCTCTACCAAAATTCTAAAATCCTTCACATATAAGAACAATATACAGCGAATCCAATTTGAACAAGCATTTCAAAAACAGAAATCAAAATGCTAAAATAACCCATCAATATTTCACCAGAGCAAAAACACACGAAAATGAACAAGTATCAAGAGCTCAAAAAACCATAGGTACGAAAAGTTTTTCCTACTTAGCCCCCCGACTATATAATACATTACCTGACAATATCAAAGAAATAAAAAATGCCATAAAATTCAGAAAAGAAATAAAAAATATGGTTATCAAAGCAAGATGTCAATGTTATAGAAAACTTTATTGATAGCGGACAAATAAATAAAAATAATATAATTTCCTGAAAACAAGAAAGACAACATGAATTATACGTTTTAACATGAATTATACGTTTTAAATCCTTATAATCTGTGATAGTTCAATCTTCACATCTGAAACTTTCTCATGCCAGAACTCATTTTGTTTGAGAGTATGTTTATGAATAAATAAATAAAAAAAAATAAGAGATGGCATGAGGTGAATTAGATTTCCTGGCAAACAAGCTAAGGCTTAAGTCATTGAAGTTGAAAAACCTTGTGATTCATCCACTCCCCCAGAATCATTAGTTATATAAAAACAAAATAAAATTAAAATTTCATGTTGTAATTTTATCCATTCACCTCAAATTATTATTCTTCATATTGTTATCTATCTATTTTAATATGTTTAACCTCATTTACTCATGTCTTAGAATAAGTTATATTTATTATATTCATATATTTACATGTTATCATTTTATATACATTTAATTTGTAACAAAATCACTCACAAGCTGCTGATATTACCACAGCTTCAGTGATCCTTCTGTTTGTTCAATAACAACAACTTTTATTGTATATTTTATATTTTAATCTGAATAAACGTATTATTATTATTATAACAAATGCTTTATTTTTACTATTCAAATAAATCATGAGAAAAACCTGATTTTTGTTTTGCTACAAAACCTTTTTCTGTACTTACCTATACATTGTATAATTCATGAGATACATTATTACTGAGTACTTTGAAGAAACCTTATAGAACATAAGGTTTCTTCAAAAGAAATAGGTTGGATACTTCACTTCCAACGCACCAAACTTGTTTTTCGAAGAGTTGAAGCAATGGATGCCGGATGCCAATGAATCAGTGGAATGAATCATTCAACAACCCTAACGCTGAACTGATATCACTCGACTAACTATTCAATTTGTTAACAAGGCTATCATTATCAGAAAAAAATTTATAATATCAAGTGATATTAGTTTGGTGTTAGGGTAACTGATCTCACACCAAGGGTTCCAATTTTACCAATCATGAATGAATCATGCTTTTTAAAAAAATGTGTCTAACCAAGGAGATACAATTTTTTCATGGCAGTTATTCTACTGACTGATTGAGGGATAGTGTGAAAGGATAAAAAACAGACTAGAAAGCTATGATTTATTTACATAAATGTAATAATACTTTGCTTTAACTATATATTAATGAATATTATACTATAAAGTCTTGAAAATGGCTTCAAAGTGGGAACTAAAACGTCCACTAAACTTTATTTTCAGACGCTCTAGAAAGTGGAGGCTACTTACAACCATATTTTTAATTATTGGTTTACTAATTTTCAATGTATTTTTTCTCCTGAGACAAAGCTTTTTGTCGTTAAGGGGGAATTTATGCAATGAAATAGTACTAGTATTATATAATGAGCACTGAGACACCGAGCACATTTTTCTCGATTTTGTAGGAATACTTCAATGGATTCGCTGCATTTTAGTTTGTAAACCACAACAACACTTCTCATATATTCCACTCTTCGCACTTCTGTAGTGTATTAAGTTATAAATATTTCCAAAATAATAATTTTAAATCCAACACTCATAAGACTCCATAGAATTATTATTTGTTGTTCACCGTCCGGTTAGTTCAAAAAAAATATATAGATGGCGACGACTTCGAAGTTTTAGGCTATACAAACGATCAAACGATTGATCACACTGGCTTCAGACATTAGGACCTCCACAACTCTTTGAGCTTGTCCAGCTTCGAGCATCCCAACTGGTCGTAACTGCTCCTCACGTGTCGAACGCGTTGTTGTCGTTGCGGCATGTTTCAGGTGACGATGAAAGAGAAGGACCAGTGGTCTGATTCTAATTCCTCGAATTCGATTGTCGAGAACTTAGACTGTGGCTGTACCATGCGCTGTGCCGACATTATATGCATATTCTAAGCCACTCGACAATCGAATTCCAGGAACTAGAATCAGACCACAGGAAATGGAAATTACTGACGCGAAATCATTATCAAAATAAAACATGACGTGTGTGACCTAATACATCACACTCCGTATCGTTCATAAAGTCAGAGTGTACTTTGGGTGTGACGTCATGGAAATCGACGCTTTCGCCCGGGCGTTCGCTCTGGCTCTGGATATCTAAACGCACCCCAGATGTCAGTGTGTCAATGTCAATAGTCATAGTCAGAAGTCAGAGTCAGAGGTCAGAGCAGAGTAGCAGAGTAGCAGAGCTCAGTTCATTATTTTTGGAGCTGGTCTGTGATTCGATTATTTGATATTAATCATTAATTTGCTGGTATCTAGCTAATATTCCATCATTTATAATAATACCTGAAAATGGCCACGCAAAAACTATCAATGATTGTAAGTTTCGAATGTTTTCAAAAATTGAATAATGAGGTTATCAAAAATTTATTGGATTACATAATGGAGTAATGTACTTTTTTCCTAGGTACGCAATTTCAGTAAATCTAATGCGGTGACTCAATTGGTGAAACCTCCGGTTCAAATCTTTGGAATTGAGGGGCGGTATGCTACTGCCTTGTATTCTGCCGCAACAAAACAGAAAACCCTTGAAAGCGTTGAGAAAGATCTTGTCAAGCTCCAAACTTCAGTGAAAACTGACGATAAATTACGAAGAATTATCGAAAACCCAACAATCAAACGTAGTATCAAGTCCGATGTTCTCAAAGTTGTTGCTCAAGTCTTATCAATGAAACCTGAATCTGCTAATCTCTTACAACTCTTGGCAGAAAATGGTCGATTAGGTAAATTGGATAACATTATCAATGCTTTCAGAACCATTATGGCTGCTCACAGAGGAGAGGTTTGATTTCGTGAGTAGATGAAATTATACAGAACTGAATACATATTGTTTTAGGTGACCTGTGAAGTTATTACTGCTAAGGAGTTAGATTCTGATCAGAAGCAAAAATTACAAGGCGTATTGAAATCCTTCGTGAAACCAAAAGAGGTTATCAACTTGACAACTAAAGTAGATCCAAGTATCATTGGTGGAATGATAGTCAGTGTTGGGGACAGATATGTAGACATGTCTGTTGCCAGTAAAATAAAGAAATACACAGAAATCATCAGCACAACTGTTTGAACATGTAAGAGCTAACATAAAATGTAGATTTTGAAATAGTGAACACAATTCAATCCATTTAAAAATAATGTATAGCGCTATTGTCAACTCGCCAATAAATGAAATGTCATAAATTCAACCTATATCAGTTCAGTTATATAATAATTTAAAGAAACTCATTTTATGTGAATATACACATCTCATTAAGTGATTATAGTTTTAATTATGATAGCAAACGAGTGGTAAAGAAATAGGTGAATAGGTACGTATGGATTATGTTGAAACTTAGGCAAAAGACACAAAAAAGTACATGAAGACACATTTTGGCATATTTGGAGAGGATGTTTGGCATTTCATTTTCGAATTGTTGGTGATTTTTTCCAGTTATAACACAAGGTAATTGGCTGCTGATTTTTTGAAATCACTGCCATTTTGTTTATTATTAATTCACGAAGGCTTTTGTTATTTAGACAAGTTTTCAATGACAAATTTCTGTCAATGGCATATATTTTTGTGATATACAGACAAATGATATATTTCTCAACAAAAAGTTGAACTTACAGATAGTGAACAAATTCAGAATTAGTTTTTTTTCTTCGAGGTATATTATAATGTAGGATATCAGTTGACATTGGTACACCCTACTTCTTTTCTTTGTTTCTTTTGCTATTTATATACCAAATTCGAAATGTTGATTATATTTACAATTAAACAGGCATTTTTCAAGGTAAAGGAAGGTTTTTTCACTATACATTCGAAAAATACATAATTTTCTTAATCCAATGACACCACCCCCTAGTTGAATGAAACACATATGGTTCTTTCAGGTAACCTGCAACTAACCTCTTAGTAAGCTTGAAGTAGTTTCAGCCCGACATTATCGTATAGATATCGTTCCAAGAGTACAAAACTGGTGATCAGTAACTGCTGTTTATTTCTGAAATCAATATGATCTCCAAAAATGTATTCAATAATGAACAATAACACTTTGTCAAAACGCTAAAGGCTATTTTTTGTTTCATAACAAATTCGCTGACAATTCGCAAAGAACAAGAAGTTGGTCAGGTAATCTTCAGACCAGTCGAAAGAGTTCCAATCCATTTTTCAAATTTCAACTAATAGTCCAGTAATTCAGCGAGAACAAACGTTTTTGATGCTACCCGAAAACCAAATATATGGTGTTATTTTGACGAAAAATTCAATACGGCAAGTGGTTAAATCGGTTGCAACATCACGACAGACACTTCTCAAAATGGAAAAAAAAATTTTTCAGTAGATATTATTGATGTTATTCGTAAGTACTATAATTAGCGTATATATTGAAAGGTAGGCGATTTCTCCGATTGAAAATACCCGGCAGACAAAGAAACTTGACATACAACCGGTACCTGTCTTTGCGAATGCGCTTTGAGCAGCACATATTTTGCCGCACCCCAACACAAATCTATGGTTACTACTTTCATTCACAACCATTCGAAAATGTGCTCATTTCTAAAACTTACTTTAAGGTTGGAAAGTTCACTCGGAAGAAGACGAAATCGGCAAAACACTTTCCCGACTACGACTTCTTTCATTCGAAACGTCATCCTATCTAACGAGCTATCCATGGTATGATATTAGAGTTATACACATCTCAGTAACAAAAGTACAGAAAAGATATA
Source organism: Zygogramma bicolorata (assembly GCA_032362365.1). NCBI lineage: Eukaryota > Metazoa > Arthropoda > Insecta > Coleoptera > Chrysomelidae > Zygogramma > Zygogramma bicolorata. The sequence continues at coordinate 425,398 of JAVJAQ010002051.1, forward strand.
GGTACTCAGATGTCTTCCTTAAAAACCACAAAACTTCAGGAACTAACACACTAGTTTCCCAAAATGGCACCTTACCGTTTTAATAGTCATTTTCAGGTTTCAGCGCTCCCGCCAAACTTTGCTTATTTTCCTCGTGGAGCAGAACGGAAATTTATGTAATTGGAATGCCGAAGGCATTTATTTAAACTACAGAAGCTGAATTGTGAAATACTTCAACCTATACATAGGCAAAACACTTTTACAAAGAATTACTTTATTGACATTTGTGGAAGCGTCATCAAATTCATTTCTATGGTTCGACCGCGTCTGGAATCGTTCTTCTGTCGACGTTTCTGCTCCCACTTTGGAGCCATTCTCAAGACTTCTTCGCGACTTGATAAAGTGAAGACTTGAATTTAGATAAATCACGATCAACGATTTTCATGTGAAAACTAAAAATCACCGAAGTGATATTAATTGAATGAATTCAAATGTTACTCTTTATGCCAATGTATTATTCACAACATTGTACAAATATAGGCATAACGATAATATCTTTATATTGTTTCCGTAATATTGAATCAATATTGAGTATAGTGGCAACATTCATAGAAGATCCCCTTTCCACTTTTCGATTTATAATCGATTAGATAATCAATTGAATTGAAGTCATAAAAAGATTTTCAATTTTTTCCGGTTTACTGTCATATCTGTTGATTTCCTTGCGATCAGGGCCAAAGAAATCATGCTTTTTTACGTATTTTATTTGTGGAAACTTCGATGTGACAGTGACATTCGTTCTCGTTCCCGACTATAATGGTCAATTATATATCTCAACTCAAAAGAGTTTAATTCCATTTTTGGCATTCTCACTCATGAAAACAAATCTGATTATTTGCCAAGAAGAATAATTGAAACCCTCTTACGTACGGACGTTATTGTATAAATTAGAAGAATCCACGCCTATTCAAATGTTCCAAAAATCGTGGGCCAAATATTTGAGGATCCATTATTGATAATATTGTGTGCTACCGGAAGTATAATTAAAAAATGAGAAACTACAGAAACCACTTTTTCGCGTTCAGAAAAAGACAACATTCATCAGTAAGTGAACTTAACGTTTATATTCACGATGAAAAAAAGTATAGACAGTATTATAATATTGGAACTTTGTTTCATATAAAAAGGGCATATTCCACCTTCGTTTTCATGCAATTTTAGTATTTTTCAACAATTTCCAGGACATATTTCTATTTTACGTTAGCTGCTGCACTCGACATTTCAAAAGCGTTTGATCGAGCTTGGCATTGGGGTCTAAACTGACATCTTATGTTTTGCCTCATCAGTTCTGTGCTTTGTTGAAAAGTTTCTTGTCTGATTAGAAGCTGACGAGAAGTGAAGTATATTTTCGCCCGAAATAGAAATCCAAGTTTCTGGTAAGCACTTTTAGCGATCGATCTCACATGGTTTTCCCATGAGAGATTATCACTGATCGTAATACCTAGCATCGAGATACTTGATTTTGTAGGAATAGTTACTCCTGACATCTCAGTATTAGACGATGATAGATCGGCTTTTCTCGACAAGAGACATGCCTGGGTTTTCATAGCATTAGATTCCACCAAGTTGATGTTACCCCATTCTATTATTTTAACCAAGTCGTCGTTAATTTTATTGACGTGAATGTTTCATTGAATTTTTGTTTCTCGAGTTGGTATGGGGACTCTGGAAGAGAAACTAGTATGAAGAGTACTGTCGTCCGCAAAATTATGTATTGAACAAGATGTTTTCTCGAGCAAATCATTGATATGAAGCAGAAACAAAGTGGGCGCCAGAACTGAACCTTGTGGAACACCTGCATTTATTGGGAGAATATCAGATGATACTCCATCAACAACCACACATAATGACCTATCAGACAAGAAACTCTTCAACAAAGCACACAACCAAACCATAAGACGACAGTTTAGAAAGGAGACCCCGATGCCAAACTCGATCAAACGCTTTTGAAATATCGAGTGCAATAGCTATCGTTTCTCCGAATTTCTCGATTGAATGCTGCCAAATATGAGAAACATAAGCCAATAAGTCACTGGTTGATCTTTGATGGCGAAATCCGTATTGTCGATCATAAATTATTTCTGATTTCTCTAGATATTTGATGAGCTTCATATTGATTGCTTTTTCCATGACTTTGAAAATGATAGAAAGCAATGCAATATGACGTTTGATGAGCGATAACTACCAAACGGTGAGCGCTGCCTTTTGACTTCAGATTTGTGTTCTATGCATGAAATTACGTAAGTTCTTAACTTGTTTGAGACCTCTCCATCGAGATATTGTTTGCACAGACATTGATGAGTTTTTTCAAATAGAAACTTCCAGAAATACCTTTCTTGCAAGACTTGGTTAATTTCATGACGATAACGACTCCCATATAACAGAGGAAAAATATACATCTACATCAGTAGACACACAGTTAGTATTTCTAGAATTTCCTGCCTTGCTACCGGGTTGGTACAACTTTTATCTAGCAGTCTTTTCACTAGGCTAATGGTTTCATCTGACGGAATGCTCGGAAATAAATTCTGTACATCAAATGAAATGAATTTGCCTGGAAGTGTTATATCTTTTATGTTCTCAATCAGTTGATATGCATTTTTCAAACTGAAAGCTGTTGAGAATGCTAAACCAGAAATTCTTATTGGTCAGGATAACTGTGGTCTTTCATCATACCACGACAAGTTATCCAACCAAGAATAAACCATCCTATGATGTCGAAATCAAAGTTAGGTTGGATAATTTACGGGGCAGTCAACGGCAGTTCCAGATATGATGAAAATGTTCATGCTAATCTATGTTGTCGTAATACTAGTGATGAAGATCTTCATCTCCTTGTGAAAGAGAGTTTCAAACTTGAAGCTTTCGGTTTGCAAGTGAACGAGAAAACGATAATTTCAGTAGAAGACCGAACAGCCTTAGAAATTATGGACAAAACAATTAGAAAAGTTGGAAACAGGTACGAAGTTGGTCATCTTTGGAGAAATGAAACTGTTATCCTTCCTGAAAACAAACCGAATGCTTTAAAACGACTCATCTGTATGGAGAGGAAAATGAACCACGATCCCGGATTTGCCAATCAATATCGTGAAAAGATTCAGGATTACATCAACAACGGCTATGCCAGAAAATTAGAAGCTAACGAAATTATGAAACATCCAAAAAGTTGGTTTTTACCACATTTCGCAGTCTGGAATATCGACAAACCAGGAAAAATAAGACTTGTATTTGACGCAGCAGCAAAGTCTCATGGATATAGCCTCAATGATTACCTTCTTCAAGGTTCGGATTTCGTCCCATCGTTAGTATCAGTTTTATGGCGATTTAGACAAGGGAAAATCGCCTTCAGTGGAGATGCCCGGGAGATGTTCCACCAAGTGTTGATTAGGAAAGAAGACGCAACGCTTCCTTTGGAGAGAGGAAGAAAACATTGGTGGAAATCCTGATGTCAACGAGATGAACGTGATGGTATTTGGCGTAGTTTCTTCTCCATCTGTTGCTCAGTATATAAAAAAACAAAAATGCTGAGAGTTTTGAACTCGAGTGGTATAACCCGAGCTATGAAGCAACAACACTATGTTGATGATTACTTGGACTCCTGTTCTACTGAGGAGGCTGCTATTCGACGTGTGAGAGAAGTAATCCACGTGTATGGGAAAGCTGGATTTGAAATGGTCAAATGGATCAGTGATTCCAGAGCAGTGCTCGATTCCATACCAGAGTGTCTTCGAGCTAATCCAGAAAATAATATGAAAATTGATTCACAGAATTTGGAGAGAACTCTCGGATTATCTTGGTCTCCCCAAACTGATCATTTCACATACCCTCTGGGTTTTCAGAAAATTCCCATTGAAATATCAAGTGGAACAAAGATACCGACAAAACGAGAAGTTCTTCGTATAATCATGTCAGTGTTTGATCCAATTGGGTTTTTAGCACCTTTGATCATCAAGGCGAGAATATTGATGCAGAACATTTGGAGAAGTCGTATCGATTGGGACTCAGACATACCTGAGGGTTTGGTTATGACATGGCAGAAATGGCTACAAAAGCTTCAAGAGTTGTCGCCAATAAAGGTCAATAGGTGTTATTTTCCTAATTTGCCTTCTGTGGAGAAAGTTGATTTGCACATGTTTTGTGATGCAAGCGACAAGGCGTACTCATCGGTGGCCTACTTCAGAACACGGATCTCTTATGATAATAAAATCTATACCAGTTTTGTTACTGCCAAATTCAAGATTGCCCCTATTAACCAACAAACCATTCCAAACTTGGAACTGCAAGGAGCCATACTAGCATGCAGGATGCAGGTTATCCAGAACAATATGTAGTCAACTAGAGTACAAAATTGAGGAGATTCATTACTGGACGGATTCTATGGTTGTTCTTGAATACGTTCAGAATCGACAAGATTCCCTATGTTTGTTTCTTGTCGAGTCGGAGAAATTCACGAATGTACTGATTTGTCGCAGTGGCATTGGGTGCCATCCGAATTGAATGTTGTAGATCAAGCTACAAAGGAATTGAAAACATTGGGTCTTCACTTAAACGGGAGTTGGTTTTGTGGGACATCATTCTTGAGACATCCGAAAGAATTCTGGCCAACAGAGCCCAAATGTACGAATGACGAAAATGATCAATTGATATTTTTAGTCGATGACCATACAAGAACAAATATTATGGACTTACCTGACATCATGAGATTTTCCAAACTAAACAGGCTAATTCGTGCAATCGCTTGGATTCTAAATTTCCGGAAAGTTATTTCCAAACCCAAAAATGAAAGACCAAAAACACTTTTCTTGGAGATTGAAGTGTTAGAAGAAGCATAAACGATGTGGACAAGAAAAAGTCAGCGTGACTATTTCGATGAATAAATAAGACTACCAAAAAAAAAACACATAACGAAAAATAGTCGTATTTATAAATTGAGTCCTTTTTTATGCCATGACGGTATCATTCGCCTCGAAGGAAGATTTCCTGAGATTGATGGACTCGGCTT